>NC_061168.1:37651149-37843649 GCF_022113875.1 Hydra vulgaris
TTTATTTTTTTTTTATTTTTGGGTTTGGATATTTGGGTTTAAGTTTGGATAACCCTGAAAGATTGTAAAAAAAAAAAAAAAATAGAAAAAAACTCAGAAAGTTTAAAAAGCTAAACTCAGGGGAAAAAGCTCTTTACCCAGAGAAAATTAGGGTAAACTTTTTATAGAAACTGTTTTTAAGATAATTAATATATAAGATATTTGAGAATAAAATAATAAGATATATAAATATAATAAGATATTTGAGGAAAAAAAAGAGTTAGCTATTAACTTGTCATTTTTTAATCCTGGCACCAAATTCCTTAAGAAATATGAAAACCTTGACTAATTGCCAAAACTCACCCATATTGCTATATATATGTAATATATATATATAGATATATATATATATATATATATACTATATATATATATATATATATATATATATATATATATATATATATACTATATGTATGTATATATATATATGTATGTATATATATTATATATATATATATATATATATATATATATACTATATATATATATATATATATATATATATACTATATATATATATATATACATATACATTGATTGGAATAAAACTTGTCAAAAGAGCTCAATATATTTCACAACTTTAATGTGCATCTGAAGATCAAGTTTTCAAATGTTTAAGCAACCATCTGGTATTGATTTGCATAGTTGATGACTTTATTAACAGATGTGTTATTACTATGCAAAAAATACTTACGGCAATTAAATCATAATATAACTTAAATAGTACCAAATAAACAATTTTAAATTAACATTGCTTAACCAAATGAACTTGGTGTTGTATTACCAAAACCCTAGAAATACTTGGTCTGCTTTCATCTCCTATTGATTTAAATTCTTCAGTTTTTCTTTTCTTTGGTAAGTTAGCTTCACCACGATTTAGAAGAATCATGTACTGTATACCATTTTTGTCAATCAATTTGTTCTACCATTCAATAGGTTTCTTGTAACCATCATACATCTAAAGACAACAGCCTTTTTCTATTAGTCGACTACCAACAAGATTTGGCAAGTACACCATGTGGACCAAGAGACTTCCAGTTTCTATGTCTTGGCCCTCAAACCAAATCGTTTTTGTCTAAAACTTTAATTCATATTGTTTTATAATAAAAATTTCTGAAATAAAAAGGGCTTGCTATCATTGGTTCTTAATTTTTTGAAGAATCTCAAAAAAATCAAGTTTTTTTCACTTGAAACCGTTATATGTTATATTTTCTTTAGGTAGTTCATATAGTTTATCACATAGTTTTTATTTTTAAATCAAATTTTTCATCAAAAAACAAAGTTATAACTTTATTTATAAATCTTAACAGCAAATTAAAAGTAGTAAACATTTTATAAATGTGAAGTAAAACTTTAGTTAAGATTATTCCCTATAAAAGCTAAACTAACATCTCCATCATAAAAAAACTAACATCTCCATCATAAAAAAAGAATTTTAGGTTAGTTTAATAATTTTCAAATTGCAGAAAGTTGTGTAGTTTAAAATTAGTAACTATGAACTCTACTTGTTGCTAGGAAAAGTATGACAAAAAGATCAAAATCATTAAAAAACATGAACAAAAATTAGGAGAGCAAATTCAATTGTTTATCTTTCCAGGATATTCAATGAACAACAAATGTTATCTACCAGTTGTTTGTCCTGTACAAAAGAAATCTTTACATAGTCAAAAAGGTAGACTCACCATGTGGTAAATGAGGGAGCTAAAGCAGTTGAGGTATATTTCATAATTTTTAAGTTCTTATTTTTTGATTATTCCTTCTTTTATTTATCTATGAGCTATAAAAACGATAAATTCAAAAAAATGAATTCATAAAACCTCGAACAAGTTTAAGTGGAAAACTTTTAAGTCTGCTAGTCTCACACTAAGATAAAAATAATAATATTTTAATCTAAGGTAACTAAGATAAAATTTTAAACTAACCTACTTAAATCTAAATCAATTTCATTTACTTTCTTCTATACATATCTTGTACCTGGTTATTATCATTACTGTAAACCCAGCAGTTTTAATATCATTTTGTTTGCATTTGTATTAGGTTCACTTTGAGCAGGTAAGAAAAAAACTTTTTTGATTGGATATGAATTTCTAGTATTTTATACAAGTTATATTCAAGTGCAAATTATATATATATATATAGGTTGCTTCTGACATCATAAAAAGCAAAATGGCTGCAGAAACATTGGTTTATATATATATTATATATATATATATATCTATATATATAGTATATATATATCTATATATCATATATATATATATCGATATCATATATAATATATCTATATATATATAATATATATATACTATCTACTATATATATCTATAGATACTATTATATATATATATTGGTTAATTGATCTAATTTTACTTAATCTACAAAGGGAAATTATTTTAAATTCACAGTTGGCATGCCAGAAAATATACGAGAAAAAAAAGAAATGGGATGAGAAAAGTTCAAACCAAATATTAGATATACTTGGATATACTTGAAATAATTCTTTTAGATTCATTTGTTTACCTATTATTAAGTATTTAAAGGATTTTCATTATGTAAAAAATTTTAATTTTTCTTGCAAGTTGCAAAAAAGCTTCAAAGAAGTAGTAACAAATATGGAGAATTTGTTTCTTTGAGCACAAGAAAGTTGGATTAAATTTAGATTTAAAAAATTAATACAATGTGTAGAGTTTACATTCTACTGTGTCATATACAGTCATATGTTGAACACCATAACCAAGAATTATGTAACTTTGCTGAACAATGTGGAGGTATATTATGCAAAAATTAGACCAAAATGAATGCAGCCTAAAATAGAGAAAAATAAACCTCCAATCATCATCCATCTCTATCAGAAAGTTAATCAGTACGCAAGATAGAAGAAAAATGATCTAGATCATTATAATTGCAATATTGGTCGAAAGCAAAACTAAAATTGCTTGTTTAGATGAGCACTCAGCTAAAAGTTATAAAGATAAGCAAAACTAGTGAGCAATATTATATATATATACTATATATATATATAGTATATATATATATATATATATATATCTATATATATATATACTATATATATATATATATACTAGTATCTAGTATATATACTCTATATATATATCTATTATATATATATATCTATGTAATGTATATACAAAGATGTACTGTTATTGATATTTATTAGTTGGTTGTTGTCAATGTTAAAAATTACATAGTTTTTCAAACATTTATGTTTATTTATTTTTTTTAAAGTCTGATTTCCCATTACAAAGGTTAAATTTAATTTATGTAAGAAATTTACTGCAATCAAAAACTAAAATATATATATTTTAAATAATGACGAAGTTCTTTAATGAGTCTTAGACCAACTCAGGCACAGACCTTTTGCTCTGTTTTTGATCTTTAATACATTGTACAGATTTTAAAAAATTTTCTAAATAAGCTTACTAGATAAAAACTTTTATGTTCAAAATGTTTTGTTTGAGACTTTAAACCTGGAGGTCTTTTATGTCCACAGTGGTAAAGTAGTTAAACCAAAACACAAGAAAAATTATCATTAAATAGCCTATTCAGTTTTCTTTTTGAAAAAATTATAACTGATGCTATCATAAAAGTAATGCATGAGTGGGTCTATCCATTTCTACCAACCCAATAACCCATATCTACCTACAAATTACATTTATAACATATAAAATAGTGGAACCTTGAAAAATATATTATGTTGTATGCAACAGAAATATCCTATTCAGTTTTTTCTCTGAAAGAGGTACAATACTTGTGTGATACCATACAAGTAGTAGGTGAAGTACAATAGATTTTTTAGTTGTATGATAGCATACAAGTAACAATGATATGTGTATTTACTATTGACTCCAATACCTCACTAAAAATATGTTTTGACTATAGAAAAACCTTTGACATAGATAATCATATTTTTCTCACATACAAATTTGAGATCATTTAGTCTCAGTTATCATCCAAAGTTATCATCAATTACAAAGTGGTTTCTAAACATGTTATGTATACAAATAAATCTAAAATTTAAACATGTTATGTATACTACAAATAAGTCACAAATAGAAAGTTAAATTATGTAGAGTGGTTCAAGGACGTATTAAGCACTAGAAATATTAACAGCCAATTATATGTATACTACAAATAAGTCACAAATAGAAAGTTAAATTATGTAGAGTGGTACAAGGACGTATTAAGCACTAGAAATATATTGATAACATTGCAGCTTATATAATTAGTTAAAGCTCTTTGTTTCCACAATAAATTGCAGATGCTTAATAGTAATGATCTGATGAAGTTAAAAGATATCTTAACCAAATGCAAAGTCATTTATATTGGCCGTGACACAAAGCCACATTTTTCAAATTATTGTATTAATCCGTTGTTGTTGTTATAACAACAAATAAATGTAGAATTATGTCAATTACAAACATTGATAAAAGTTTCATGAAGTCTTTTTTATGGATTGTTTTTAAGTTTTTTCAAATAAACTATTGATTTTACTAAGTCTTTACTTCAAAGACAGTTGCAATATTTGTTATGTTTTAAAACAATAGCAGGATTTGTTATGTTTTAAAATTTGATATATATTTTTTTTTGTGTTACACAACACTTGCAGCTCCATATACTGAAAACTTTTAATACAAGTTCTTGTAACTGCTTTATTTAACTATAATAGTTAATTGGCTATAATTGGCTCTTAGACAATTGGCTTTAATATAATTGGCTGTTAATAGTTAATTGGCTATAATTGGCTTTAATATAATTGGCTCTTAACAGTTAATTGGCTATATTTGGCTTTAATATAATTGGCTGTTAATAGTTAATTGCCTATAATTGGCTTTAATATAATTGACTATTAATAGTAATTGGCTTTCTACTAATTGGATAATGAATGTATAATAAACATTATTCTAATCTGTTAACATCTTATAGATGTTATCATCTATGTTATTCATTCTAAACATTAACTATTAAAAACCTTATTAAAAAATTATAGAATTTAAATTATAGAGTTTTTATTGTGGAATCTGTTCGCTACATCAACTTAGATTTCTTTAAGCATTTATGTGTAAAGTTTGAAGTATGACTTTGGCGAACTTGCTTTCTTTGATGTAAAGTGTTTTTCTCAAGAGCATTTAAAGATCTCATATTGTCAATCAGTTTGCATTTTTTCTTTATGTAATCCTCACTTTGCTCATGTCATAAGTTTTCATGATATAAGTTGTTTAATCTTGAGAATTGCAATCTTAAAACAAACAAACTTACAAACTTAATTATTTTTCTCTTAGTTTATTTCTAGCTGCTTTTAATTTAATTATATTTCTCTCAGTCGGTTTCATTATTATCGAGTTACTTTTTTACGGTTACCGTTATCCGGTTACTTTTTTATTTTAGTCATGTGTATAAGCAAACTTTTTGATGGTTTTAATTAATTTTAATTGTTTTAATTTTAATTAATTAATTATTTACAATTAAATTTTTTTGCAGATTATCTAGAATAGTTTTACTGGTAAATAATTCTCTTGTAATTGTCTGTTGCTACAATTACTATTTCGTTATTGCACACTACAAATACATATTTTTATTTTAGATAAGTAGTTTTCAAACATTTAATAATATGGATGAAGTTAAAGAATATCTGCTTAAAATCAATAATGATAATTTACAGATGACTGCTGAAGGTTTGCAGACAAACAAAAGTTTTCAAATTAATTCTGGCACTTCCCAAGTAAATACCAGAAGTTCTCAGATAAATTCTGATACTTTACAAACCAATACTGGAAGTTCACAAATAAATACAGGAATTTCACAAATAAATACATCAAATTCAAAAAATAATATTGGAAATTCACAAACCAATAGTGAAAGTTCACAAATCAATACTGGAAGTTCACAAATAAGTACTGGAAATTTGCAAATAAATGCTGGAAGTTCACAAACTAGTAATGAGAGTTCACAAATAAATACTGGAAGTTCACAAATATATGCTGAAAGTTTACAAATTAATATTAACAATGTTTTAACACAGTATTACTCAAGTTTTGAGAAAGTTCAGAATAATGGAAATAAAAACATTTTGTTTCTTTTTCTAAATAAAAGAAAAAGTGAAAGTGAAATAAAAATAGAAATTCAATCAAAATATAGAGGTGTGTGACATAATTGGTTGCATCTAACTATTTATGAGTAGATTAGTTTTGACTTAATTCTAAGTATGGATTATACACTTTCCTTATTTGTCTATATTACATTACCAAGACTATAGGCATTTTATTTTTTAATTCATAAATGCGTATTTTTGAGTTTACAAATCAGTTTTCTAATTTCATTTAGATATTAATATATTTGTGATAAAATATGGCTCACAGTCATCAATTTCGAATCTTAAATTTTTAACTAATGAGTCCAAAATTTTTATAATAAATCTTTCAAATGAATTGCTTGAACAAAACATGGTTGACAGTCTTATGAAATATGAACCAGTTTTTCTTGCTATCAAAAGAAGCATTTATAAATGTGAGTATAACCTTTCTGTACTGAGTCTATTACTTTAAGTAATAAACCAGAACTAAATTTTTTAATTTATATATATATATATATACATATATATATATATATATATATATATATATATATATATATATATATATATATATATATATATATATATATATATATATATATATATATATATATATATATATATATATATATATATATATATGTATATTTATATATATATATTTAAATATATATATTTATATATATATATATATATATATATATAATATAAATATTATATATATATATATATATACATATATATGTATATATATATATATATATATATATATATATATATATATATATATATATATATATATATATGTATATATATATATATATAATATATATATATTATATATTATATATATATATGTATATATATATAATATATATATTATATATATATATATATATATATATATATATATATATATATATATGTCTATATATATATATATATATATATATATATATATATATATATATATATATATATATATATATATATATATATATATATATATATGACAGAAGTTGTCAGAAGACTTCTAAGAAATATTTAAGATGAGTCAGCAAATCATGAGTATAGAGAAAAGTTCCAAAGCATTAAAGGGGGGAAAAAATTTGCAAAAATCTATGAGTAGAGACAAGAAGATCCAGCATTCATCATTCTAGACAGAAAACATTATAAAACAGGTTTACATCTATGATAACCCAATATATGAAGAAGGGGTGCGTCAGCAGAACCAGCCTGGTCACTCTGCTTACCCCTGAAAATGTTGCCTAAAAGACCTTTTACAATACAGCTGGATGCAGTTAACATCTCCACAAAATGAGTATTTTTATTAAGTCACCAGGTAGTATTGGGTTACACAGGCTTGGACAGAAATGGCGTGTGATCGCACACTATAACTGACTACGCTTATATATATATTTTTTTTACAAATTGATTTTGGTAGTTGTAATGTTTTAACTATTTAAATGCTATAAAAAAAATTGTTACGTTTCGCATAAAAAAAAATTTTATGTGACATAAATTTTTTTATTATGTAATGGTTGACATAATGTCAACAATAGAAAATTTTTTTTTTTAATGTTGGCATGAATTATTTAAGATAAATTTAAATGTTTGAAACTATTTTTCTGTGTCTTTCTGAAAATCTTATGAAAGATTTTTAACGTACTTAGAATTATGAATTAGTTAAATTAAATCTTCCATTGCAATAGCGCTTGATCGATTTAATTGCTTTATTTTTATTTTTTTTCTATTTTTACAAAGAATTAAAGCTTTTTTTTATTAACTTGACTAACTAATCAGAGCACAAAATGATTAAAAATTACTATTTTAAATAGGTAATGGTATTTAAAAAAAATTTTTTTTTTGTGTTTTAGGGAAAAAAATGTTTATACAATTTAATGTATATATATATATATATATATATATATATATATATATATATATATATATATATATATATATATATATATATATTAAATTTTTAACACTTTTTTAATAATTTAAATAAAATTTGTCTATTCATTTCGTGAAAGCGCTTTGCGTAATAAATCATGCTTATATATATTTTTTTTTAGAGGAATTGTTTTCTTTTTCTTTTTTTTCTTTTTTTCGAATTTTCTTCCTAATTTAACTTAGTTTAGCGTTTCTTTTTTCAGTGCATTTCTAAAATGTTTAAAAATCATCTAGTATCTAAATAGTGGTGGTTAAGCTGTCAAAAAATAAAATCATCAATCAGCAATAGCACTCGATCACATACCATTCTTGTCCAAGCCTGGTTACAGTTAGTACCAAGTAGTATTGGGGTATGGTTGGTATTCTGTTAGATGTAATGTAAAACATTACATCTAACAGAATACTACCACAATCATAAGTCTTATAGTTGGAGTCACTAGTTGGTAACTGAGCTCACACTGGACCAGAGATTTAAGAAGAACAGAAATTATACTAACTTCAGGTGAGCAAACACAGAAATGTATTAACTTAAGGTAAGCAAACACAGCACCATAAAATATATTAACTTCAGGTGAGTAAACACAGCGCCAGATGTTCAAGCAGAACACAAACATACATATAATAAGTTATGGGTGGATGAATACTGTGCCAGAGGTCACACAGAACACAGACATACAAATGGCAACCCACAGGTAAGTGAGCACTGTGTCAGAGGTTTAGACAGAACATATATATATTGTAAATTGTGAATGAGCTATCACAGTAACTAAGACATTTTCAACAACAGACAATAATAGATACCACTCTAGACATTGCAGATATTAAATAGTATTGACTACAAGAAGAGGATTTCTTCTAGCCTTTGCTTAAAAAGGAAATCTTACAAGGCAGCAGGACATGGAATAGTTTTCACTGGAATACATGTTACTAGTAGCAGGTTGATCATGATGATCATATGCCTAATCTGACACTAGACTTTATTTTTATTGACTTAACTTCAGATTTGTGATGTTTTTATGACAGCATTTCAAAAATGAAGTTTATCAGCATATATGAGCATTGTGCAGGTTTATACATTATTATAGATATAAAGGATTACTGCTCAAACCTTCAGTTAATGTATATTTTGTTTCAACTATCTCTATACCTATACATCTCATGTAAAGACATATTACATAGATGATAAAACAAATAGAGTTATAGTAAAATACTTATTAATTTTGAATAAGTAAAAATAAAAAATGCTATATAATTTGAATAAATAAATTAGTGTAAAATCATTAATTTTTTTATTTTTACATTCTTTTGTCGATAAAGACTCAACAGAATTTAATGCTAAAATTATTATACTTTAATTTATTCTACAAGTTACAGAAAGTCATAAATGTGTTCAAATCACAGGAAATCATAAATGTGTTTAAGATTCCAATTTTTTATTTATTAAATATTCTTGGTTTGCATTTGCAATTTTACATGGAGGTTCACATGTAAAATTATTGTTATTATATGCAGGCGCTGTTTTGAAGATGAACCCGTTCAGTATAAAGTTTTTCTATATAAATTTAGTAACTTTTTATCTTTTATTTTTAAACAATTGCTTTTTATTGAGAAAAGGTTTTTTTTCTTTTACTTTCTTGTAAGCTTAAAACTGCTTACTCCTTAAAGCTTATGCAGACAGTCAGATTAATAAGAAATGATAAAACATAAAATAGTTTAAAGGTAGAAATTGCAAATGAATAGACAACATATATTGATTACATAAGATTCTTAAACAATTTTAAGTATAAAATATGAAAATAAAAAAGTAAAAAAAAGAACAACTTTTTTTTTCTTAAATGACATCAAAATTACTAATTTTTTTTTAGTTTTTAAAGTTTTATTTATTAAATCACTTCACTATATTTTTAATTTGTTTTTAGTTTTAAGTTCTGAGGATAATCAAGGAAATGGATTATCAGTTAATCCATCATCTAAGTCTTCTCTGCAGTTATCTTCATCACTATTTCAATCAGGTACACATTTTTCTAGCTTACGAATACTTATCAAGAAAAAAAAAGATAAGAAAAGAATTATTTAATTAAACTTATATTAATATAATATAATTTATAATTAACTTATATTAATATAAGTCTATAAAATTATAATTATATATATATTATATATATATATATATATATATATATATATATATATATATATATATATATATATATATATATAATTAAAAAAAAAAATGTTTAAAATAAAATTGAAAATTGAAAAAGTTTGAATATTGAGCATATATTAAAACCCATGCTCTACTTGAAAATTCAGCACAAGCCATAATCAATGATTTGGTTTCAGTTTATGATGACGAGCACCAAAATATAGTCCAGTTGCCAAGTGGGCTTTTTCATTTAATGATTGTAGAAAGAATCTCGAAGATGATCCACACTCAAGAAACCCTTAAACTACATACACAGCTAAGAATATAGCTTTTCTATGTTTTATGGTTTAATCTTTGTGTTAAACTTTTTTGCCGACCTGATGCCAACATATAGTAACAGTTTAAGGTCAGCAATTTATTACCATATTTTTTAGTGTAACAATAGGTGCTTTTAATGTTGCAGAGTTATGTAACACAGTGGGCTCAAAAGGCATGTTTTGGAAATAGGATCTATGAAATAGGACTAATGATTAAGAAATCCTAGAAAACTTATTGAGGACTTTTTGCAAAGATATTTTTTTGCTTGTCATAGGAAAGTTAAAATTTTTAATAGTAAACTAAATTTGACCACGACTGTTAATTTGTTTTGAAAATTTGTATACATTTTTAAAATGCACCTAAAAAATCATCTTAACTATGAAGAAACTTACAAAAAACTTATCGAAAAGAAGCAAATAAATCTTTGTAAAAAAAAGTAACGAAAAATAAAATAAAATAACTTAACTAAAGCTAAAATAAAAAAAATTAATTCAAAACTAAAATATATAATAAACTATAATGATAAGATTATTTATATTACGTTAGGAATAACCAACTTTTAATTGTTTATCTTTACTAATGTTTTTATAATATAATATAAAGCGAAACCCTTTTTAAATAAAGTAACAATTTACATCTAACGATTGTTTGATAAATGCATGCATTTAAAAGTTTAAAAAAAAATCTTAACAATTCTTTGTAGTAATGTAAACAAAAGAAAAAATAATTATATCGTTTATTTAAAAAGTTGATATAGTATTTTTTTTTAACAGTGATTTGTTACTTTACTTAATATAAAAATATAGGTAAAGATCAAAGTTATTTAATTCAAATAGCTTTCAAAAAAATTTGTCTTTTTCTTCCTCTCAACAAAATTTTTTTTCTTTTCGAGTGTATTTACTTTAACAATTCTTATATAAAGTTTATTAAAAAGACATTTATTGTTTAAAGTTGTTGTTTATAAAATTTAAATTATGATTATTTTTTTTTAATTACATTTATTATTAAAAAAATCTTATATAATTAAATAGTATAAATAAAAATTTATACAACTTTCATTGATACTTTAATTAAAATCATTAGTTACTTTATTTAAAAGCGTTTTGTTAATATAAAAATGTTAGTAAACACATCGTTTTTACTTACAACATAATTAAAAACTATTATTTTCTGCATATTTGTAAAAACTGCAGACAATTTGTCAAAATAAAATATTATTTGTGTGGTCATAGATAGGCTTGAATTTGCACGCCTTTCTGTCCAAGCCTGATAATATATACATATATATATATATGTATATATACATATATATATATATATATATATATATATATATATATATATATATATATATATGTATATATATATATATATGTATATATATATATATAAATATATACATATATATATATATATATATATATATATATATATATATATATATATATATATATATCTGTATATGAATATAGACTACATACAGCCCTCGGAATTACAAAAAATGATGTTGGCAATTTATTGTCGTCTTTAATGTGTTAGAAGTTTGCATCAGGTCAGCATAAAAAGTTTAACAAAACAAAAACAAAAATATAACCATAAAACATAAAAACAAGGTTTGCAAATTTTTGCTGACCTCAAGCACTTTAAGGTCAACAATTTGGTAGGTATTGCCGAATGCAGACCCTATTCCAAGGGTTTTATGTATATATATTTTTTTTAATTATTGTTGTTTTTATTTAATTATTATGTATTACTTAGGGTGTTAGGAAAGTTTGTTGAACTCCCATATTAAAAAAAAATATTTATTTAATTAAATGTTTAAAGTAATTTCCATTATTTAATTTCTTAGATCATTTTTAATTTGCATATATACAAGTTCGCATCTTTTCAAACCATTTGTCAAACATTTTTTTATACTATTCTTCAGGTATACTTTGAAGGAGTATTGTTATTTTTTTTTTTTTTACTTTTGACATCAGTATCGTCATCTAGATTTTGAGTGCCTGTTGTTTGTTTATTTCACATATAAGAGATTTCAAACAATTTCTTATTTAATATTGACTAGTAATGGTATCTCCCTTATCAACATAGCCCAAATTAACAACACCTGTTGTTTTCAAGATGTAGAACATGTTTTTTGGCTCAAATCTGTTGCATCCTAAAATAGTTTTTGGACTTTTATCTTCAGCGACTCAACTAGCTTTAGCCGACTTGTGTCCAACTTGTCTCAAATAAAACCACAACTCATTCATAATAATATCATATAATCTCCATAAGCTGTTTCTAAAAAGGGTTAAATTTTCCTTACATGCCTTAAATCTATTCTTGCAATTTCGATCAGGTAACTCATGGGGTATCCAACATTATGTTAAGTTTTTTTTTTAAAAGCATTGCGAATGATTTTGTTGATTGTAAAACAATTAGTTGATATCAGGGCTTCAATTATATCTTTTTTCATGAGGATTTTCTTCAATAATAACTCGCACAAGTTCAATATTCTTAGCTGTATACATAGTTTGATAGTGCCCTAGCAAAGATCATCTTCAAGACTCTCTCTACCAATTTTTAAATAGAGTAGTCCACTTGGTAACTGGACTATATTTTGATGCTTGGTCATCATAAACTAAATTAAATCATTGGTTATGGCTTATGCTGAACTTCAAGTAGAACACAGGTTTTAATATATGCTAATATATTTAATATATTTAAATTTTTCCATTTTAAAATTTTTCTTTTAAACATGCTAATTTTTTTAATTGACATTCAAAATATTTTAATAATTACTTGAAATGTTTATAATTAAATTCAGTTTAAGATGATTTATATAAGTATTTAATTATTTCCTGTTTTATTGAAACTTCATAGGTCTAGTTTTACAGGACCTAAGTTTCTTATTTTTAATCATCTATTTACAAAAACAATGAATTACAATGAAACTATAAGTACCATAAAAAGTTGTAGTTTCTTTGTTTATTTATATATGTATATATATATATATATATATATATATATATATATATATATATATATATATATATATATATATATATATATATATATATATATATATATATATATATATATATATATATATTATATATATATATATATATATATATATATATATATATTATATTATATATAAATTAAATGTTTATCTGATGGGTTTATCTGAGGGGTTTATTTGATGCTTAATTAAAATAACTTAATTGTAATTTCATTTGATTTATTTCTTTTTAAAATAATTTTATATCTTATATTAATTAATTATATCTGGTTATAATAATAGTAATATTGATTCATTGTAACATCATTGTATAATCAGAAATTTAATTTATTGTAAATTTAAATAATAGTTGAAAGTTTCCTGTAAATATCTAATTACTGATATTATAAAGTAATTGTTATCAATGCTGTTGAATACTTTATTTACAGATTGGTGGTACAAAGAATGGAACTGGAATAAATATATGAAAAATCTGAACTATGAAGGTTACTTAATTTTTAATTAATTTTTTATTTATTTTAAAACATAATTTGAAATATTTTAAAACATAATTTGTATATATATATATAATATATATATACATATATATATATATATATATATATATATATATATATATATATATATATATATATATACATATATATATATATATATATATATATATATATATATATATATATATATATATATATATATATATATATTTATGTAATATAAATATATATATTGTAATTTTATCACAACATCTATATTGTATATGTGTATATATATATATATATATATATATATATATATATATATATATATATATATATATATATATATATATATATATATATATATATGCCATAAAAATGGCGTTCATTTTTCAAGAAACAATTTGATCAGAAATGTTCAGTAACATGTTATAATGTTCAGTTCAGTAAGATTCTTTCATTACAAATAATCTATTAAGTATTAAATCTTTTTGAACTTTTGTTTTGTTTTGATTTCTCAGTTTTTGTTACTACAAATTTTTGTTCTTATATCATTCAGAAATTTTTTATATCATTCAATATTTTTTATATCTCTCAGAATTTTTTATATCATTCGGAATTTTTTATATCATTGAGGAATCATTTCAGGAATTTTTATATGTTTCAGGAATTGGACCAACAAACTTAGCCTTTGTTGTAGATGGGACTAACAGTCGCTATATAATTTTTATTCAACGACTAGTTTTTAACTATATCAGGTTATTCCAACTTCAGGGAACTTTTGTTACAATCGCAGTCTATGGAAAGAGTTCATATGTTATTACAAAATGGAAAATGTTTACTACTCCCCAGGATGTTCAGGTTCAATATTTTTCTATATTTTGAATGAAAGTATAATAAACAGTTACATTAGATCAATCATTTGAATTGGATAAAAAATACAATCACTTAAATGATACTTTTTAGAATATTTGTAAAGTTTTTTAAAATTTTTTCTTATATAGAAAAGTTGTGAGTCTATTCCCCTTATACAAGGGCATTTTCGAGAAACTGCTGATGCATTAGAAAATATCTATTCATTGTTTTTAACACAAAAAAAAAACAATAATAATCCTTGTGTATTGGTTCTTATCGTTACTGGATCTTCAGAAAAACACAAACAGTTAAATGTAATTGGAGGACAAATCAGAGCGGCAGGTAATTTTGTATTGTTGTAAATTAATTTTAATAATGTGTTGTATTTTTTTTTAATTCTATTAATATTTACTTTACACTAAATATTTTATTTTAACCTGGCATCAAAACTGCGATAATTTTTTGCAAACTTTTCTTTTATTAAGAAATATTTCATTGATATTTAAAAAAACCAAAGTAGCAAAGAATATTGATGCAATATTTTTACTGTATGTTAACTTTATAAACAATATTGTACCAACATTGTTTGCTACTAGGGAAGGTTAGTATTTTCACTACAAGGTTACAAGTAGGAAAATGTTATTTGAGCAAGGAATTAGTAAAAATTTTTATTTGTGTTTGGAAATATAATTTCCAAACACAAATAAAATTTTATATAAATATAATTTTGTATTATACAAAATAAGATTTTATAGAAATATAAAATTACATTTATATAAAATTAATTTACATATATCAATATATATGATATATTTACAAATTATGATATACTTACATAAATTAAAATTTACTAATATATGATATAATTACATATATTATATTTTACATATATCAAAATTTTATTTATTATATAATATATATTATATAATTATATCATAAATATTGTATAATATATATGACAGTATATATGGTATAAATACATATATCAAAGTTTTAATATATTAATTATTACACTGCGACTTTTATTAAATTTGTATGTTAAGTATGCTTGTAGTTGTGGGTCACCTGTAAGCAATCTTTGTGTTACAGAAGCAAACTTGCATCAAGGATCCTTTAAAGCATCGAGGTCCAGCATTTAGTTGCTTGTTGTTATCTTACTTTTAAACTTTTTTACTGTTACCATATTTTCTATTGGGAGTTTTTTTTTTTTTTTTTTTTCAATATTGATTTTTTTCGTACAGTGTGCAAAAAATGCATTTTAAGTATTGTTAATTGGCTTGCTACCTAAAAAATGTAATAAAGAAAATAAATAATATTTCTATTAAAAGGAATAATGCATTACACAAAAGCAACAAAAAATTGTTTATAATTGTAAATAGTTTTGTTTTGGAAAAGGAATTTAAAATATAATTGTTTACTTTTATAATAAACACTAGTGTGCTTAATTATTTCATTATTTTGCTTTTAGTTATTGCTTAACTATTTATAAGTTGTTTTAATTATATTTATTATTGTTTACTTTTATTGTAGCAATCACCTAATTAAAAAATTGAGTTGTCTTAAAGAATGTAAACTTTTCAAAATAAGTTTGCAATGGTTTTCAATTATTAATTATTACACTTCATGGTTGAAGTGTAATAATTAATAATTGAATATGGTTGAAGTGTAATAATTAAATGATGGGTTTTCAAATAAAGTTGATATGGTGTATATATAATAAATTGGTACACAAGAAAATTACAAACCTTCAACAAAAAATTTTGAAGTAACTATACAAAAAAGCTTAGCGGGCATGTCAAATATACACATTTAACCATATTGATATTCACATTCAAAGAAAGAATTTGTTAAGAGTTATGAATATATCTTTATATTATTAATTTGTTAACTTAACTGAGTTAAACATCTTAATTATATTGATTGGCTTGTTAATAATTAGTATAAATTGGCTCAGATAAACTTAATTGGTTCAGACAAATTTAGTTGATCTTATTTTCATTAAATTATTCATAAAGTTCACTGATAAATAAACTAAATAAGTTTAAACTTATTATTTCAGGAGTCAGGGTATACACCATGGCAATTGCTTCTGGTAAAGCATCAACCTATCAAGAAATTAATGAAGTAGCATATTCAGAAAAAGAGCAGTATGTTGGTTCTCCTAATAATCTGGTCACTATGTTAAGTGCAGTGAAATTATCTCTAGTTGAATGTATGTATTTATATGTTTGTATAAAAGTTAATTAAAAATAATAAAGTTTATTATGATCATGGTAAAGGCAAAGAAGAAAAAGTATGATGGTAGACTACAATGAGGTAATCATAAAAAATAAATGTGGAAACAATGAAGAATAGTGTAGAAAAATAGAAAATGCACTAAAGCATAATATCAGCTTTTTTTTATGTTAAGGTTTAAGCTATTTATTATGAATAAAAATTTATTATGAATTATAATGCATATCATCCTTTTTGTCATCCATAACGTTATTTGTAAAAATAATAATACAGGTCTTATAAGGTGTTTAATTCAAAAGCAAAATGAAAGATATTTAAAAACAAAACTTTATTTACTTTTCTTAGTTATTGGAAGAAGCCAAGTAAAAGAAATTGAAAACTTGAATGAAGGTTTTAGAAGGCTACAAACATTGTGGAACTGGAGATCTATTTCAAATAATATACAATATGGGTGTATGTTTTTACTATACATTATGGGTGTATGTTTTTAATATACAATATGAGTGAATGTTTTTGAAATATTTATGCAGTTTATGAAGATATTAGTCAGAATTTTTTTTTTATATATTTGTTTATATATAAAAAGTTTAATATAAATGTTTTTTAATATTATGCATTTATAATTTACCACATATATTCACATGTATTTTATTGTTAAATTTTTTTTTTTAAGTTTGTTTTAAAACGGGATTTTAAAACTGCACACATATTTTCATTGGAACAACTGCAGCTGTTTCTATTCTTTTTTCGAATTCTTTTTTTTTAATATTTATACGCAAGTATATATATATATATATATATATATATATATATATATATATATATATATATATATATATATATATATATATATATATATATTCTAAAATTATAATTTATTTAATAATTTGTATTTTCTATTACCCAATCATTAGTCCAAATGACTATTATGTCTTGAAAATTTCGTGTAAATTTCTCAACTTATACCCAGGCATAAACCATATATATATATATATATATATATATATATATATATATATATATATATATATATATATATATATATATATATATATATATATATATATATATATATATATATATATATATATATATGCATATATATATATATATACATATATGTATATATATATATATTATGTTATATATAGTATATGCGTGTGTATATATATGTGTGTGCGTGTTAATATATATATATATATATATATTTTTGTGTATATATATATATATATATATATATATATATATATATATATATATATATATATATATATACACACACACACACACACACACACACACATGAATATTTTTTATACAATTTTTATAGTGTATTTTGTTTCATTTAAAATAATACTTTTGCCTTAAAAGTTATTAAAAAATTTTATTTTAGACATAAGTCAAGCTAATGTAGGCATTCTTGTTGATGGAACTATTGAAGAAGAATATTTTGATACAATCCGAAGGTTAGTTTACAATATTATGAAATGCTACTCACTAGCAGGCACACACTTTAATGTTGCATCTTATGCTACTTCAACCTATGAAACAACTTCTTTTCGACAGTACAGAAGTGGTAATGATATAAAAAAGTTTGCTAAGATAATTCCAAAACTTTATTTTGGTAAACGAAATACAGGTGGAGCCATGTGGGCAATGGTAACTAATTCAATGTTTTATCTTTTATATTTAGAAAACTTTATAAATTTTTGTTTTACAAAGATGCAGTTTTGATTTTTGCATTTTACTTATTTAGATCTTTTATTTTAAATATATATTTTTTAAATTTATTATAAATATTTTTTTGTGTATAAATTTCCTTAAATTAAATACTTTTTATTTAAAAAAGTTTCTTTTCTATCTTTAAGTTAAATGCACTAAGTGATGCTCCTCCAGATAATCCAAGTATTGTCTATATTATTACTGCTGGCCCATCAGCAGATGATGTTATTGCTCCTTCAAAAGCATTTAGAATGTATGGTATTATAGCTTTTGCGTGCAGTTTAAATGGTAGAACACCTATGTCAGAATTGTCTTCAATGTCATTTACTTCAAGTACTGTCTTCTCTAGTCCATTTGATGGTTTGATAAATCTAGTTATTTCTATGACAACTGCTGCTTCTGAAAGTAATTTTTTATCTATTACCAAAAGAATGCATGTTATTAAAAAATATTTTATTAGCATCATTATGTGTCTAATTGTGTGTAATTATGTGCCTAAGTTATTGGAACTGTATCAAAGGCATGCGGCCCATCAGGCCATTTAATAAGTACAAATACAGATATTATGAGATCATGGCAATGGCAATCAGCAGAAACTTCTTTCTCCTATTCATGTAAGTTTATTTATTTGTAAGTTAATATACTTATCCATTTATTAGTTATTAGCATTAACTAATATAATATTATTTCCATCCCCACCGCATCTCTGGAAGCACCTTGCTTAACTTGTTTTTCTATGCAGTGATCTTGTTCATCAAAGTTAAAGATTTAAGAGAGTACTGTAACCTCAAAAAAGTAGCTTCCTTGACTGTAGTAGTTTTCTTGGCTTTGGGGAGGGATGAGGAGGAGGGGGGATGGGCTTTAATAAGATTTAAAAAAAATAAGATACTTGTTATATGTGTATATGTTTTATGAGTTTTATAGTTTAAATACACATATATACATATCGCATTCCCCAAAGTTTTTGCAGGAATGTGGGCAAGAGTGAAAAGATTTATGTGGGAAAGCGATGGCAAAGCGGAAAAAAAATGATATGTTTATATTAAGATGGTCCAATTTTTTTCAAAAAGTGTGCATTGGAATCTCCCATTTTTATCCATTAACTAAAAAAAATTTGCTAAAAATTTGGAGTGGTATGATGCATTTTTAGAAGTTGCATAAGTCATTCAAAGTTTCTGATGCATTGCAAAAAGAAACTTTTTGTTGCATTAAACTAATTCACATGAATATCAACAGCAAATAATTTATTACTATTCAACAGTTGCGACTGTACCAATGCATTAAATAACAAACTAAATAACAATAAAAGTAAGACTGACAGTTATATCAACTTTAGTTATTTTGTAGTTTATGTTTAAAACAGTCGATTTTCAGTGCCATTACAAACTTATTTGGCTTTCAAAAGTCAAAACAACAAAGTGCCTTTCTTGGAATCTAGAAAATTTGTAACGATGTTCCAGAACTAATTACTGTTTATGTTCTTCATTTTTTGTTAGCAGCAATTAATTGTAATCCTGAACGAGTTTCACTCCTCTTTCTTAGAGCCTACAGGATTTGTTTTGAGGCCATGTAGTCACTGTTTTCTTTCCACTGCTCTGGTGAGAACTTCAGAAGCACATCACTCAGCTAGAGGATCTCAAAGAAATTTCTGGTGTTGGAGGTTACAAATGCACTCAGTGGCTGTGAAGCATCAGCAAATCTAAAGTCAAGTCTTGGTGGTGGATGGTCTGAGCCACCTTTACACATTGCATGTTGCTGATCACTGTCTGTTTTTTGCTTAAATCCAGGGTGCCCTGTGCAAAGCTCCAGATGCTGTGAAATGAACACAGTGCTTTGGAGTTCCACCTAAAAAGACGATTGCTAGTTCCATTTTCATTATAGAAAAGGCATTCTCTGCTACATATTTCCATTTATTTTCCATATTTGCTTATTGACTCAATCAAATAAAGAAGCCATGTTTGGGACCATTTTGCAATTTTATTTATGTCATTTTATAATACACTTATATTGTTGATATTATTTATTTTTGCTAATAGTTTAGTATCGTCAGCATACAATTTATTTACACTCTTTAATAGTTCTGGCATATCATTATTATATATTAAAAATAAAATTTTTAATATATATTAATAATAAAATTTTTAATATATATTAATGATATGTCATCAAAAATTGTCGACAAAAAGTGGTAATGGCAGAATTTTCATCAGAATGGAAAGAGGTTCGGAGTGATGCGGTACATCACTTTAAAGTGTGACCAATAATTCCATAATTCAACAACTTGTGAATTAAATATCTATGCGAAACAACATCGAAGGCTTGGGCAAAGTCCATGATACTACATCAACCGCATTCCTTTTAGGTAATGAATAGGTAATAAAGTCTATTGTTTTAATTAAATTAGTTGTGCATGATTTGTTGGCACAAAACCATGTTGATTAGTTGAAATTAGGTGATTTTGTACTAAGTGTTGGACCATACTGTCTTTGACAATTTTTTCCATAACTTTACTAATAACTGACCTCAATGAAATTGGACAATATTTGCTTGTAATTAGTTTGCTATCTTTTTTATATAAAGGTGTTATGTGTGCAGATTTCCAATCATCTGGACAAATACCTGATTGCATCAAAAGTGTGAATATATAACTTAAAGGTGTTGCTAGAATAAAAACGCAATTTGAAAGTGTTGAATTTGTTGTTTCATGATTCAAATATAATAATTGCAGTCTTGTGTACCTAGATAATATTTCACGTTGACATAAGTACTACTTTTAAACTGATTATTCCTTTAGCATATATTTTGGTTTTTGAAATATTTGTTTTGCTCAGAATAGATTCTATTTCATTTTCATTGAAAGATTTCAAAACTTGGTGTTGATGTGAAGTATAAGAGCTAAAATGATTTTTAATTTAAAGTTTTTTTAAAATTTATTTAAAATCATACTATAGTTTCCTAAAAATTTATAGCATTTTTGTTGTGCTTTAGTATTTTAAAAGTTTATGTTTTTTTAAAAATAGTCTTACCTTTTTTTCTTCCTCTATTGGCTTTAAAGCAAACATATTCAATCAGAATGCAATTTTTAGTCCAAGATCTTAATTTTAGTTCAGTGTTTGAACCTTTCTCAATATTTCTTAACATTGAAAAGCATCTGTAACACATTTTTTGACGGTGCATTGGTTTGGGAGGTCCTTATTGATTTGGATAAAAAAAATTTATCCTAACAATATGTTTTGTTAAAAAAACACTATCATTATCTAGAATTTCTCCACACATTTTGTCTAATGTTTTTAGTTTTACACATAAGACTCAGTCATTTTTACGTGTTTTTTTTATTGCTAAAATAGATTTGATGTACTATGTTTTTAAGCTTAAATAAGTAATTGATTTTTTTATTATAAAGTTTTTTTTCAAATTTACCTTTTTTTTAAATATATATATAGCTTTAAAGCATAAAAATTGTAATTAACGTTTAATTATTCTGTTTTAGTAGTATGGATAACCATAAAATAATTCAGACATAAAAAAATTTTATCATATAAAAATCAAAAGTTTAAATTGAAATGTGTTTTTCCTGACTACACTTTTATTTGTTTATTAATTGATATCTGGTATATACATCTTTAAAGCAATCATACGAGCTTTTTATTTAGGTTATGGTAAAAGACCATTACAAAAAAAAAAAATCAAATTTACAATGTTGTTGTTTTTATAGTAATGCATGCGCATAATAAATGTCCACTAATGCTTAAAATTAAACCACCGTGAGTAATGAGTAAACTTAATAATTTATGTAGTAATAAGTAAACTTTGTAATTTATGTAAATTATGTTAATATATTTATAATTTATAATAATTTACAAAGCAATTCACATAGTATAGTAATTTTTGATAAATGTAATACAAATATTTTTTCTTTTTCAAATTTTACCTTTTGAGCCTAGATTTTTTTAATTTCTTTATGGTTTTCTTTTTTTAGATTGCTTTATCTCAATAATTTAGACCTTCCTATATTTATGAACGGTAATGTACTCGATGAGTCTCCTACCCTTCATTTTCTAGGATTAACTCTTACTTCTGATCTTTCTTGGAAACCTTATATCAAATCCGTTGCAAAATTAGCATCTGCTAAAGTCGCTTCTCTTTATCGAGCTTGTCACTTTCTTACTCTGGATTCTATTCTCTATCTCTATAAATCTCAAATCCGGCCTTGTATGGAATACTGTTGCCATATCTGGGGTGGATCTTCTAATGATGCCCTTTCTCTTTTGGACAAGGTGCAAAAACGCATTGTAAACATAGTTGGACCTGCTCATGCAGCCAACCTTCAACCTCTGTCATATCATCGTAATGTTGCTTCTCTTTCTCTTTTCTACAAATACTATAATGGGCACTGCTCTAAAGAGCTAGCGTCTCTTGTGCCATCTACTGAAATTCATGCTCATGTTACTCGTCATTCAATTAAGTCTCATCCTTTTTCTGTTATTGTTCCTAAGTGCTCCAAAAACTCTTATTCATCTAGTTTTTTTCCTCAAACATCAATTCTTTGGAATTTGATTCCTTCAAGATGAAGGAATCAAATTCCATTTAAAAAAAAACTAGATGAATTTCGAGCTTTCCTGATTCATATAATTTGCAATCTTTTATGTCGTCTGTCAATCGTTATCTTGCTCTACAATCTTCATCTTTTCTCTTCCAGTAACTTAACACTAATTAGTGGTTGCTTGAAGCCTTGTTGGAAACAAAGATGTTAAAAAAAAAATTAAGATAAGTTTTTAAACTTTTAGATAAGCTTTTAAATTTTCTTTTTGTTTTCATCACATTTTTGGAACGCTTCAAGTTGTTAAAACAAACTGCCGTGGTCAAGTTGTAAAAACAAAATATTTTAAGCATGGTCAGGAATGGCATTCGATTGCATTTCTCTAGGTTTTGTCGGACATGTTTGCCAAACTTGAATATTTATAAGTATATAGGCTGTATGTATATATATATATATATATATATAGTTGATATACCAAGCAAATTTTTTTGCTTGGTTTAGGTTTATAATATGTGGAGTAACCCAAGGATCATACCTTTTTTTTGTTTCATTAACTCCGGGATAAAATGTTCGCAAACAGTACAATTCTTTGAAATTAATATATTAAATATTTGATCCGCGGTTTTAGGTGAAGTAAAAAATAATTAAAGTGATCTATAAGTGCTGAGTGTTTACATATCTTAAATAATTCTTAAAAAATAAGTTTCATATTATTTAAACGCTCCAAAACAAAGTGTTTATCAAAACTTAAGCAAAAAACTTCTTAATAAATAATTTTTAACGCCATTTTTTTAAAAGACATTTATGACTTTCTGTAGTTTAATTTTTAGTATAATTTGAAGTTTTATTAATTTGATAATTCATTTTTGATGAATTTTTATTGATGAAACACAGTGTTAAATAAGAAGTTTTTGTTAAGTGATTTTCTACAAATTTATTATTGCTCTGTTCTTTTAAGTTGTTTGTATATATATATATATATATATATATATATATATATATATATATATATATATATATATATATATATATATATATATATATATATGTATATATATATATATATATATTTGTATATCATACATGTTCATATGTTGTATATCATACATGTTCATATGTTGTATATCATACATAATCATACATGTTAAAACAACAGTGTAATGTATATGAGTGTAAATAGATGTGATGATAAATACAAATCAAATAAATAATACAGTTATTTTTAATGCAACTATTATCCAGTTGTTAGTATTACTTGGTTACTAAATTTTTTTTTTAATATTTGTTGAAAATATTGTGTCAATGTTTTACAAAAAAAATTAAAACATAATTACAGATAAGTAGAAAGAAGTTAAATAAAACAGGAAATAAAATGTATTTTGAAAATAGAGTTATTTAAGATGGTTCATTATCAAATTTGCAAGGTTTTTAGGTTGAATTTCAAAAGACATGAGGTTTTTCTTCAGATTCTATTAATAAGTATATGTACGAACAGGAATGTGTTGAAAATAAAATCCTAAACACTGCCGACCTGAATGTGTTTGAGGTTGGCAAAAATTTGCCGACCTCGTTTCTATGTTTTATGGTCAGACCTTTGTATCAAATAATTTTTGTCAACCTGATGCCGACCTCAAAAAGATTGAGGTTTGCAAATTTTTGCCGACCTCATTTTTCCTAATTCCAAGGGTTAATATATATATATATATATATATATATATATATATATATATATATATATATATATATATATATATATATATATATATATATATATATATATGTTATATTATATATATTATATTATATATTATATATATTATATTATATATTATATATATTATATTATAAATTAATGTATATATCATATAAATTAGGCAAAATTTCTAACTGATATGCCAATAAGTATGTTTATAAGTATTAGGTCAGAAGCCACAAAATATTTGAGCTGATTTAAGTTAATTAATTTAATAAGTATTCTAAGACTATGGTTGTCCTCCTTAAAATTATGTGCCAAAGCCAGAATTATCACCTTGTTCAATCCTGAGTCTTTCTCATTTCTACTTTGGTCATCTAACTTTTTTATTATTACCTGAAAACTAACCACAATTGAATAATAATTCTAATTTTATTTCTTTTATTTGCATAATATAAAAATAGTTAGTTACTAAACCGTTAGTGAACCCCAATCCTCCATCAATCTTAAATCTAACAATGGTTTTCAAAGAGTCTACTTCATGTAGATGACATATTTCTTAAACAAGTCTTGTAAGATACATCAAAATATACAACATCTTTTAAAACTGATTTTTGAAGTTCATCTTCATTTCCATTTAAAAAAGCAATTATTTTGTTAAAATATAAAACCTTTTTAAAGGATGAGAACGCTTCAAAACTGTAGCAATTGAATTTTTTTTTTTTTTTTACCTAGTTTTAAAATCCCATGCTGTTAATCAATTATTATAAATTTTCTGATTAAATTAAATTATAAAATATTAAAACATCTAGATGACCAAGTTTTTTTCGTAAATCTCTAAGAGTATCACGAATAACATTTTCAGGCTACATGGTTTTTCCTAATATCAAGTATCAGTAGAGACCAAGATGTTTGGATCTGAGGTTTTAGTACTACAGATAACAGTGAGCCTTCTAAAATGGGAACAAAATATTGTGGCAAGTCATTCTAGATAAATAAACCAATAAATAAAAATCTACTGGTGGATAATTGTAATGATTTTTCAGTCTTTACTAGAAACTTTAGAACAGTTGAGGTTATTTGCTCTGAAATCTTTCTATCTATGGAAGAGAATAAGATTTTTAGCATTTTGAACAGCAGATGTTCTTGTTAAACTCATTCTGCAAAAAAACAATTTTTGCAGAATGAGTTTAACCTTTCAATGCAGAAATTTGACTCAATAACTTAATCTTTTGAATTAAAAATCTTGTGGTTGCGCTTTTCTGATACCATACAAAAAATTTGATATCAGCATTGATTGTCAGTTGGAGTAACCCTTCCAATCTTTATAAGTAACTTTCTTCCACTTTTCCAAGCCTCTTCAATCATTTTCATTGATTGATTCCTTGATTTGAACAAGATTGTTTGTACTTTTAGTAAAATATTTTAAAAAGGTTTAAAATATTTACAATAATATTTAAAAATAATATAATAATCTTTTTGGCATAAAGAGCATTTTTGCAATGGCAACAATGTCCATGGCAACTACATCTGTGACATAATGTCCAGTGGCAACTACATCTGTGACATAATGTCCAGTGGCAACTACATCTGTGACATAATGTCCAGTGGCAACTACATCTGTGACATAATGTCCAGTGGCAACTACATCTGTGACATAATGTCCAGTGGCAACTACATCTGTGACATAATGTTCAGTGGCAACTACATCTGTGACATAATGTCCAGTGGCAACTACATCTGTGACATAATGTCCAGTGGGAAATGCATTTATATCAAAACTGAATCCTTTGTGTAAATAATCTTGAACTAGTGTCACCAATGATGGCATACTACAAAGAGAGTAATTGTTGGTTTTGTTACAACAAAAACAAACTGAATCTCTGGGTTCATTATGATTTTTTATCCTTGAAAGATGAGCCATTTGATATGTAATATTTAACATGGGTAAATTTTTAAAATGTACATTTTTTATTAATAAAAATATTTATAAAATAAAAATGTTATAAAATGTTATAAAAAGTTATAAAATTATTATAGTTATACAAATTTTAACAGTTAATATTTCTAAACAAGTCATCAACAACTTTAAGAGGTTTTTTAGTGAAACTATTAAAGATATTATTATATATTAAATTAATCACATTTTGAAGACAAAGACAATAGGTCATATGGGTTTCTATGATATTTATAATAAGAGATAGCTAAAATAATTAAAATAATATATTTTTTTAAACAATTTTTTCTGGTTTTTGGAAAATATCAATTTCAGACTAAGAAGGAACACTTAGGATTTTATTTTTAAAACATTCCAGCTCGTACATATACATATTATAAGAATCTTAAGAAAAACCTCATTATTTTGAAATTCAACCTAAAACCCTTAAAATCAAGCAGTGCTAATAAAGTTAATTAAAATGGTAATGAATATGAAATAATAATTTGGTATTTTTATGTTGTTTTTTAAAGCTGTTAATCCTGCAGAAGTTGGTTTTCTGATAGATAGCACAAGCAGTATACATTTTGACCTCCTCCAAAAATTTACTTACAACATTTTCAAATTATTTGCTGAAAATTCAACTGCTGCTATAGTGACATATGGGGGTACAGTTGATCTAAGTCTTGGAATATTCAGGTACAAAATAGAGTTTATTTGGCTAAAAATAAAATACTAGATAATAATAATAATTAGTTGATATTGGTATATATAATAGAAAAAATTTGTTTTATAAAATATTTTCTATATAAAAAAATAAATAAGATTATTTTTAATATAATGAAAAATTAAGAAATTGTAAAAAAATGACTTTTATAAGTATATAAATTGTAAGTTTAAATTCTACTATACTCCTTATTATCCTTAAAATTATCTGATGAAGTCATGCTTGCCGCCATATTATCTGATGATAATAGAATCATGCATCAGTCAATCTTTTGAGTTGTGGAGTAATAGGGTTGTGAGGGGACTGTAACAACATGTATTAAAAACTTTTATTTTTTATAAGACAGTACACTGATAACTATGCACTACAAACTGCATGCTCCACCATCTTTTATAAAGGAGAAGCTGGTCGACGAATTGGCAGTGCTCTTTCATCTTTTCATAAACTTTTTCCTCGTGTTGGAAAAAAAATATTGTTTCTTATTACCATGGGTAAATCAGAAGATGATGTAAATAACTCTGCAAAACAATTAGCATTATCAGGTGTTTCTATTTTTACAATTGGAATTGGAGAAGAAGTAGAAAAGAATGAACTGAAATCCATATCCAGGTGTTTTTTTTTTATTTTTTTTTTAAAAGGTTATTGATTTTTATGCACATCTTAAATAAACAACAGGATAATTATTATACATATATATGTGTGTGTGTGTATTAGGGTACATTAAATGGACTATACTTTTGAAAATAGAATTGTACCTATTCTTAAAACGTTCCATTGGTTCCACAAAGCAACTCTGTTAAACTTTTTTAAATGTAACTAGATTTAGGGGGCCACCTCAAGTCTGAAATTTTCAAGAAGACCCTACTTATCAAAAACTTTCTTCATGTTGCCATCATTTTTTAAGAAAAAATTACTAAGTATAATTTTTAATGGTTTGCTTAATTTTTTTTTTTTGTGTGTGCTTTTAATAATAAAAAAAAATATTATTGAAATTTTAATAAAATTTTGCTTCTTTTGTGACCTAATATGACCTTTGAAATATATACATATAATACATATATATATATTGAAAGTTATCATGCCTGAAATGGAATTATAAATAAGCTATTATAATATATTACATTATTTTTGATGTTAAACTTAGAGATAAATCTGGAGGAAGGTGGATTAGCCCTTCCCTATAAATATACCTTTTTTTCAAGCTGCGGGTGGAGGAAGGGAAGAAATAAAAATAAAATCAATGTCATATTAGACTTTAAATTATTAACACTCAACTTTTTAAAATATTTTCTGTTACATTCGATGCTAAATCCTTTTTCTTTGCCCCTTGTTTACTTCTTTTGTAAACATAGTTAAGCAAGAAAAAATCCTGTCCCTTTTTTCTTTTTTTTTTGATTTTCCAGTCAGTTTTTAACTTGATTAATGGTCCTCTCAGACAAGTCATTGTTCATATCATAGGATTAATAGTAGATTCCAACTCAAGATAAAAAGTGTTGAACCTCCAGAACTGTGAAGGAAACTTATACCACTGCAAATCACCCTTTCCATGTCCAATCTTATCAAAGATGATCCAAGATTGCTAAATTACTAGAGAACAAAAAGATGGAGGCTGATCTTGTACAATGTCTAGAGAGTGAAAAAACTCTTTATCAACCATAACACATTTAAGTAGAGATACGCGTTTGGTTTAGCGAGAAGTGTATTTTTCAATACTTTGGCATTATCTTCTCTGTTTTGGCAACATTTATCTGCTAAAACACAACTAAGGTGTGTCTGTCAAATGATTTTAATAATGAAGTAGGCCCAAGATTTGTATCCATGAATCTGCAACAGAGCTTTCATATCCTATGCAATATTATAACAATATTAGATTAAGTCATTAATCAAACAATTGACTAATTATTTTTTATGTTGTTTTCCTATTTCTAATAATTGTTTTTAACCTGATATGGGGCAGCAGTTGGCGGTACTGCTCTAAGAAACCACTGAGTGTACAAGATGCCGTCAAATATAGCAGTATCATGAATATCATCTATAATTTCTTCTGATAAATTTGGATTGGTTTCTAATAGTAAATACATTTTAAGGTAATACAACGCTTTTTGCCATGCATCTTGCATCGTGCAATAGACCAGGAGCCTATTATCTATTACATCTCTGTAGAACTGTTCAGCCTGTTCAGTTTATTTATCCAAGTTTCTGTTTGAGTTTGAATCCTCATTAATGAAATTGTGTCTTTTTCAAGATCATTTTTGACAGATTTTAAAGTTAGACAGGTGTTTAAAGAGCTGGTTCTCCAGACCAGATGTTTTACTCCCTGGATATATCATATTAAAGAGGGTTATATATCTTTCCAAAATATGGCATCTACAGACAAGGAGAAGTAGTGGCCACCCTAGCTTAAAAGCAATTTTCGTTATAACTCCTTGGCTTTCCAATGATAGAAGCAGTAGTATCAAAGTTTTATTTGGTGATTGAGAAAATCTCAGTGAATGGAGCCTGGGAACTACCAAAACCCCAAAATTTGTGCCCCCAGCCCCAAGGACTATTTAAGTCTCTAAACCATGCTATTAAGATAAAATATAAGTTTTGCAAATAATGGTTTTTAACTTAAACAATACCTTATGCTTTAACTTTTTGTAACCATAAAAAAATGTTTGTTCCCAAGAGATTTCTTTTAGTCAAAAAGAAAGGATCATTTTTAGAAGCTACAGTAAAAGGAGTAAAATTTAGGTCGATTAAGGCCTGGCTTGAAACTGACAAAAAGTTGTAAATAAAATGTCAGCCTGAATTTAGCAGGTTGCATAGGAGACACACTTTTTACCAGGGGTACTAAAGACACAAATCTAAACCCATTTAAATGCAAAAACAGTTCTAAAATTACATTCATTCAATCCCATTTCATCCTTATAGTAGTAGCAAGAGATAAAAGGATCTAGAGGAAGCATAAGATAAATTTATTAAAGATCATAGGTCTGAATCATCTAATGGAGAACAAGGAAAAAATGAGCCAAAGTTTGGATCAAAAATGAGACAATAAGTCAAGGTAAGTTAGTTATATGTTGTTTTGAAAAAAAACTCAAAAAATCTGGATAAAAGATTGACAAGGGCAATGATTTTGAGCTTTAAGGTCCAGCAAGTTCAGCGGTACTTGAGATAAACAATTTAGTTTAATGACCTTTTTTTTTATCCATAACAACATTATTGGCAAATGGATTAAGGTTTTGTCAAATTTGATTAGAAACAAGATCAAAAAGAGTTTGGAAAAAAAGAATAATAAAGAACAAAAAGAAGCACAAATAAGATTAGTATAAGAAAATATACAAAATTTTTCAAAGTTTTCAACAAATAGCTAAGCATGCGACTATTTTAGTCTTTTTAAATGAATAAATTCAAATTTGAATTTTCACAAAGTATTTCTAGCAAATTTTTTTTGAGTTTTGTAAGAATAAATAAAATGTTACTTTAAAGCAGGGGTGTGGAGTCGTAAAAAAAAGTAACGACTCTAACTCCAATAGTTGAAATTTTTTGAGTATATTTCTGACTCCAACTCCAACTCCAAAGCAAAATTTTTGAAAATCTCTTTGAATTCTTTAAAAAACATTACGCAATAAGTTAAATTTTTTTTTTTAACAAATTTATGAAATTTTTTTTGAGGTTTAGTATGAACATAAGGTTAATTGAATGTTTTGTACATGCATGTGCAATACCGAAAAGTTTTATTATTGGAGTCAGAGTTGCGATTTTGTTTAGTGACTCCGACTACACAGCCCTGCTTTAAAGACTAAATATCGCAACTCTGCAACTCTGACTCCACAGCCCTGCTTTAAAGACTAACGGGTTATGAAGTTTTAGGACTCGAATAAAAGACTTTATAAAACACTAAACTTAAAAATGATAACTAAAAATATCTTGTTTTAGTAATTAAAGAAAAAAAAATTTGACACCATGTCGTTTTATATGGTCAAGTCTTTTTCTAATACCCAAAAAATGGTTTTGTACAAACTCAAGATCCATTTTTCAAAGGCAGTAGACAATTTTAGACTTCAACTCATCATGATTCTTTGCTGTCCAATCCTCTTAAAAACTTTTTTTAGTTTCCTGAAAAGTCTTCTATTGGCAGTACTAGTTTTTTCATGTTTAGCTTTAAAATCAAACTTTATATGTGGGAATAATATCACTTGAATAAAAACAAGAGTTGCTCGGCTGCAACAAATGAGTTAAATTGAAGAACGATTCATTGTCTAAAACAAAATCTATATTTTTATATTCTTCTAACATTTTTAAACACTTTGGCCTCACTTGCTTCTCTGATTTTCAGTTAGAAGTGGTCTTTTACTTTTTTTATGTTTTTTATTTAAAATCTTTGAAACTTTAGTCATGATTTTGATGACACAGAATGAAACTTTTTTCAAATTTCAGATGTTAACTTTTAATGCAATTATAACAGAGATATTTTTTTTAGTTTCAATAGAATTAATTCAATTGTAAACAGTTGATTTTGTTTCCAACAGTTGATTTTGTACCCAACAGTTGATTTTGTGCCCAACAGTTGATTTTGACCCAAGAGCTATAAAATGGTCAGCAAATCCTTTTTTAGTTTATTCTGGATTATATTCCTAAAAGTTGTACAAATCAATCTTATGATTTTCTTGTTGTACAAAATGTTCTTATAATAAAAAAAAAATTTTATTACAATTTAAGCATGGCTTCAAAATGAGACTATTACAAACCTCCTTGTACATTTCTTGGCAGAGATAATTTAACATTAACTCCAGTCCAAAAACTTATTCATAACCTGTTATCATGACAACTAATATTTGTAAAAAATAGAATAAAATAATTTAGTGGTATTTTTTTTATATTTAGTATATTTCTTATGATTATCACTTAAATTATTAGAGAGAAACTCAAACAGGGCAGTTGCTATGCAACAAATTATGCAGATATAATCCTCTCTGAGAACATTTTAAAAATCAATCAAATAAAATTTTAGCTCTCTCTGAGAGCTGAAATTTTGTTTAGGGTAGACAGTTTTAAGTTTTTTTGTAAGTATTTTTCATAAATATAAATTTTTTATTATTAAAGTCAGACACTAATTATATTTACAGACACTAACCATAATCTTGATTATATTTTTATTCTGTAATGAATTTTCTATGTAAATATTTTGGGTCAAGTTGCTTAAATAAAAGTTATATTTCAAACTATAACTTATAGATTTTATTTGACAACAGACTGGAACAATCTAATCACTGTAGTTGCAAGCATTCAAAATTCTCTAACTAAAGGTATTTATGTTAAAATGTTATAAGTTAATTATGTTCATTTTTTTATTAACTTAATTCATTTTAATTAATTCATAATTTTGATTAATTCATTAACTTTTAAATTCAATGTTGTTTAAATCAAAATATACAAAAGAAAGTTTTTTTTTAAGTATTTGGAAGTTCAGTGGCTTCAGTCGCACAAAATGTCAAACTTTACGATAATGGTGTTTATCTTGGAAAAATGCCTCCATTAAATGATCCATGTAAAAAAAAATTTAATTTACTTTAAATTAATATACTTTTTAATTTTTAATAAATCTTATATATATATATATATATATATATATATATATATATATATATATATATATATATATATATATATATATATATATATATATATATATATATATATATATAACAACCTTTGCATAATCATCAAAAAGTTTTTCTTTAAACTATTAATTTAAATCAAGTTGATTTTTTTAAGCAATCATTTTTAAGCAACCATTATATATTTTCTAAATGGCTTTACCATTATCTATTAAAAATAAGCAATAAGACATTTATTACCATTAAAGTATATATACACATGGATATAGTGTAAGCCAACTGGACTAACCTACTTAGAGTAAATTATTAAGGGTACTGTTTTTTATAACTTTGATACTTGACAACCATTGTATAATAATATTTATCAAACATTGTGTAGTTCACATGGCTGTAAAATAGAGATTAGAATTTTTGGCTGAATAGATAGGCTATATCAAACTTTTTTGCTAGTTTTAGACTGATACAATAAAATCTTGATTCTCTGTCATTTAGCCTAGTGTTTGACATTAAACACTGATCAAGATTCAATCATAAAAAAATTAAATTTTGTTGGACACTCTGTCTGCGCACCATCCATATATATTTGTATTAAAATAATCAATTGGTGTCAAAGTGACAAAAATGTACTTAAAACATTTAAATCTAGTCTCCGCTAACATAGCAAATGAGTAGCACTTCTATTCTAGCACTTCTATTCTATTCTATTCTAGCACTTCTATTCTAGCACTTCTATTCTATTCTATAGTACACAACTATTTAGTCAATAATGAAATTTGATATAAAAGTATGTGGTGGTAGGAATGTAATAGTAAAGTGTTTACTTTGTAAATGAGAAGTTTCAATCTTATTATATATATATTTGTATATATATATATATATATATATATATATATATATATATATATATATATATATATATATATATATATATATATATATATATATATATATATATATATATATAAGCATTAAAAAGCATCATATACGGTATCATACTATTTATTTCTTTTCTCTATAAGTAATAAAAGAAAAAATAATAAACACTTATAGAGAAAAGAAATAAATAGTATGATACCGTATATGATGTTTTAATGCTTATAATTACACATACTATTAAAGATGTCACTTAAATTTTATATATGTATATATATATATATATATATGTATATATATATATATATATATATATATATATATATATATATATATATATATATATATATATATATATATATATATATATATATATATATATATATATATATATATATATATGCACACACATTCAAAAATTTAAAATTAATCTAAAAGGTTTTTAAAATTTCTTGAAAATAATTTATTCAATTGTGCAACTTTTATTTAAAAATTTAGCACTATCAGTACTGCTATTATACAACAAAATTTTTCTATTGAAAAATTTGTATTTTTGTAAAAAGGAAATTAAGTTTATGTTACTAAATGATTTATTTCTTTTTAAATAGGAAGTGTTCATTAAATTATCATATTTTTGTTTGTGGAAATGAATTTCATAAGATAATAAATTCTTTTCATTTTTAAGTTTCAGAAAAACAAAAAGCTGGAAGAAAGGTTCCATAGTTTTTTTTTTTTTTTTTGGTAATCAAAAACATGGATGTTGAATCTGTCAGTTGATTGGCCAGTTCTGCAACTGGAGATATGGCCATTTGACCAATTTTTTAAACAGTTTGTTTTCCCTGTGTATTTAGATTGACCATTACATGCTAAATACTTTAGATAATAGATTGCATTTTTGCTATTACAGGTAATATGGCTTTTTATCTTCCAATTATGATCATTAGATGTTACAAAGTTTTCTACTTTTTGTAAATATAACGTGCAAGTTTTGCATTAAATAGCCTTACATCTAAATAATCCTGTTTTTTATAACAATGATGCAGAAATTTGGCAGAAGTTGTCTTTAAGAAGTTGTCTTAATAAATTTGCTGGTTGTTTTTAAGCTATTACTGGATGTATATTTAAAAAAACTTTTTTTACTCTCTTATTAGACTGAATAAAAGGTTAGTTTTATTTAAAATAGATTGGCAGTTTAGGGTTGCTATAAAATGTTGTAACTAAAAGAAAAATTTCTTTAGGTTTTTTTTGATATACTGGCTCATGTAGTTTTGCATTGTAAAAAACTTTTTCTGTTAATTTTTTGAGGCAATTACATTCTTTCAGCCATATTTTTAGTTAATGTAAATGTAGCTTTTTAGTGGCATAATCAGATGTAAAAATAATTGTTCCTTTTACAAGATTGTTTGTAATGTTCTCTTTAATGTGATCAAGGTGATGGCTGTTGTAATTTAGGTAGTCATGGGTGTTTGTTTCTTTATAGTATATTGGTTGTGATATATTTGTTGTTTTTAAGAATAACAGATATATCTAGAAAATAAATTATATTTAAGAGATTTTCTTTTTCAATAAGTTCGATGTCATAGTCTATTTTAAAGCTGATTGAATCACTTAACTCTGCAAGTAATGTTTTGAATTTATTTATATTTAAATGTTTTGGCCATATGTTGAAACCATTGTCCACATATCTAAAATAAAACTGTCTCTAAATCTAAATAAAAAATCTCATGTCTAAAATAAAAAAGTCTCAAGTCATATAGTGACATGTCAAATCAAGTTTCAAGTCAAGTCATATTATAATAAAAGATTCCTGTGCATGTGTTGGCTATGAGTGACGTGGCTAGGAGTAGGGAGGCCTCTTCCAAAACCTGTCATAAAAACCACGAAATTCCTCTTACAAAAAGGGCATGGGGGAACCTTGCCATGGCTCTGGTAGCTACATTCAAACAGTCAACTTACAATTATAAAATACAGCATGATAATAATTATAATTTTACTTTATTTACTAAAGTAGCTTTACTAAAGTAAAATAAACTATCTGTAATATAATAGTTAAGAAGTCATAATACACAATACGGTCACATAACACTTCATAATTTCTAAACTTCATAACTTCATAAATTCATGTACACAATACAATGGCATAAGCTATTTAGCCTATTTACTAATACTTCATAAGCTATTTAGCCTATTTACTAATGTTTATATTCTATCATTCTTTTGAAAAAAAGATTACAAATGCTAATTTTCATAAAAAAATTATAGTAATATATCCGTGTTACATTTAAAAAAACTGACAAACAGTGGCAGAATTTAAACTTGCACGCTTAGGGTTCATAATCAGGCTACCCTGAATAAATACCCATTCAACAGGAGCACTGCTTGCAGGTACCACAAAAGCATACATGGCAGAACTTTGAAAAATTGGTAATTTTTGCCCATGAAGTTTTGAAAGAATATTTGTCTTTAATTTGTCTGTTTCGCCTGACATGACATAGCTTCTCAGCCCAAAAGAAAGAAAAATTGGGATCCAAAACTGTGGCAATAACATATATCAAGTCATTAAATGGTAGTATCTTATCTTTATATATTATCTATTATTAGTATCTATCTATTATCTTTTTTGAAGACTGCTTTGCAATACCTGCTTCATACCGGACAGATAAGTTGTATTAAATTATTCTAAGTGACTATATAGCCCAACAATTAAGGGAACTACTAATAAAATTGTTATACTTTTTTCACCTTGAGTAATATCAGTAGCTTCAAGAAATGGTTGCAATAAATCAACGAGCTCTCTAAGTATTCTCTTTCATTTAGAATTAGATTGCGGTAACTGAAATCATCAAGTAGGTTTTTCAATTTCTTTTCATCTAAAGTGACAATGCTTTTTATGTGACGGAATATGGAATTCCATCTTGTTGCGTTTATTCGAGGAATACCCTGTTTGGAGCCAAATTTTTTATTAAAAGCCTCTTTAAATGTTGTACTAGTATGAAGCAAAGTGCATATTTTGGATGCTTTAGCTTGAGCGGAGTAAATTCTTGTCTCTTTGAGACCATCGCCAACAACTAATTGTAAGGTGTGAGTAAAACAACTTAGTCTTGTAACCTCTCTTCTTGGGTTAAGCTGGTTGATATTTTGGATTATTTTGTCCGGTGCATTAATGTCTTCCCACAGGTCTTCATTTTCTACGTCCTCATAAAGTTCCTATGCAGATGTATCACCACCACCTCCGGGGTCTTCTGGAAATTTTGTAGTAAATGCTTTGCACACGTTTGAGTCATTTGTCAACATACACAACTTTGTCAAGAATTTTTTATGTTTTACAAATGGATTCAAAATTTTCTGCTATGTTATCTCCAGTATGAGCACCTAAGAACCAATGCATACCAACAGTCATGTGTGACAGTGATATTTATGTGTGTAATGCACTGTTACACCAAGGCAACCCCTCATTTATTCTATCTGACCAAATATCAAGTGTTAGGGTAATGGTTGCAGCTTGACATAAATTTTCAGTTAATTTTTCCTTTGCATTCGTATACATTTTCTCTAAATAGATTTTTACAGCAAAACGGTTTCTAGTTGAGTACTGAGAATCAAGAACGTTATTGTATCACCTAAAATGTTCGCTTTCTACTATAGACACGGGTAGTGATGCACTAACTACTAGATGTTTCACAACGGCTGCCAAAATTCTTTGTTGCTTGGGGTGGGTGCGGCCATATGTTATCATAGAACTCTCTCCCAAAGCAACTACAAATAATAAATGCAATATCATTCTCATTTTTTATTCTATGAAGTAATAGTCCTAAATGCCATGCTTTATAAACTAAGTTTAAAGCTTTATTTAAAAACTTAGGATTAAGTGGTCAGATGTAATGTGACACTGCAACATATTGCTGTACAAGCTAATAAGAACTATAAGAACTGTTATGGAATGTCAGACCTCTAGTAGACTACTAGTCTACTAGAGGTAGAAGATTACCGCGGACATAGAACAGACTCAAGTGTTTAATATATTTTAAGTAACTAATAAAATAAAAACAAATTAGTATAAGTAAATAACCTGCTCGAAAGTCTGAAATCTTAGATTGGCCTGGTGTAGCAGCCGTTGGTCTTGTCTGAATAAACTTTTAATATAATGCATATTTAATTAAAGCTTGACAAAATTTACATTTTGTCGATCTAGTTGTTGTTTTTTTTCTCTAACTCAGTATAACTAAAATTAACAATTCCAGGCACTGCAGGCGTTTTTTGAATTTTTATAGCACTCATAGTTTTAAGATAACTTATGAAACTTTACAAATTGCTGATATTAGTACTTAGCAAACATTTAGTCTAAAAAATGACGTCTTAAATATGTCTTTTAAACGTCTTTGACATTTTTTATATATCTAAAAGACTTCTTTTTTAGACTAAATGTTTGCTGGGTAGCAAACACAATTTTAAATACTTAAAATTAGAAAAGCAGTGCAAAGACTTCTGGAATGGCGGACGCTTTTTTATAATGAATTTTATAAATAAATTACATGAAAAAATAATAATAAAAGATAATTCTAAAAGTAAAAATAAATAAAAGAAAAAAGAAGATTGTTATAAAAAGAAAAAGAAAGAATTAAAAAAGAATTTAAATAAGAAATTAAAATCACCAAAAATTTATAAACATTAAGTTTCATGAGTTAAAGAAAAAATGAACCAGTCAGAACGCACACAAAAAAGTTGGAATTATTTAGTAAACAAAAGATCCTAAATGCGATATTTTTCTTTGGATCTTAGACTACAAACCAGTTAAAAGAAAAACAAATTCAAAAATAAAAAATAATTAAAAAACAGTTGAGTTAAAATAGAAAATAAATTGCTCCATTTTTGAAAAGACGGTAAACAATAATTTTAAAGTCGCCAAGCCAAAATTAGCAAGTTTTAAGTCAAGTCACAAGTCTCAGGGCAAAACCCAAGTCATACCAACAGTCATGTGTGACAGTGATATTTATGTGTGTAATGCACTGTTACACCAAGGCAACCCCTCATTTATTCTATCTGACCAAATATCAAGTGTTAGGGTAATGGTTGCAGCTTGACATAAATTTTCAGTTAATTTTTCCTTTGCATTCGTATACATTTTCTCTAAATAGATTTTTACAGCAAAACGGTTTCTAGTTGAGTACTGAGAATCAAGAACGTTATTGTATCACCTAAAATGTTCGCTTTCTACTATAGACACGGGTAGTGATGCACTAACTACTAGATGTTTCACAACGGCTGCCAAAATTCTTTGTTGCTTGGGGTGGGTGCGGCCATATGTTATCATAGAACTCTCTCCCAAAGCAACTACAAATAATAAATGCAATATCATTCTCATTTTTTATTCTATGAAGTAATAGTCCTAAATGCCATGCTTTATAAACTAAGTTTAAAGCTTTATTTAAAAACTTAGGATTAAGTGGTCAGATGTAATGTGACACTGCAACATATTGCTGTACAAGCTAATAAGAACTATAAGAACTGTTATGGAATGTCAGACCTCTAGTAGACTACTAGTCTACTAGAGGTAGAAGATTACCGCGGACATAGAACAGACTCAAGTGTTTAATATATTTTAAGTAACTAATAAAATAAAAACAAATTAGTATAAGTAAATAACCTGCTCGAAAGTCTGAAATCTTAGATTGGCCTGGTGTAGCAGCCGTTGGTCTTGTCTGAATAAACTTTTAATATAATGCATATTTAATTAAAGCTTGACAAAATTTACATTTTGTCGATCTAGTTGTTGTTTTTTTTCTCTAACTCAGTATAACTAAAATTAACAATTCCAGGCACTGCAGGCGTTTTTTGAATTTTTATAGCACTCATAGTTTTAAGATAACTTATGAAACTTTACAAATTGCTGATATTAGTACTTAGCAAACATTTAGTCTAAAAAATGACGTCTTAAATATGTCTTTTAAACGTCTTTGACATTTTTTATATATCTAAAAGACTTCTTTTTTAGACTAAATGTTTGCTGGGTAGCAAACACAATTTTAAATACTTAAAATTAGAAAAGCAGTGCAAAGACTTCTGGAATGGCGGACGCTTTTTTATAATGAATTTTATAAATAAATTACATGAAAAAATAATAATAAAAGATAATTTTAAAAGTAAAAATAAATAAAAGAAAAAAGAAGATTGTTATAAAAAGAAAAAGAAAGAATTAAAAAAGAATTTAAATAAGAAATTAAAATCACCAAAAATTTATAAACATTAAGTTTCATGAGTTAAAGAAAAAATGAACCAGTCAGAACGCACACAAAAAAGTTGGAATTATTTAGTAAACAAAAGATCCTAAATGCGATATTTTTCTTTGGATCTTAGACTACAAACCAGTTAAAAGAAAAACAAATTCAAAAATAAAAAATAATTAAAAAACAGTTGAGTTAAAATAGAAAATAAATTGCTCCATTTTTGAAAAGACGGTAAACAATAATTTTAAAGTCGCCAAGCCAAAATTAGCAAGTTTTAAGTCAAGTCACAAGTCTCAGGGCAAAACCCAAGTTGAGTCTTGAGTTGAGTCAAGCTTTTTCGGTAGCTAGTTTAATCTGCACCAGAATTCGGTCAAGGATGGGAGATAATTTGCTTAACAATCTATATTTTCTGAGGTTGTATATCAACAACCAACTGCAGAAAAAGTAGAATCTTTTTTTTTTTTTTTTTTTTTATTATTATTCACTTCCCCAAGGCCCGAGGGGGCCACTACAGTTGAGGAGGCTACTCTTTTTTTTTTTTTTTTTTTTTTTTTTTTTCTTTGTTGTAAATCGTGGTACAACCCTCTCTCAACTCTCTCAACTCTTTAACTCCAAAACACGAACCTTGACAAGCAAGGCCGCTGCGCATAGTTAAACCTTAGAGAAGTTAAGTTAAACCTTAAAAATTTATGTTTTTTTCCTTTTCTTATGATTAATATATAACTAACATTTTATTGAATTTTATTTTTCTTTTTTTTATTCTCTAAATAAGTTGATATAGTTTTTTTTAAATGCTAAACCATTTTTTAATTGTATTATTTATTCATTTGTATTATTATAGGAAAAATAATAATACCGGTAGTAATACCAGAATACCGGGATTAGACCGAAATACCGGTATTTGATTTTTAGTCCGTTATTCCCAACCCTAAAACCAATACATAAATAACTAAAAAATTAAGTGTACAATTTCTTCCTTTAAAGAATAAAAAGTAAAAATTTTCAGAAAAAACTCATTAGATCAGAATTTAAAATGTGCTTTTTTGCTTGAAACTTGAATGAGTTTAATAATTTTACTATACCTTTTTTAGCTTTTTTTGAAAATAACTCCATATCTTAGGTTATTTATTTTCTAAGGCAATTAAAAGAAATTCGATTGATTTGTTCTTATGAAATACTTTTCATTTATATTTTTTCAAACATATAATAAAATTAGCTAGAGTGAGATTATTTGTTTATTTATACATAATTTATACATATTTATAATAAAGTGTTGATGATTATTTATTTCATAAACACTCATCATTTTCATGTCTCTCATTAAGATTTTTGTGTGCTCCCCTCGTTTATTCCCATATATAATTCTACAAGCATGTTTTTGAACACTTCAGTGTATATAATAGTGTATGAATCTTTTTAAGTTTTGTAACTTGTGTGCTAACCCATGTAATATTGGCTATGTAATATTGTGCTTACCCCATGTAATATTAAAAATATTTAAAATATTTTTGTGTGCTACCCCATGTAATATTGGCATTATGAAAAGTTGAGTCTTAAACTAGAACTTGAATATTTGTTGTCATGGATGTTTGTTGGAAGTAAATTTGTTTTTAAAAAAATGGCATATAACAATGAAAATGTTTATTTGGTTTAAAATTAAATACAAAAAGGTGAGACAGGTAATCACAAGATTACGGTTACCTAACACCACTAATATAAAAATAGATATAGATAGTTACAATACAAATTAATACTGTACACAATTGCATTGTAAATCATAATTATTTAACTTTCTTTTGAACATTAATAAAGAAGGAAAATCAACAATGTGAGCTAGTAAGGAATTCCATAATTTTACAGTTCTTTTGCTGAAGAAGAATTTATAACAATCAATCTAGTATTGTAGTTAAAGTTGGAAAAGAGATTGAAAAGAGAAAAGAGAAAAAAGGTGAGTCAAAGAGATTGTGTATACTATAAAAAGTTCTATATACAATGTTGTATACTATAACAAGATCAAATTTAACTCTACGGTATTCAAGAGAATCAAGATTTAAAAGAATTAGTCTTGATAGGTAATCAGAATAAGAAATATGGCATTTTTTACAGGTAATTCTGCTGAAATATCTCTGAACAATACAACTTTTCGATACAACGAATATTTTTTAGAAGATAAAGGCTCCACTCTGGGGTACAAGACTTTAAAATAGGCCGCACATAGACTTAGTAGGCTTTTACTAAGAGATGAGGATTGTTACTGATAAAAATTTTAAAAAGTAGATAAAGACAAGAGTAGGTTTTTTTGGCAATACAAGAACAATGCTTGGAGAATTTTGTATCAGATGATACAGTAATACCAATACCATCAATACATTTAACAGTGTTTATTGCGGTGTTGGGACAAAATGAATACGAGTGAACAGGTAAAGAACACTTCTCAAAGCGTATGTGGAAACATTTATTGAACGCTATTTTTAGTTGCCAATAAGTTGTCCAAATCGAAAAGTTTTTTAAGAATTTACAAAGTCTGCATTAATCCTTATGCTTTTATCTCTCTTTTGGTATAATTTGATATCATTTGCAAGCATCTTAATTCCACAGTCATCCTCAATAATCAAGATTATATTGTTGATAAATATTTAAAAAAAAAGTGGGAGCCAATATAATAAATACAAAAACTTTAAATCGATTTGCTAACTAAAAGTTGTTAAAAGTTATAAAAAACATTTACCCTGAGATTTTTTGCATGTCAAAAGTCACATCAAATTTGTTGGATAAAAGTGTGTAAGTCACAGAACAGAGAAATTGCCATCAAACATTTTACAACTTCTTTAGTCAGAAAGATGGGCTGTGCTTCTGCAAGAGATCGATCTTTTCTCAACATTATTAATATCACATGTAACCCATGTGAATGTTATCTATTATAGAAAAACCCACGACCTGTCAATTCCAATGACTTACTCTGCACATCTCAAAGAGTGCTAAACCAGTGTAAAGATGTTGCCTTGAAATATTCTTATGTCATCTACAGATTGGTGATCATTAAAGATTTTAAAATAGTGTCATTTTTCTTGGGTCTTAAAGGCAGTTTTTCAAAATTGTGTTTTTCTTTTACCTCTGTGACATCTGTTACACTAAGGTGGATTATCACAGAAAGAATTGGCCATAATGAGCTAAGTTTTTTGTGGGCAAGAACAATGTGTAGTAGGAGCCACTGATAGAATCTCAGAAAGTGCTTATGCCGCAACTGCACATCAGGTAAGGCCTCATCAAGCAATTAGTCTTTGTTCTGTTCAAAGAGGCACATTTTAAAAGCTTCAAGTTTTTTTTTATTGGTTAGTTTTAAGGAATAAAGATTTTTATTAGCACTAATTGTTTGTTGTTTGTCTTTTTTTTTATTCTTTTCACTATTTGTTTTTTGTTTGTCTTTTTGTTTATTCTATGCACTATTTGATTGTTGTTTGTCCTTTTGTTTATTCTTTGCACTATTTGTTTGTTGTTTGTCTTTTTGTTTATTCTTTTACTTGTACTTGCTGTAGTTTCTTTTTTGCAAATTGTTATAAAATTTTTATTTCTTTAGAAATCTCCAAATACTTCTTTTTTAGACATTAATATTTCTGACAACCAAAAAAATAAAATTAAACTAATTGCTTTTTTTTTAGGGGATAATGTTGTTTTTAATAACGTGACTGATTTGAAATTAAAATGGAATTGGAATAACTTACTGTCAAAAATAAAATATGGAGGTTTTTTTTGTTTGTTTGTTTATTTTTTAGAAATATTTTGTTATGTTAAATTATGTTATTATATTAATGTATATAACGGGTGGTTAATAAAAATCCGGACATACTTGCGAGGCTCGATAATCCCATAGTTTTTAAGCTAGAGATTTTAAAAATATATAATTTGATAGAGTTTTTAGTTATTTATTTAATTTAATTAAGTTTGTCCTCGACCAGTCTGTTTTTTCTGATTTGACCAACTCGAAGATAAGTTGACCAAAAAAGTGAAAATACAAGGTTAAGGTCAATTTTTTTCAGACAAGGCTTTATTCTGGTTTGTAGTTGCTTCACGTTTTTTGCTTGTCAGTTAACCTTATACACTTTGCCTTTCAAAATAGCCTAAAAGTTTTTGATTGGGTGACACTCTGGTACGGTTGACGGATAGTCAACTTTTTTGAAAAAATTGATTTTGTGAGTCTCATAGCAGTTGGCCACAGTTTTGGCATAATGCGATGAGGCCAGGTCCAGCCAAAATACATAATTACCATCGGCATGATGAGCATTGATTAACGGGACTAATTTTCTTTTAATACACTCCATTTTGTAGATGGCTTTATTGACTACAAGGCCGATGGAAATGAAAAATGGCTTGGAAATACCTTTGTCAGAAGAAGCCAGCCAGACAAGCTGCTTGGGTTCAAACTTGTGCTTTTTTCAAAATATAACACTTAGTGGAATCTTGGCTCTGTTGCTAGAGTAGTAGGTGCTGTTTCCGTTTATCATTGAGTATGACAGCGTGAAGTAAGATTCATCGTAAAGGATAACCAATTTTCCTTGAAAATTGCGATAAAGACGATCAATGTTAGTCTTTATTCGCTCAATCTGGCCCTCTTCTCAATCAGGTATACCCTGTTTTGTACAAGTTTTGATGTCAGTGTACTTGGCAAGAGTTTTAGCAATATGTGAATGACTGCATCCAAATTTTCGACCAGCTTGCCTTATCGAAACTTGGTCATTGTGGTCAAATATGGTCAAATATGGTTTTCAGACACTTGATCACTTTCCGGGTCATGATTTTGGCCACACGACCACTTCCTTGCACTCTTTTGTGTTCTCAGAACGTTTGATTATATCATAGATAGTGCTTCTTGAAATTTGTTTAGCATTGAAGTGACCTACTGTGAACTTTTATAATTTATTATTCAAATAGAACTTGTAAATTCCTTTTCTTATCTCTTCTTGCTTGGACATCATTATTATCCTAATTTTTATTAATTATCAAAAAACAAGTAAGTTAACTTATAGAGAATTACATAAGCTTTAAAATGGATATAAGAATGAAAAAAAAAATGTAGCTTATGGCATTTAAAAGTCAGTTAAAGTTAGTCCGGATATTTAGCCACCATCCGTTATAACATATATAAAAAGCTAAATATAAATAAAATTGACGTACATGAAGAATTAAAAAGATGTAGGAAAAAGAAAACTCTAAAATATAAATACTTTTGTTAATTACTTTTTTCAAAATATTAAAACATATTTGTTCCTTTTTTTAGCATTAGAAGGTGCTAATGTTGTTATACTAGTTGATGTTTCTATAAGTGAGGATCTTGGCATCATGCGTAGATTTTTGTTTAATATTATCAAGCTTTTCCAAGAAAGTGTTTCAACATTCACAGTTGTTGGGTACAGCCAGAGTCCTAATCTTGTATTTGGTACTCGTAAATTTAATAGTGATGTTCAAATTAGGCGATCCTTAGAAAAGGTTTTATTTTTGTCTGCTGTTTTTTCATTGACTTTTTTTCATTTTTAACTTTTTTTAACTTTATTTGTATCTTTGAAACACAATATTCATTCACGAGTTTACCCCAAGATTTTTTTTACTTAAGATATTATTGACTAGACATTATTAACGATTGTATCAACTTCTCAACAATAAATAAAATATATAGTATTTTCTATAACTTTTTCATCAATTATTTTTTTTACTAAACTTCACATCGCCTACAGAGAACTTAGCTCGTTGTGGCCAAGAAATATATAGCCAATCAAATATGTTTTCTGAATAAAGTTTTGCTAAAAATAATAACAATAATAGTAGTAGTAATTATGAAAATAATAATATTAGTAATATATTAAAAACAATTATATAACAATAACAATAATAACAATAATAAAAATATTTATTATGATAAAAAATAGTAACAATAATATCAAAAATGATGAAGAGAATACTCATGAAAATATTTCAGGTATCAGGTTAGGATATTTAAATAAGTATTTTACATTTTTAAATTAGTATAAGTTTTTAACTTAGTATTTTACATATATATATATATATATATATATATATATATATATATATATATATATATATATATATATATATATATATATATATATATATATATATATATATACATATATATATATATATATATATATATATATATATATATATATATATATATATATATATATATATATATATATATATATATATATATATACATATATAGCCTATTATTTATATATATATATATATACATATATATATGTATATATATATATACATATATATGTATATATATATATATATAAATTATCAAAAATTATCAATTTTTTTCCTAGAATAGGCTATATGCCTATTCTAGGAAAAAAATTTGGGCAGTGGTAGCCCCTCGTTCCGGCATACTTTAGCGGAAAATCGGCGGTTTTTTCGCAAAAATAACAATATTTGCCGTAAAAAACGTAAAAAAAATGTTCTCAAATTTTAATTTGGGCGGCGGTCGACGCTGTCGAAAACGGTCTATATATATATACATATATATATATATATATATATATATATATATATATATATATATATATATATATATATATATATATATATATATATATATATATATATATATATATATATATATATATATATATATATATATATATATATATATATATATATATATATATATATATATATATATATATATATATATATGAAAGCTTTTATTGTAAAAGTAAAACTATCTAAAGCAAATTTTCTAGATATTTCGGTGAGCATAAATGCAGTTTTTTTGTTATTTTTTTATTTGTATTACAAGTAACAATGACAACTAGGAACCATATTTATTTTAGTTTTTTTTTATTTTATATTGAGACTAATTTATTAGATGCGATAAAAAATAATATGATGTATTTGCTCAAAAAAAATTTTTTTTTTTTTTTTTTTAATGCCGTTTAATCTTTTCATAAAACCGTTTTATCTTATCAGTTTATTTCTTTGTTTAATTCCATCTCGTAAAGAAAAAAAAAATCAGAAACACCAAAATTGTCGAGCGCGGAGATATGGTTTGCGAGCACCAAAATACTGTTTTCTGATATAATAAATATTCTTTATAATAAATTCCTAAAAAATATTCAAACTTATTAAAAATATTAATTATAAATAAATCTAATTTTTTAAATTTTGTAAATTTTTTAGCTAGAAAGCTCATTTGTGAAAAATCAAAATTGCAACATAGGTTCCTCTTTGGCGTACCTTAAAGATGTTGTTTACAAAAAAATCATGCTCTTAACTACTATGAACAGAATTTTTGGTGTTTTAGTGTCCAGATCTTCTTCATCTGATAATATTTTAGAGTACGCTGATTCTATAAAAGGAGCAGGAATTACCATGGTGGCAATAGGTTATAAAAGAATAGTTTAAAATAATTAAAATTAAAACTAATTTATTTCAAGTTTGATCGAAATTTATTGTCTTTATATTTTAACTTACATTTATATATATTGAATATATTTTTATATTGTTTACCTTTGAATACAACGAATTATTATTTTTTTTTTACATTTGTCTGGTTATGTTTTACAAGTTACTATTCCATAGGTATCGGTCAAAAATATAACGAAGAGGAGTTGAAGTTGATTGCAACCAATGGCCAACTTATTATGCATAGTTCCATATCTGCGTTGCCTTCATTAATTTATAACCTTCAGTTTAAGTTAGCAATTGGTAAGAATTTTGTTAACACAATAATAGCTGGTTTCAGTTTAGGAAGTGGTGTAGTGGTAGTGCGCTCGCCTGTTAGCGATAAGTTCCAAGTTCAATCCACACTACGTTGCTACCGGTTTTTGCAATTAATCTGGTGGTTTTTTGCACGAATTTGGTGGGTATTTTCATTTAATCTAGCGTTTTTTTTGCATTTAATCTGGCGGTTTTTTGCATCCAATCTGGCGGTTTTTAAAATTTATATCAATTTTATAATGCATGTTATGAATCGCTTAAATTATTAATGTTCTTCATATTTTAGTTAAAAATAATTTTATATATGTAAAAAATAATTTTATATATGTAAAAAATAGTAAAATCCGATACCATTGAGCAATAATAATAATAATCAATCGCAAATTGGAACTATTTGTCCTCTTGTAGTATTCTTAATTTTCGAGAATGTCTCTTCACAAAGATTTATAAAAGGTGAGTATCGGGTTAAAAAATGAAGGGTTAGCTATCATAAAAGTCTGATAATGAATGATGAAATTAACGTTGTCCATCATCAAGGAAAACTCTTCTTCTTCCCCAAAAATAATTTTAAGTGTATTTAAAAATCCTTTAAAGATATCTGCTGTCACCCCTACGCAAATTATTGCTTCACTGTGGACTATGTTTAAACAATTTAGTGCTAATAACATGGTTATATTATGGTATCTTGATGACAATACACGTTGATTTCGGGTCATTCCTCGGAGACTGTATCCGTGTTTTCTTATCATATGAAGATTGAACGGACTTTCATCAATATTAATGATATTTCTGTAACGTTGATGCAATATCAAGTTTAAGTACCATGAAACATGTTTTTTCTTTCTTCTTTTACCTTTGCAGCATTGCGTCTTTCACTAGTGGGTCTTAAAATTTTATATGTAGATTTTATATCTATGTATATGTTTTATATGTAAATTTTATATGTATGTATATGTTTTTTATGTAAATTTGATATGACCTATAATTCATTTTTTTTTAACCATGACCTTAATGTAGAGACATTAACATCAGTTCCCAATTCTACCTTTATCTCCTGTAGATTATAGTTTCTGTTATTTCCAACTAATTCATGTAGCTTATTTCTTATTTTTTCAGTATAACCTGACTGTTGAAAACCACCTGTAATACCAGGATTGATATTACATGTTAATATATATCGATGGACTAGGCGTCGTGTTGAAGTCTCTTCTATACACGAGTTCCGATCCTTTTGTTACACTCTTTCCTTCGTTAATTACAAGATTAATATCACTTCTTTGTGCGTTATTCATTTTAGAGTTTTAAAAATTAAAGAGAAAACGGGCAATTTTTAATAAAAATTGTTTATAAGGAAGTTAAATTAAATTAAGCAATGAAAGCAAAACTAATTATCTTAATAATGAAAAACCACCAGATTAAATGCAAAAACCGGTATCAGTTTTAGGTAATGTATCAAATTTGTTTTTCCGCGCAGCGGTCATGTTCATCAAGTCTGTTTTGGAGGCAAAATGACGTAAAATCATTTCAATTATGCATCTAAACTTGTATTTTATTTTTACAAGATTTTTTTACTTATAAAATTGCGTTAATGCAATGATTGAATGAACCACAACATTTTTTTTGTATACATTAATCCACGTCATCCGTTAGATTTGATTATTTTCGATTGAAAAACATTAAAAAACCCTAGTTGATTGGTATAATGCTTAGTCATTTACTAAAATACTAATTTGTCAAAATCTCAAAAATATAAAAAATTAAATTTTGAAACTTATATGAGGCAAAATCAAAAATATTTTAGAATTCTTACTCTCGTATTAACTCGGATTTTTTTATGTTATAGTAAAAGTATTTTTTATAACAAATTTGAATTTATAAATCCAATCTAATATTAGATTGGATTATATAATATAAAAAGTATTATAATACTTTTTACAAAACATACTTAAAACTATTTAATTCTCAAATGCACATTTTCCAACGGCTGTTTTATCATTTTTTTAATAAGATTTATAATAGTGATATAATTTTTAAACATAAATGAGAAATTAACCAAAAGCTCATTTTCGACAAATCGAGATTTACTTGGTTGACGTTTACACTGACAGTTTTTGTTTTTATCAGTGACTGAAATTATTTTTTAAACGATAGACTGATTTTTACTGATTTTTTTTTTTTTTTTTAGTTTTAAGATATAAAGTTTTTATTGATAACAAGTAAATATTAACAAACGGAGACGCTCTTAATAAGCTTGGGGTGGTTGGGGAAAAAACGTCCTTTCCACCTTCTAACCCCCTCCCCCCCCTCCCCCATTTATTTATTAAGGACGAGATTAGATGTATAAATTACATTTTTTTTTTTTTTTACATATGTAAATAGGGTTGCCAGATGTCCGGCTTTTACGAAGCTAAAAACAGGTTTTACAGGTTTGGTACTGTATTCTGTAAAAGCCGGACATCTGGCAACTTTATATATAAATCTTTTTTTAAAAACTTTGTTAGAAAAAAACTATATTTAATATAATTAATTTATGTAAAAAATTTTATTTAATGAAGAAAAATGCTTTGATTTTATTTTTCTTTCAGCAATGAACATACCAAAAAATTTAACAACTATTAATCAAGCGACGCTTGTTAGAAGTGTTGAACAAAAATTTGCTTTACTAAACTAAACGAATTTTAGTCGTTTCCGTTAATGATAGATGATGATTACATGTTTTCCATGGAAACATTGTTTGGCAAAAAAACGAATTGCGAACTATGGAATTAAATTAATTTCGATTAAATTTGAAATTAAATATCGTGATTTTTATAATTATGTAAATATTGCTTATGTAAAATATTTATCAATATTTTTTTATAATTTATGCTTTATATCCTCTCACATCACATGCAGCAAAATTAACCCAGCCGTTTTTTTTTTTTTAATATTAGAAATATATTTACTCTGTATATTTTCTTTAATTCTTCAAACACTCGTACAAAACGTTAAGTTCAAATATGTGATTCAAAGTTAGCAAAAAGCTTATGTAATAAGTTAATCCAATATCTCATTGGTAAATTAAAATGAAACTAGGAAGTATTATTACAGTATCGTGTCACCTTTCAGCTTTCAAAAAAAAAATTTTTGCAATTTTTTTATATCTAACTTTTACATTTAAACTGTGTAACATTAGAGTACTCATTTAAATATATGACAATATGTAACAATGGAGTACCCATTGTATGCGATAATGGAGTACGGCATTTTTTTTGTCACCTAAGTTTATCAAATAGGTTTGGGAAAAAAAATTATAAATATTTTAATTATGTGAAACGTTTTTTCACGAATTATTGAAGGCATCATGTCTAGTCAATTTAAATGCAATCTTATTTCAAATCTATTTGTTAGTTTTGATTTTATTGCAAATAAGTATTTAATTAGTGAAAGTTATTCTTTAAAATTTTTTTGAGACGTTTTTTCCATAAATACGTTTATTTACATTTTATAACAAGTAAATGTTTTAACTTCTATTAGCTTCTTTTAACTTCTTTTTTAAGGTGCTTCTAGCGCATTAAAAAAGATTATAAGAATTGGATTTTAATTTAAAAAATCTTTGTTTTTATAACCATATTCGTTTTACGTCAGGACTTGGCAACTTGAAGAAGCCATTTTTTTAAATTACTTGTCCAAATTTTTCTTTACGCCGTTATGACACTTCACCTAACCTAGTCAGCTAGCTATTTACAGGTCATCTATAAAAAGCTCGTTTATATAACTTTGATATATAGTAATGTTTTAATAACAAGCAGTTTTAAGTACAATTAATAAAGTTGAAGTTAATAAAAAGCAGTTTTAAGTACAATTAATAAAGTTGAAGTTAATAACAAGCAGTTTTAAGTACAATTAATAAAGTTGAAGTTAATAAAGCATATGACATGTATCTTGACAAGCTTCAAAAAGTTTATGACAAAGTTTTTCCGGAGACTCCGAAATTTGTCAAAACAAAAACGCTATTAAATCTTTGGATAACTAAGGGTATTCTAAAATTGTCCAAAAAAAAACAGCGGTTATATAATAAACTTATCAAAAAAATAACACTTGAAAATGAAACCAAGTATAAAAATTATAACCGTCTTTTTGAATCAATTTTAAGACGTTCTAAAAAATATTATTGTTATGAACAGTTAAGTAAACACAAAAATAAAACACATAACATTGGTCATAACATTCTTCTAGCTAAACTAAAACATAATGGCATACAAAACTCAAACATTGATTGGTTCAAAAGTTACTTAACAAATAGAAAATAATATATATCGTATAACAAAGGAAAATCAAAATACATGACAGTCACATGCGGTGTTCCTTAAGGATCAATACTCGGACCACTGCTCTTGCTTTTTTATATAAACGACTTATATATACGTTTTCTAATATTTTAACTACCATTTTTTTCGCCGATGACACAAACTTGTTTTACTCTAACCGTAACATCGACTTATTATTTGAAACAGTCAATAAGGAACTCACAAATTTAACTGAATGGTTCAAGTCGAACAGACTATCCTTAAATATAAGTAAAACCAAGTACACTCTTTATCGTAGACTTCACGAAAAAAAATATATTCCATTAAAACTTCACGATGTATATATAATTCTAATATAAAAAGAGAGCACTCGTTTATTCTCGACGAAAACCTTTCGGCGCGAGAATTGAGTATAATAGAAATGAAAATATTGAAAAATATTGGTTTATTATATAAGCTAAAAGATATTTATACTAAGACTGTTTAAAAAACACATAATTTTCTTTTATTGACAGCTATCTTAATTATGGGAACATTGTTTGGTGCAGCACTAAACTCAACTAAAATAAAAAAGTTACTCAGTAGACAAAAACATGCTTTACGAATTATTTCAAACGTAAATAGTTTAACGCCCTCAAAAGGTTTTTTGATAGACTAAGTATACTCAATCTTTATCAACTAAACATTTATCAGATACTTACATTTATGTACAAAATTGATAATAAAATGACACCTGTAATATTTAACACCCTTTTTAACAAAATAAATCATTTTTTACTCCTACTATATTTTCAAATCAGAACTACATTTCAGGCCCGTAGCAACCGGGGGGTGGGGGCAGCAAGAGGAATTTGTCCCCCCAATAAATTTTCAAATAAATAATTTTGAAGAAACTCACTAAAAAAATGACTAAAAAAAAAAAGGTTCTTAAAACTATTTCGAGGTAGTACTTTCCCCTCCCCTCTCCCCTCTAATATTAATTTTGCTCCTACGGGCCTGCATTCAACCCAAAGCCTATTATACGACTACTAAATTCTCTATTACAAATAGAAGACCCAAACCAGGGTTAGGGTTAGGTTTAGGTTAAACCCTTACCCTAACCCTGACGGTGGAATAACCACAGATATCACAATCCTTTATAACTTTGTAGTATTCCTTGAGTAATTCATTTATTGTGGAGATATTTTGGTATTGAATAAACCTTCTTGACTCCAAATAAAATAAGTTTTATATCTTTCAAAATTAAATTGACCAATCAAGTAAACATTTTCGAAGTAACCATGTTTTATCGGTACCAGCTATTTCTGAAATTAAAATCAAAGATGTTTCTTTTTTAAACACTTCATTATACGAAATTGGTTTATAACTTGATTGCTTCTTTAGCAACTGTTCTTTATTATCAATATAAACAGCACCCAATTGTAGTTCAACAGCATCAACAAAACGCAGCTGAACAAATTCATTTAAAATGCTAACTGAATCTGGTGCTGTTGATGATGGTCGTAGCTCATCAATTTTCTCATAATGCTTAAGATAAAACTTTTTCAGTGATGAACTCAAATCCATTAGTAACATGTCTAAAGAGATAAATATGAATTTTTCAATTTTAGAAACAGAAAATAATTAAATAAAGTAATTATACTTTATTATTATTATTAAGTAATGTTAGGGTTATGAATTTTTGACTTTTTAAAAAAAAATTAATTTCCGGTGTCATAAAACGATGAACTTTTATTAGAAACATTGAAAACATGTTCAATTTCTCTAAGTTATAAAAAAAAGGTCACCCCGCAATTCAATTACATTTCGTCATTTATTTAATCTTGTTACTGCTACTACTAATACGTGTGGCTTTCCTGCAAATTATTTAAAACTTGTATAAATTAGAACCCGCTGGGAAATCGGCTAGCGAATAGCTAGCTATAATCGTTACGATAAAGACAGCGATTTGGCCACGAGGATTGCTAGCATTTTTAAGTTAGCGAAAAGCTATCGATATTTTTAAAGATAAAGACAGCAATTTTGCTACGAGGACAGCTAGCTTAATAAACTGAAGATCCACTGGCTATTGTACCTAGCGTCATATTGTAATAAAATCGTTGTCTAAAAGATTTTGATATGTAGCTATCAACCAGCAATAGATTTGTCGATATTTTGTAACTAGCTACAAAGCAACGATATGTAGCTAGCGACACATTGCTACAAAATTGCAATGTTTAAAGTTCAATTATTTTCATGATTATAATAGACTCACCACTAAAAATCGAATTTTTAAAGATGTTAAAGACATTTGCAAAAAATAAAATAAGAAAAAAAAAATCGCTTGAAAATTGCTATAGAGCTAACTAGTCGTAAGCTCATTTCCCACAAGGAAGTGATTAGAACTTTACAACATTTTGGAAAATAACAGAATATTTTAGAAGACTTTAGAACATTCTAGAACAATTTAAAACATTCAGGAACAATTTAGAACATTCTAGAACAATTTAAAATATTTTGGAACATTCTAGAACAGTTTAAAACATTCTGGAATAATCTAGAACATTTTAGACTATATATAGCTGCTCATCTAATTTTATAGTTATTACAGAAGTAACAAATAGCATCGTACAACCCTAGCAATAGTAGCATTCAGAAGAACAAGGATGTCTGGACCAATAACCTGGTAAAATTTGGAGGCTCTCATAAAAGAAGAATGGTCCCTTTGGAAGAATATTCTCTGGAAGAAAAGTGCAGAATGCCACTCCAAAAACAAATTATCGGACGCTACCATTTCTTTGGACCAAAAATCAAAGGTAGAAATGAGTGAATAGCGGAATTTTCCAAAGAAGTCACCAAATTGTGGAAGAATAAATTAAATTTTTCTCATGTATCGTATCTAGTTATACAAGCAAAGCTTGTTAAAATACTGAAATGTTATGATGAATGTATCAAGCGAGGAAGTTACGAGCCCCTTGATGAAATTGTTGATATTACTGAATTGGATGGAACATGGTTATCTTCCGAGAACAAGTAATTATCATTTTCAATTTCCAAGTTTAATAATCTTCCGAGAACAAGTAATTACCATTACCAATTTCCAAGTGGAAAGCAAAAAAATAGTGGGATACTCCAGGCCAAGCAGCCAGTAAAGAAACAATCCATCCCTCTAAAAGAAAAAAACTTTCTAATGTGTCATCCAACTCATCATCTTACCATCCTGGTTTTAGTGATTCTGACTCTGAGGCTGACAACAATGGATATGAAAACAATAAAAAAGATGAGGCAACTCCTACACCAAGCAGAAAACATCTTAAAAGCATAATTGCAGTTAACTTGGTGACCTCCACAAGACATTTTTTATTTTTTATAATTCATAATATGCATTTAATACGTTTTTCAGGGTTGTTTAAATTGAAAATAAATTCTTATGTCTAGTGATTGCAAAATATGACTTTGAATAAGTAACTTGAATAATTTTGGTAAGCAGACGAATCAGACGTTGTTATCTTTTCATATTTCGACTACTGTCAATAATACATGAGGGCTGATAAAATTTAATATCAAAATGTAATCTCCTTCAATTATTGTAACTACCGTTATACACACTCCCAAGCATTATTTGTTAATTTAAATATAATGAATGTTTATCAATTAAATGTCTTTCAAATTCTTACATTTATGTTCATAATTAATAAATATATATCTCCTAAAATATTTTATGCATTATTCAAAATAAATTAGAATAGATATCTAACCAGATTTTTAAATAATAGTTACATTCAACAGTTATATTCAATCAAAAGTTATTTTGCGGCGACTGAGTTTTCAATTTCTACTAGAGGGCCAAAATTATGGAATAAAATGTTAGCTAATGAACTTAAAACAGTTGCCACGCTTAATGAGTTTAAGAACAAATTGAAGCAAAAACTATTGATGAACGACGTAGCGCTCAGCTTTTGCTGAAGTTTTAATGATTGCTACAGTTAAACTTATACAATTAGAGGTTTGTTATTATCGGCTTGACGATCTTAGAAAAGTATTGTGCCACTTGTTATTGCTTCAATTCTTCTTTTTTTCTTTTTTTTTTCTTTTTTTTTTTAAAAAAAAAATATATAAAAAATTATGGTTTATATTTGAAAGTTATATTAAAAAAAGAAAAGTTTCTTAAAATATTAAAAAAAACTAAAGCAAAAAAAATTATACCATCTAAAGGTCTTGTTTAGACATAATACGATGACAAAACCATGTTAATTCCAAATAAAAGAATTCGAATAATTTTTAAATTGCCTTAACTACGCCGAGTACACGACACAAAAAAAAAAAAAAGAAAAAAAAAACAAACGTGGAAGACTTTTGTTTGATAAAACTGAAAAGTTGTTGATTCAATTACTTCAATGTTTCAGGAGTTTTGGTTTGATGCATGACGATATAACTTCTTTTTTTGAATACTATTTGAAAACACGGTGACTTAATTCATTCGTATCTTCTTTGAGCCCTTGCCAGTTTTTTATAAATTCATTTTTTTCTTTATGTAAATGTTTCTTTGTAATTATATTTTTTATTATATGAACAGCAAATATAAAAACAAAATTAAAAAGCAAAAAAAAAAAAAAAAAACACATACAAAACAAGTGCATTTATTCAAAATAGAAAACCTTAATTACAGTGGTAATATGATTTTAGAGAAAGATAAAAACATGATTTTACTAACACTGCTGTTAAAATAATTGTCACAATATAAGTGGCAATTGTTTTAACAATTGCAAGATACAATACGATGAAATTGATTACTTAAAAGCTTCACATTTTTGAAACTGGAATGAGACTTTAGTGATGGCCGAGGTACAAAGAAGACTCTTAAAGAAAAAAAAATCAAAACATTATTTATACCTAAAAAACTGCGTCAATTCATCAGGCTTCTACTTACAGTCTTTCGTTGTTTATAAATCAAAATGCACATAATACAGTAATATGATACTTACATCAAACATGATACAAAGATGGTCCAATTGGCACAATGAATAAAAATTGAATTCGGAATGAAAAACAAATCGCAATTTATTGCGATTTATCCATCCATCATGAAATGTTAGTTCGAACGGACTATTCATTATAGAATTTGTGATTGGAACGACTATTTATCCCTGCCCACATTGGAAATGATTCTGATTGCATGCTTTTGTTTATTAAATAGTTTTTTTATTTTATTTTTATTTGTACTGTACCAATCAATTTTTGTATAATGAGAATGGCAATGAATGAACGAGAAATATTAAAGCTTTAAGCAAGTTGGATTTAAAAAAGCTCAACATAGCCTATGTTTCTGCATAGCAGTCCTATGTTCCTTGAGACTGTGTTTTCAAGATATTGGATGTGATTTCTCCACGTCACATTTTCCATCAAAAAGCACGCCGAGAAATTTTAAAGTAGTTTTCTTTTTTTATGTCCAGATTGGCAATACAAAATTTTGGAAGTTTCAAAGGAATTTTATCTCGGTCATGAAAACGATGGAAAAAAAGTATATTTTGTTTTGATTACATTTAAAGGTAATTTGCTTGCATTAAATCATTCAGTAAGATTTAATAGCTCTTTGTTGACTGACTTAAACAGAATATTTATATCATTATGTGCATGAAATAAATTTGTGTCATCTGCAAATAAAATTGTATCTAATTTTGTGCAAGCTTTGCTTAAACCATTAATAAAAAAAAGAAATAGGAGTAGCTCTAATATAGATTCCTGAGGAACCCCACGTTATGTTCATATTGGTCGTTTTATCTTCATTATAAGAAATGTATTGTTTTCTATTTGACAAATAACTATTAAACCACGCAATATTTATATGTTTAATAACATAGTTTTCTAATTTTGTTAATAAAATGTAATTATCAACAGCGTCAAAAGCCTTACTGAGATCAATAAATACACCTAATGTATAATTATTTTCATCAAATGATTTAAAGATATCATAAACAAGGTGAACAAGAAGCCTGATCAGTAGAGTGGCACTTTTTTAACCCAAATTGCTTACTAAAGAGAATATTGTTTACATCTAAAAAGTAATACAATCTTTTATACATAATGTATACTAATAACTTTAAAAAGCGTGATAGTATGGAGATAGGCCTGTAATTGGAGACACTAGTCTCATTTCCTGATTTTAGTATAGGTATTACTCTTGCAAATTTAAGTTTATCGGGAAAGATTCCTTGGTTTAAGGAGAGCGTAAATATATGCAAAAGCGGAATTTTTTCATTGGCATTGATTTAATTATTACATTGCTGCTTACATCATCAACTCCGTTACCTTTATTTGGTTTAAGTAAGTACATGGGATCAAGCAATTCTGTTTCTGTTAGCTTATTATTGTCCATAGTATTACTATTAGAGTTAAGGTATGATTTAAAGCAAGTTTTTTTTATTTTTTTATTTTTGATGCTAAACTTGGACCTGTGCTAACAAATGCATAGTTAAGCGAATTAGCGTCGTTAATATACAAATAGATGCGCATATGCACATATATTTGTATATATATGCACATATATTTGTATATATATGCACATGTACTTGTATATATATATGCACATATATTTGTATATATATGAATAAATTAGTAAAATAAACATTTATTTAACTTGAGTTTCTACTGTCAGTTCTTCTTTCAGCTGGATCATCAGCAAACTATCCTTTCTGATCGTCCTGCTTATAATAGATATCTGACATGAAATTTTTAAATTAATCAAATACTAGATTGTTATATATCATTAGAAAAACCTTGAAAACAGTATTTTAAAGGTGAAAAAATTATCAAAATTCTACAAAAAGTTATAGAAATTTTAAAGTATTATAAGTAAGTAAATTTTGTGTTTGTTTTTACATTTTTAATATTTTATATATTTTATACGTTCTATTCAATATTATTTTATATGATAATATACATTCAAACAATATTACGTAAGAGTTACGTAATGTCAATTCCATGAGCAACAAAAATCTAGATATAGCTGCTATATTCAGAAAACACGAAAAGGAAAAAAAAAGAGAGTATGGCGAACGAGTTCGTGAAGTCGAACATGGCAGCTTGACACCACTAGTGTTTGGTACAAACGGAGGTATGGGTAAAGAATGTCATCGGTTTGTTAGAAGGCTAGCGGAGAAACTAGCGGAAAAACAAAATGAAAAATACTCAGTTGTTATGACATGGTTAAGAACAAAGTTATCTTTTGAGATACTTCGCTCAACTATCCTTTGTTTAAGAGGCTCAAGAACACCCTGGACCAAAAAAAAACGATTTTGAAATTGGTGTTGATTTTAAGATGGATGCTCTAGAAGCAAGAATCTGAGCTCTTATAAATTACTGAATTTATTAGAATTTATTAGAAAAAATCTCAGCATTCCTTCAATACATACCTGATGCACAAACAACAAGAAAGTTTTAAACAACAATAAATTCAATATAAACAAAATTTTACAAAAAATATTTCCATGCAGAATTAAAGTTAAACTATTCAAGTACTCAAAAAACATATACGTTGATACAAACTTCTAACAAAATAACACAGCAAAACATGCTCATATCATGCCACTTATAAAAAAACTAAAAAAAGCGTGGCACAAATTTTGAACGAAGAAAAGGGCTCCTTTAAGGTCGGAATTACGCGTACCTACTAATGATGGGCTTCATGATAATCTTGCTGAAGAAGAAACTATCAGTTAAAACTAAACTTAAAAAAGTGTTTGTTTTTTTACTAATATATTACTGCTCTGTTCTTTAAGAACGTTGAGCAATCTTTTTATTATAGATAACTTATATATTAATTATACTAAAATAAATAAATATATATATATATTTATTTATTTATGTTGTTTATATATATATATATATATATATATATATATATGTATATATATATATATATATATATATATATATATATATATATATATATATGTGTGTGTGTGTGTGTGTGTGTGTGTGTGTGTGTGTGTGTGTGTGTGTGTGTGTGTGTGTGTGTGTGTGTGTGTGTATTGAGCACTCTATTCTACAAATAGAGTGCTCATGTTCTTAAAGATTTAAATTTTATCTACAGTTTGGTTCATCTTCACTAGATTGATCAGGAACCTAGTGAAGGTGATTCAATATATATATATATATATATATATATATATATATATATATATATATATATATATATATATATATATATATATATATATATATATATGTATATATATATATATATATATATATATATATATATATATATATATATATATATATATATATATATATATATATATATATATATATATATATATATATATATATATATATATATATGTTTATATATATGTATATATATATATATATATATATATATATATATATATATATATATATATATATATATATATATATATATATATATATTCGCATTCCAAGTGGTCATTCATCAAATGAAATTAAAAGATTGGTTGAATGCTCTTCATCGCATTAACTGGCTTGGTAAAATTATAAAAAATGCTTGTGTATGCGGCAAACACTTTATTTCTGGTCTTATTTTAGTTCTGATTTGTTTGCTTTTTAATCAACATAATTTACATTTAAATCTATAAAATATTAGTACAGTGATAAAAATACTCCATACAGTATTAATACAATTTTAATTATACAAATAACAGCCGTAAGAATGATTCTTAGTTCCTCTTTAGTTTATTGTATGTAACTATTATTTCTTAAACCTTTTCATTGTAACAAAGTCATCTTCATTTTATATTATTTATCGGTAAAAAGTCTGATGAATCTAGTCATCCAGATTACGTACCTTGGTTTTTATGTACAAATCCAACAGTTTAAATTATAAAAGATTAGAGCAATATCAAAGATACCGATTGCGAGAAAAGAAACAAGAATTGTTCTCTAGAAATAATATTGTTACTGAACAAACAGAAAATGATAAAAAAAAAAAAAAGAGCGCTCTGTATTTCTTGAAAATGAAGAGTTTTCTAAAAATAGTACTGAATAAGAATCTGTGTTGTTTAAAAGTGTTGGTATCCAATGTGATTTGAGCATAAAAAAATTATCAAAAGAGGAAAACCAAAGATTAGACATGGAATTAAGCGATAGAAACATTTATCTTTTGCGACAAGAAAATGAAAAACTTAAAAAAAAGAGATTCAACTTTCAATATTGAAAAATTTTAAAGAAAGCAATGCTTATTTAAATTTTTTTTACAGGGCTACCGAATATGGCAATATTTTTATGGATTCCTTCTTTATTGATAAGGTGTAATGTGACAGATGGTGTAAAACTTTGTTCATCTCGTTTATCAAAAGAAAACCATTTGTTAATAATACTTATAAAATGACTTGGTCTCCTAAATAAAGATATTGTTTTTCTTTTTAGTGTCTGTGAAAGTGCAATACCCAGAGTTTTGAGAAATTGGCTGCCAAACCTAGAAGCTTGCTAACAACCGTTTATAAAATGGCCTAATAAATGTGGATTCCTAATTAAAGATCAGCTTGCAGAAAATAGAGCAAACCTTTACATTTCAATATTTTTAAAAGAAAAACAACAGTTAAGTCCGCAAGAGTTTGGAACTTCAAGACAACAGTCAAAAGTAAGAATACACGTTGAACGCATTATTGGCAGAGTCAAACAATTTAGAATTTCACAAACCACTGTTCCAATTAAACAAATAGATCTTTTAGATGATATAATGGTTGTGATATCAGCCCTTGTTAATTTAAAGAAAAGTATTATAAAGTAACGCTATAATACTTATTAACGTTATGAATCAAGTTGTGACAGTAAAGTTATAAATCATGTTATCACATACAAAATTAAATTTGATTTAAAAAAAGCAACTAAACCATACCTTGCTATTTTCATTTTTTATTGTTAACTTTATTTAAGTTTTACTCATTTATAAAAAATATGCTTATATATAACTAGTTGCAGTTTTATTCTATTTATATAAAAGGATAAGAAACTTTTGGGTTGTGTTAACATCACAGAGCGTAACTAATGATTCATACAGCAAATAATGTTGCAGAGCTTGCAAATATGTTATAACCCTTAGGCATTTTAAAGTAAGTAATCAATAATCAAATGGTACATTATTTGATGATATAATAAACAACTTTTTCTATTCATATATTGAATTTGTCTACTGTGTTATATTACCATATCTAGTAAAAATATAATACATTACCATAACATAAACATTTGTTATCACTAAATGGTATTGTTAATAAAAAATACTGTAATTTTCTCTACATGTTCTACACAGAGAACAGAACCAGGAGCCTTTTGGCTTCCTTGTAAAATGAGTAATAAAACTATTTTTTGGCACATTCTATATTACATTGTCATGCATTGAAGCATGACAATGTAATATAGAATAAGCATGACAATGTAATAAAGAGTCCAAATTCAGGTTTCATGCAAAAACAATATTGTTTTCTATGTTGAAAGCTTATATCCTTTTTCTGCTGAAATTTTCTGGCAAAATAGCATTGAAAAAAATACTTAGTCAAAATATTAACAACTACTTCAAGAAACGCATCATCACGCTGTACAGTGCATTGTAAATTTTTTTTATCATGTTCTGCTTAACTGGGGACCACATATAAAACTCACCAAAGGTAACTTACCAAACAAACATTTGTAACTACATCAGGAAAAAAAAAGGATGATTTGATTTCAGACCATCACTGTTAAGAGAAAATTTCTCATCACTCTGCCAGTTAATAAAACCATTTTTATAATTAAATGGATACTCTAAAATACATTTTCTCTGTAAATACAATTATCTCTAAATTACATTTTCCATGGCAAGAACAGGTAAATATTCCATCAGAAGATGCTCCTAAAAAAGGTAGATCAGTCATTTGCGACTGAGATCAGTTATTTGCATGAGTCAAAGAACATTGTTATACTTCTTTAACTGGATTTCACAAAAAATATTTTTAGCAAAACATTCCTTTTTCTTACCATATTTAGTCAATTTGGTCTTAGATTCTTCATTATATTGCATGAACTCTTTTATAAGAAAACCATTTTCTATAGACCCATGCAAATTTACAGTGTTACGTTGTAATAAAATTGTTCTATTGGTACTTTTGAATAAGTATATATAAAAAAACAATAATCCATTATGCATCTGATTATTAACTGTCTTAATTGTATTAATTGATTATTAACTGTCTTAATTGTATTGCAATTTTCTATGGACGCCCTTAAGTTTTTTCGCAAATTTCTTATATTCTGTAGTATTTTTTATTTTGTGTGTCAAAATTAAGTTGAACTTTAACCAAATGCCGAAAGGAAAGGTCCTTTACAGATATTGAAAAAGGTCAAATATTGACTTTTCATCGAGAAAAAGTTCCAAATCAAGAAATTGCTTGATGATTGAAGAGATCAAATCACGTTATCCGTAATTTCTTGAAAATTCCAACAGATTATGCAACAATCAAGAGGAAACCAAAAAAATCTAAGGTTTCAGGCCGTGAAAAACGCAGAATTGTTTAACTCGCATCAAACTCATATAAAAGTTAGAAAACGATTAAGTCAGATTTGGATTAAAATGTTTGCAAGGAGACAACTAGAAAAGTTCTTATAGAAAGCCCACACATTGCACGATCAAAAATAAATAAAGCACCAAGTTTGAGGCTCGTTCACAACAGAAACAGATGGAATTCACCCGCAAAAACATGGCACGCGATTTTTATGTCTGTTTTGCTTAAAACTACTATTTAACTGTAGTTTAAACATATAGTTGTAAACTGGAATTTGAGATCCAATTGAAATTTATCTTTATAAGTAATAACATTGATTATTGGGGAAATCGTCATTTAGTCTTAGTCAGCTGATTATTTCAAGTTTTATTTTCTAGTTTTTTAAATAAATTGAATTTCAATATCAATATAAAAAGCAGATTTTATAAAAAAACATACGATATATATTTACACTTAAAAATACATAATATACAAAAATACATAAATATAAATCTATAGCCCTAATTCAATGATAAAGATGCAATTGCAATTGCATCTTTATCATTGAATTGCAGGTCAAATAATGATTTTTTTATCATTGAATTGCAAGTCAAATGAAATATCAATTGCAGATTGCAATTTTTTGCAACATTTCATAAAAATTAAAAATTGCGGACGTTTTTGACCAAATTTCATATTTCTTAAAATAAAGCTGTGGGAATTTTTAAGGCCAAAAAAATCGCCGTGCGTAAGATGTCTAAATAGCTGAATATTTTTGTTTTTAAGGACAGGTGATTTTTTTGGACGAGAAAAAGTTTAATCTTGATGTGCCTGATGGTTTTAGTGGCTACTGGCGTGATTTGAGGAGAAAACCCAAATATTTTTCAACAAAGAATTTCGGTGGTGGATCTTTGATGGTTTAGCTTGAATTTTGTGCAAAAGCAAAGTTAACTTTAGCATTTGCATCTTGAAAAGTTCTGAATAATTTTGAATCCTGTTGAAAACATCTGTGGAATCATTGTAAGATGTATCTATGCTGACCAGAAGCAATATAACTCTGTGGCAGACCTAACAGTAACGGTATCAGAATGCTGGGCGGATATAGAGCCAAATGTGCTGGAAAACTTGGTAGGAAGTATGCCAAAACAAATTTATCAAGTAATTGAGCGCAAAGGAGGTCCAATCGAGTACTAAAAATGTGATAAAAATATTTTTTTTGATAATTTAGTTAAAAAATGTAAACTGCGTCTTTAGAAAATAGTCAGCTATCTTTTGAATTTAACTCATTTATGATTAATATCTTTTCAAATTTGATATTATTTTTTGATAATTTTCATTATTTTTTGATACTTTATTTATAATTTATTGAAATACACTATAAAAATAAAGTTAAGTATGTTTTTAAGACATAATCCACATGCGCCTATAAAAAATGGTCGCAGTATATAAGATAACAACTTCTATAAAATTTTGAAACAAGATTGAATAGTATTACTGTACATATAAAACTATAAGGTTTAATTCATTGAGTGTCTTATAAGACATCGAATGAACATTATCTTATAGTCTAATATATACAACTATCCTATTCAATCCCTAGAACCTATAGAGCCTAATAGAAGTTACTATAGACAATTACTTTCATTAAGAAATTTGTTTATTCTTAAAGGAGATCTATGAATCTTGTAGCAATTATATTATTTAAATAGAATTATACTATTAACCCTATAGCAGTTTTATTCTTCTTATTTGAATCCTATAGAACCTATGGGGCTGCAACTGCATTCCTATAAGTATCATATTGGTCCAATAGGAATCCTATAGAAATTATTGTTTACATATTTAAATTCTATAATAAATTCTTATTTAAATCCTATAGAACCTAGAGGAGTGTAATAGGAATCAAAAAGGTATTCTATAGAACCTATAGGATACATATACGAATCCTATAGGACTTATGAGATTGCATTAGGATTCCAATAGAGCCTATAGTATACTTATAGGAAGTCTGTTAGTCTTATAGCAACCCTATAAGACATATAAGACAGTAATAGGATTCCTATCGCAATCCAATAGGTCCTATAGGTTTCCTATAGAAGCTCTAGGAATCTTATAAATCCTATTGGAATCTTATAGGATCTCTAGGGTTGCTATAGAATCCTATAAGACTTTTTGACTAGGGTAAGGCTACCATATGTTTTGAAGACTTAGCACCTTTTTGCAAACCTCGTTTATAGAAATAGAAAGGAATTTAAAGGGAAAAAAATACTGTAGATTATTTTATTAATTAATGACAAATATCATTGAGGAAGTGTGACACTGTTTATTCTTGTCATATAATGCAACAAATTTTTTCACAATATTGATAGTTGTTTTAAAAATATTAACCAACAGAATTTCACCTTTATTTTAATTAAAACTACAATATTTTTTGTTTTTATTAAATAACTTACTTCTTTTACAACATAATAAATTTAAAACATTACCATTAGATTAAGAATCTATTAGACCTAATTCTATTAGACCTAAATTATATCAGATTCATTATAAAAAAATCTATTTTTAAAGTCATCAAAACTAATTCACTATTTAAAATTTAGGACGTTTAAAATTAGTAAATTTTAAAATTTTTAATTTTTAGGACGTTTAAAATTAGTAAATTTTTTGGTTTTTTTAAATTGATGCACTAAGAAACCTTTTTACATCATAAAAGTGTCATTAAGCAAACATATTTTCTACAGGATTAAAGTATTTCTATTCTATATTGATAGATAATATAGATTATACATATATATAGATACTAGATCTATAGCTCTAATCTATATTGATCTGTTTATATATTATGATATTTTTTAAATTTTTTTGTTAAAAATAACAATTTTAGTAAAAGTGACCGAAATGGTGACCAAAAATACACTTTCTTTTTCGGAACTTGTCTTCACAGCTCCAAAAATTTCGTGCGCGCATATATAAAAGTACGTCATGGTTCTTTATGCGCAGAATCGTATAAGGACAAGTAAATACACATATAAATTAAAAATATAGTAACTTTGAAATAAACAGTTGTTTACTTAAGATTTTTTCTTTGTTTCTTTATAAAAAAGACATTGACTTATTTTTATATAAATTTATTTTAACAATTTTCTAGATTAAAATCTTTACTGTTCATATGTTTGGGTTATATAATATTTGTAATCAAGGAAAAAAGAAATTGTACTTTGAGAATAAAAAGCTCAAATAGTATTTAACATTGAGGAATAAAATGTTTTTGGGAAAGAAGAATGCAAAATGGGTACATACATATATATATATATATATATATATATATATATATATATATATATATATATAATCTGTAATGAGAAAAAATAAAAAAAATAAAAATTATTTCTCATGAAGGTTGTCTAGCAGACTTTAGCAGATGCCTGTTTGGCAACAATGAACTTGTTGTATCAATTCTTGAACTCATTGATGCTTCTGGAATCGATAACTTGATATTCCATAATATTATTCCATAAGAATCCTGTTTGTAAAAAAGTAATATCTAGCTTGGTTTCTCGTAAATTGTCTCGAAATTCTTAATTTAGAGCCTCTAATATTACTTGCAGGTCATTGTGCTAAAAGGAAATGTAGTATGGCATTGGTATGAAACCAATTTATTTCATTAAACCCCTCGAATGCTTTAAAATATTGTATCATACCCCCTCGTTGCCTTCTTTGTTCTAGGGATTGTAGATTGAGATAAGTTAGACGGGCTTCGTAATTCAAATTTCTTATTGCTGGAACAAGTTTAGTTGCCTAGATTGCCTAGAACAAGTTTAGAGCCCTTTTAGTCTAGAGTCTTTTTTTTTGAAAATGATTCCATACAGGAGCACGATATTCTAAATGAGGTCGAACAAAGGGTGTAAACAATCTAACAAAAGTAGGCTCCGTCCAAGATTTGAATGTTCGTTTAAGCATGCCTAGAATTATATTTGCTTTATTTATTGCATGTTTGATGTGGTAATTTAATTTTAATTTATTGTTAAAAATTACACCAAGATTTCGCTCAATTGTTGTTGTTTCAAGGTTAAAAACAGCTCCCATATCGTCTTTCATAGTGAAGTAACAGTTATCTAGATTTTTGCTTGGTTTTTCACCGAATTTCATAATTTTAAATTTATCAATATTGAAGGACATCTCCCATAGCTTCGACTAGTCTATAAGGGCGTCAAGGTCATTTTGAACTGATATGGTATCCATATTGTTTTTAATCGTAGCGACGAGCTGGCTATTATCTGCAAAAAGCTTACAAAAATTCTTTACTATTTCTGGCATGTCATTTATATATATCAAAAACAGTAGTGAACCAATAACTGATCCTTGTGGTACCCCACTCATTACATTTGCCCAGTCAGAATACACACCGCTCAAGACTACTCGCTGTCGTCTACTTTTTAAAAAATCAGAAATCCAAGCAATTAATTTTACATCAAACCCATAGCCATTAAGTTTTATGTTAAGAAGTTCGTGGTTTACTCTGTCAAAAGCTTTGGAAAAGTTCAGTAAGATTAGGACAGCCATAAAATTATGGTTTAGTGCTTCTGTAATTATATCTAACACCTCTAAGAGGTTTGTGGCGCAAGATTTACCACTAACAAATCCATGTTGGTGTATAGATAATAGTTTAAGTTTAGTAAGGTGCTTCGTCATGTATTTTCTAACTAATCTCTCCATGATCTTACTTGCAATTGAAGTCAACGAGATTGGACGGTAGTTTATTGGTTCAAGTTTACATCTTTTCTTCAAAATAGGTGAGATATTTGCATCTTTCTATAAGGAGGGAACAATACCTATTTCAAAGGATTTGATAAATATATAAGATAGTGGAAAACTCAGGCTCTTATAAAATTTTGAAAGAACAAATGGATGTAACTGGTCTACTCCAGGCGGTTTTGATTTGTCTAAGCTGCACAATAGAGAGGCTACTCGAGTATTACTAAATAGAGATTTACTGTCAACATAAGATATAGTTTGAGTTTTTGGTTTGAAAACATTAATGTTCTGTTGTGGGACTGAGTAAAAGCTTTATGGAACTGTTGGTTCAAACAATGAGTGATATTTTTTTTCTCTATAATTTGTTTCCCGTCAGCATCAAATACTGCTTTGATATCAGCTTTTAATTTTTTTTTTTTGTTTGTTTATGTAAGAGTATAAAAATTTAGGATTTTGTTTCGCATGCATTGAGATACTTTCTTCATATTGTAAAACTGCTTTATTTACTAATTTACATTGTTTGTTGAATTCAATTTTAAGCTTTCCTATATTTAATTTAGATGCAGCAATCATCTTTTTGAAAATACATAATTTATATCTTGAAGCTTTTTTGATATCTTTATTCATCCATCTGGGTACATATATATATATATATATATATATATATATATATATATATATATATATATATATATATATATATATATATATATATATATATATATATATATATATATATATATATATATATATATATACATATATATATATATTGTGCTTTTATTTCTTTTATATATATTCTATAACACAAACATATAAACAGTATAAATTTTAGACTTAAAATGGTTAAAATAAATTTATATAGTGCCTTAATAAAAAAAAGAAAAGAAATCTCATGTAAACAACTCGTCGCGTTGTTTTTGACAAGGTTATAACTGATCCGCGAGTAGTTTTGAGTAAATCAATGTTAAAAATTGTTATGTTCCTACTTTTAAAATTTATTAAAATCATTTTTTACTCATGATAACATAAGCATTTGCAATAAGTATCACTATTTTTTATTAAAATATGTTTCACTCTTTATAGAAAAATGAATATCCCTAAAATGCACTTGGAAGTGACTTTCATAGTGAAACTATCATATTCTTACAATGAAAAGGTTCTAACTATGTTAAAACGGTAGTTAGAAACATGTTAGTTACTTTTAAATTTTGTGACTGAAGCAGTTAGTTACTTTAAATTTTATACAGTAATTTTCTGTAATTTTCTGTAACTGAAACAATAATATAGTGAAAAGGTAATTTTCATAAATATTATTATTGTTTCAGTTATAAAACAAGGTTACAACATTTTGTTTACTCATTTATATTCTCTTTTGTAATACATTTTATTGGTACATTTTAAAACTAGGTGACATTTTATTGGTACATTTTATAGGTGAAGAACAACTCGATAGTTATCTCTGTCCTCGAAAGGCATAAACGGAAATGCAGCTTTATCAAAAAAAAATTTAAGTCTGCAAGTTCCTTTGTACAATTTTGAATATTTAGTTTTACATTCAAAACAGTAACATTTGATGGACTTGTTGCTACATTCGCAATTAGCATTATTGCTATTTTATCATTAAACTTGATAATAGCACAGTTCATAGGTTCATTGCGATCATTACTAGATTTGTATAATGAAAATGAAAAATGTGTAATGTGAGATTTTTAATTAAAGTTTAGCACGGCAACGTTAGATCCTAGAAGTCATTTTGTTTCATTTGAATGATACAAAAAGGATTTTTTCTGCTAACTTGTTTCAATATCCTTATCAAACTGATTTTAATATCCAATCAATTGGACTATTAAAATCAGTTTTCCTCATAAGCTTTTTAATTTCTGCCGGATGCATGAATGACCTGGAAGGAAGTATTTCATAGCGATTGAGTTAATGTTAGGATTGTCTCTTAAAAATTGTAACACAACATTTGATAATATACTGTTCCGATTTTGAGGAACGCAGGAATCAAACCAAGTAAGTCACTTACGTCGTTTTCCTCAGCTACATCACTCAAAATTTTGCACAAAACACTAGCAAGATTATTGCCGCTTCTTTCGGCCATTGATTTAGTCCATAATGCACAATATTTTTTTTTGGTTGTTGAAAAATAAGCTGTCAAATTATACACGCTTAGCTTTCTCAGATAAAAAAGGGAAATAATTTCTGCATGCGGAGTCAAAATAATATTTTGAAGGTCAAAAAGTAAAACCGGAACATTTTTATCCGTTTTTTATAAAGCACGTATATCTCTTCTTTTTTTTTTAAAACAAAAAAAAAACTTGATGTCTCTCAAAGTCTTCTTTCAATTTTTCAGACATAGTATCCGTGTTTCAGACATAGTAACTTTAAACTTCTCACAAAAGTTGCCCTTATATCCTTTTAGGAATGTGAAAACCAAGATTGAATTCAATGGAGAAAATAGTAGTACATTTTTTACTGGCTTAATATTTTCGTTTATATATTTCTCTTTTTAAAGATTATACATTTTTGAAACATTAAGGTGTAACTCAAGGTATTGTCCATTGGTACTTAAACGACAATAATGTGACTCAACTGTTTGAAAAAATTTCATGTGGTCCCAAGCTGAGTCACTGGCATCACTGTGCGGTATACGTTTGTCTTTCATGATTTTACCTCGTAGATCTTGTGCAGGAGTATTTGTTTTAACATCTTTGGTGTTGTAAATTGGCTTTTGTAAAAGTTACAGTGTAGTTAAGCAGAATGTTTTGCTAACACGGAATTTTTCTCTTTTTACATGAAAAAATATCTATAGGTGTCTATTTGAAAAAAAAGGCGCCTTTTTTAAAAAAATTGTTTTTCATCGTGGACATCAACTTCTTCATTTGCAGTATCACTATCATTATTTTCCTTCTGGTTTCTTTTTGGTCTAGCAGTTGAAGTAATAAAGAAATGCCAATTTCAGTAGCTAATTTTAAGGCATAAAATTATTTAAAAAAAATTGTTTTGCTCATCTTCTGATATTTTCTTAGCACATTCGTACTTACAGTTTTTTTTTGTTTGAATGATTTTTTTCGGTACTTGTTTTCCTCTTCGACTTTTACTAGCTTGGTATGCCTTTTTTTTTATAACGCCCGCACGTTTCAGGTTTAGATATTCGTTTGCGGAATTTTTTTTTAAACGTTTGTTGAACTTAATCCATAGAAGATTACTATTACTTAGTAGATAATAGTATCTTATACTAGTATAAGATAATAGTATCTATAATATACTATTACCTACTAATTGAACCATTTTTAAATGGTTAAAAATGGATCACTTTGAATATAATAGTAGATTTTAATGTCAAAATCACTTTGAAGATGTAAAAACAAACCATAAATAATTAAATAAAAAACATTTCACCAAAAAATTTATAATTTTTTTAAGATTTAGAGGAGGATGAGGGTGATCACTACATATTTGGCTTACTTGTTTACCACTAATTCAGCATCATTCGTAGGTTTTATATTCATGTCTATCTAATAATTTTTTTTCAGTATGTGCTACATAAACATGATTGGCATTGTCTCCGGAAGCTTCTTTTACATTATTTTGTTCAGAATCTTGTACATTTCTGGTTAAATTAAAACGCCTCTTCTTCCTGTTTAAACATTAAAAATCTTTTTAAAAAACGTTTACCGAATCTTATAAATATAGCTATTTTAATATTTCAATGCATGGTCAAAGTTACACGAAAAAGTTATATTAGGTTACTAACCGTGTACTTAATTCACAGCAATCTTCGGAGCTTTTACTGGTTGGAGCTACAAAATCGTCGTTATCATAACTGCTTTCAATATCAAATACTACTCTTTCCTTTTTCTGTTGATATTTTACTTAAAACCAAAGTTAATACTTTTCAAATTATTTTATTTTACTTTCAGAAAAAATTCTTTTCAAATCCTTTTTGACTAACTTTTTGGGGTAGGCACTGCAATATATAGTTAGATTGATTTACCGTTAGGGAATGGCGCGGCAAATTGTACTAACATCTACTGCGGTAAGCTTGTAAATTTATTAATGCAAAAACATCATTAATTTAAAATTAAAAAAAAGAATTTTAGCTCATAAGTCCTCTTTTATTTTGAATTATAAAAGTTCTTTCTATGCTAATCGAAACCAATGTTTTTTTTGTTTCGCAATGTTAGTGATGTCAATTTGAGTAAAACTGCAAAACGTTACAAAAAAAAAAAATTTTTTTAATGTCAAATAACAGCTTTAGAGGTATTTTATTCTACATCGGTGTCTAATTAGAACACTTTATGTTGATTTCCATACCAATTTTATTATATGATTTTTGATTGGCATAAATTCTCTATCATAATAATTGATAAATAAAAACAAGTAAGAGAATATGCAGTTAGGGTCAGTTAGAACCTTGTCAAACTAAATATTAGTTAACTAAAGTCGCAGAAATCTGGCACGTAAGCAGTTTTCTTGTTTAACGCTATATATCGCAGTAAATTTCAGTTTATTTTGTTCGTCATGATTTAAATAGTCTAGTAAAATGATAAAGTAAATTTTGGCAAAAATGTCAGTTAGAGCCTTGTCAAACCAACGCGACGCACTGTTTTTTTCAAGAGTGCGTTCGTAATATATCTGTGTATTTACTTTCTTTTATACGATTTTGCGCATAAGAAACTATGACATACTATTAAATTTACGCGCGCACAAATTTATTGGAAATGTGAAGATTAACACGAGGGATTGAAATAAACCAAAAGCTGTTTAAAGTCTTTCAATGTTAACCTTGACTTTAGACAACGGCGTTTTATAATAGTAAAAATTAAACCTAGGGTCAGGACAGATAGAACACACAGATTGTGTTTGAACTAAACAAATTTTAAGGTTGAACAGTACAAATATATTTTTGCTTTTTATAAAATTATTTAAATCATCTACAATTCATTAAATATCTGACACTCAAATAGCAACCATCAGATATCTGACAATCAGCTAAATATATCTATTTGATATCCAACAACAGTTCGATATCTCAGCTAGAACCGCAGATCATCAGATATCTGGCAGTCAATTATACAAATAAAAACGTATATATTTATAAAATATTTAACACCTTCAAATAAAAAATAAAGTTTTTTATACAATTAAAAAATACCAGTTTTAAAAAAAAATTAGAAATGAAATTTGTTATAATGTTAAAAAATAAAAAATCCGTTAGCTTTATTTAAAACCAACACACAAATAAATATAGTAAACAATAGATGTGAAAAGGTATGCATGTGTTTTGCAACCATAATTACATCAGTAACGGTAAATACTTTATAGCATAAAATAGCATGAGAAGGGTGAGGGATCGGGGAGAGAGATAGCCACATTATATTTATCAGAGATTAGCAGAGGAGAGGGAGGAAAGGAGAGAGAAAGCGTCAGAAAATCTTACTTTGCTCCAGTCTGTATACGTACTACTGTGCAGATTTACATACAACATATGGTTTACATTTAAATGTATATATATATATATATATATATATATATATATATATATATATATATATATATATATATATATATATATATATATATATATATATATATATATATATATATATATATATATATATATATATATATATATATATATATATATATATATATATATATATATATATATATATATATATATATATATATATATATATATATATATATATATATATATATATATATATATATATATATATATATATATATATATATATATATATATATATATATGCACATATGTGCAACATACAAAAGCTCTAAATTTTTAGACAAGAAAAAAACGAAAAAATCAAAATAAAAGCCAAAAAAGCAATTAATCATATGAAAATATAAAATAACCTCTTATTCATAAATAGTCACATTTATACTATGTACAATATCACATTTATTTTTGAAATCGAATTAATGTTAGTATAAAACAATTCACCAGCTTTTAGAGTTGTATTGGTTTTAATCATAAAACTGTATTGATGTCAAACATGGAACTCTAATGGCTTTAATCATGAAATTGTATTAGTTAAAAACTTGGAACTATACTCGGCGCAATCATGAAACTGCGTTTATTTCAAACTTGAAACTGTAATATCTTCAAACTTGCATTTATGTTGCTTGTTTGTTAACTGCTACTCCAGGCATGTATTGGTCACTGGCATCATTCAACTGTAAAATGTTGTGTTTCACTTTTATCACTTAACACTAGAACATGAAACTATAGAAACATGGAAATATGGCTTTCGAATGTGTGTCTATATTGCTTCAAAATACAACAGTTGCTTTAAAACTGCACTTGTATTACTTTTAAATGTGGATAAAGTTTGTATTCTTTGCTTTTAAACTTGAGAATCATTCAGCCTGACAAAGAAAGAAGAAAAAAATTATGAACAAATTATATCAAAAACGAAAGAATTGAATAACTTGTAATAATTTAATAGTTACCCTTCATCTTTTGCTAACAGTAACCTACGAGTACTGTCTTTTACAAGCAGCTTAGGTTTTCGGGTTCCATCATACACAGATTTCTTTTTTAATATGCTAACCGGTTGGTCTTTTGTGCTAAAAATACTGAACTGTTTAAAAAGTTTATACTAATTAAACATTAGAAAAAAACTTTAATAAATGATTACCAATTATTTGTCTCTAACAAGATGGAGTTCTGGTTCATTGCTCCGGATAAGTTAGCTGGGTTACTCTTCATTTCTTTAAGTTCTGAAGAAACATCACAAATATCTTTACTAAACCCCGTTTTAAATGGCTTTTTTTTTTCAGATATTTCTGATTCTAAAATAAATAAAATTTTACTATAAAACAAACAAGTGTGCTAAAGTAATGAGACTTTTTTGTTGTCGATGCTGCTATGGTTTTAATCTTTATCATATATATAATATCTTATTTGTAAAATTGCTCATTTCATAAATCAAACAAGTTTTTTATAATAATTATACTAACCAATAGGATATATGTTAGGTTAGTTGTTATGAAATACCAAAAAAAAAAACATAAAAAAAAACATAGCAGGCAAGTGAGTACTAGAATAATAAAACACTTTATAACATGCATTTAACATCTAAGTAAAACCATTTACATTCAAAATCTAAATAATAACTTTTAATTAGGCATTAATTTTTTGTGTATATTTATATTAATTTTGTTATACTATTTTGTTTATTTTAAACTTCATCATAAAGATTTTCAGAAACTATATGTATTCATTCAACAAACAGACTTTTCTTGGGTTCATTTCTTGGGCCATCTGAAAGTTTTATAAACTTTTGTTAAAACTTTATACACTTTTTTTTTTAATTATTTAAATAAAAATTTATTTTTTACATATATTATTTTAAATCAAAGTATGAAACTGCAAATGCAAACCAAGCAAATAAGTTGAATTAAAATTGTAGAATGACAAATATAATTTATAAATACACAACATTTTCCCCAAACACACCAAGTAAAGCATACTTTGGTTTGTCAGAGGGTGTGTGTGTGTGGGAAAAAAGATGAGCAAATCTTAAACAATCTTTTAAAACTAAAAAATATTCAAATGCAACCATGCTCTTAAAATATTTTTAAAAAACGTAAAGAGAGAACATAAAGAAAAACATAAAGAAACACCAGAGTTACAATGTTACATCATAAAAAATGCAACTGCCTACAACAACACATAAAATGCTTACTCATTACTGTGCAAAAGTAAAAACAGGCTTGGACAGGAATAGCGCGCAATCAAACGTTATTGCAAATTATTTTTTTTATTAACAACTTGACCACGAGTGATATGGTGTTTTGATGATTTAAACATTTCAGAAATGTGCTAAAAAAAAAACCTAAACTTAATCTAGGAAAAAAAAATTCAAAACACAACAAAAAAAACAAAACAATTCCTTACAAATAAAAACATATATAAGCTTTAAAACAAAACTCAAAAAACACCAACTCGAAGTGAAAATTACTTTTTGTTACATTTTTAATAAACTTTTCCCATATATCGTCAAATGGGCAATGTATTGTGTTAGTTGTATTTATTTAAATCTAAACAATCGGTTTTTTGAAGTATATAATATTATAGTGGGTTCTTTCAATGCTAATTTAGAAAATAAAATTGATGTTAGTTCTTCTGAGAGCTCTTTTTTTTTCTTGTCTGGCATCTAAAGCTGTTTTTCAATACCCATGATGAATTTGTTGCAATCGATGGAGAAGAATCTATAAGCAACAGTATTTCAACTTGGACAAGAGACATTTCATTTTTGCCTAATATAACTCATTATTTTATTAAGGATTATCTTATTAATGGGACTATATCTGTAGATATTGTAGGGGAGCCAAAAAGTATCAAACTCTTGGCTATGGTTTATTTAAAGAAAATTATGTAAAAAAATGTCATAAATGCCATAGCAATTGATAAGCATCTATAAATTTGTTTATTGTAAAGTGCAATGTTGAAGCATCTATGAATTGTAAGCAATACAAAGTTTATACACACTTGTGCTAGTCTACTGGTGAAATACTTTATGTTAAATGCATTTATAAAACTGGTGCAGGAGGCTGTTGTAAACATGTTGCTGCATCACTATACCAACTAGTTAATTATAAAGAGTCAGACATTAAAGTGGTCCCATAAACCGACACATGTCCTGAGATTTTACAGATATGGCATGTTCCAGGTAATCAACAAACTCTGAAGCAATTTTATTTTCAGACTTAAATTTTGAAAAAACAGAACCGAACACCTATAAAGACACAAATAATACTCGAACAAGACCTTTAGTTTCAGGAACCCTTAAATATTTTTCATTACTAAATTCTTATTAAACTTCAAATTTGCAACTTCAAACACTTTGTAAAGGTTTAAAAAATCTCTACCAGGGGACACACATTTCTGAAATAATTTGTAATAACAATTTTGAAACATGTACATTTTTTAATTTGTCTCTGTCAACATTTATAGAAAATGATATTGCAGAACCTTTTTGTAAAAAAATATGATTGATTAGTTATTAATACTCTATATATTAATTTAGAAAAAATATGATTTTACTTGTTTGTCTACTGAACAAAAAGCATTTTTAGAATTACATTAAAGCATTGACATTGAAGAAGCTAAAAATATTCGAGTCAATACAATTAAGCAATTTAAAAGCAAATTATGAAAGAAAGAAGCAAACAATTAACAGGGTCAAATTTCCGTAGTGAGATGAATAGGTATAAAAAAAATTACCCAATATCTATTTTGAAAAAAGCTTTACAAACTAAAAGTATAAAAGTAGGTCTGTATATGGGGAACAGAGATTGAAGAAAAAGTTATTAAACAATATGAAAACATAACAAAGCCAAATGTTACACAATGTGGTTTTTCTATAAACTTCAAATGCCCATAGTTGGGTTGTAGTCCTGATGGAGTAGTGAGCTCTGAAAAAGTACTTGAAGTAAAATGCCCTTCATCAAAAAAATATTTAACAATTGAAGAAGCATGTCTCCAATGTACTCCAAAATTTAAAGTAAAGCATCCTTATTATTATCAGTGTCAAGGTGTTATGGCACTAAACAGAAATTAAAACAATTGATTTTATTGTTTATACAGAAAAAATAATTGTACATTGAAACAATAGATTATAATGCAGATTTATAGAATACAGTTTTTTTTCCTGAGTTAACAGATTTTTTATTCAATTTTACGTCAACAAAAATATTTAAAAGAAAATAATAACTTACAAAATATAAAAGTTATTTTTTATTCTGTCTCATCAACATTATCAGTTTTAATTAGAGGGGTAGAAAGTTAACTAAATAACAAACAATGGCCCATATTTTCTTCATGTCAGGAGCCACCAAAAGCGGAAATAGATTTTTTATTTTTTTGCAATTGAATGTTCAACATGAATTGGTACAGATGCAATTTTTCTTGTTTCTAATTCTTTTTCCAATGTGAGTTACAAATGTTGAAGACCTGGAAAATGTGCTGAACAAACTGTGTGACAACAAAGGTTAAAAGTCTTTTCTGCTAATTATATTCATCCATAATTTTCTTAAAACTTTTGCCTTGGGTATTACATAAAAAGTTTTTATTATACTTAGAGTTATTACAACAGTTTGGTGCCAAACAAGTACAACCGCCACTTTTTTTTTCTTTCACAAACCAATTAAGCCATTGCATCACAACTTATAATTTAAAGTAACTTAAAAAATCTTTTAAAAGATTTTTAGAAAGACCTTGAAAAATAATTTCAAATGTTTAAATTTATTCTTAAAATACTAAAAAACTATTTATCTTGCCTACTAAAAAAAAAATTTAAATATAACTTTAATTTAAACAAAATGCGTTTATTTTAAACGCATTATGATTCATTATATCTAACTATGATCATTAAAATTAAAGTTTAAAATAAAAACTTTACAAAAGATCAACAATTAAAAGTTATTTATAACATAACGATTTTTTTTTTATTACATTTAAATTGTTAAAACATTAAAACAGTCATGGTCAAATTGTAAAGAAAAAAAGAATAAGCGTTAAAAATTAAAGAAAAAAATCACAGTGTACAGTTACAGTGTACGATTGTATGCCATTCCTTCCAAGCCTGTTTTAAATATATAAAAATACAAAAGAGCTGCTGAATATAACAAGCAAATTTCAAAATACTGACACAAAAAAAAGTTTCTATTAAGCCACCACAAAGCTTAAGATAAAATTATATAAAACAATGTGCTTGATAATTCAATAAATGTAGCTCTTTTTGTATGTAAATATTTTTAACCGAAAAAAAAAAAAAAAAGGTTATAATTTACCTGATGATTGCAAATAGAATGAAAGTAGTGTTTTCAATACTACTTGTGAGTAAAAATAATATTTAAACTATCTATTTTTAATACATACTAGATAGTACAAAACATAATATGCAAAACTAACCAAAAAATGAACCAAACCAAGTTAAGTAATCAAAATCTATAATTGATTTCTATTTATCCAATATAATATTTAAAATTCTATTAAATTGAAAACTTTGTCGTTAATAATGAAGAAATAAGCAAATCACACATTGTAAAAATATTTAATTCTATAATTGCGCTGAGGATCTAATAATATTCAAAAAAAAGTGAAAATACCTGAGGGTGTTGAGTGCATAGGTCCATCAGAAGCATATGCTAAAACAGAGTTAACTACAATTAAATGTAAAAAATAAAATATTGCAAAAATATTGATTAAAGAATTATGTGAAATTTACTTCTTTTAATAAGCTTTTTTTGATTGGCTTGTTTCCATTCCACTTGATGAATACTGTGATTGTAAGCCGGTTGAGCAGCTTTACCATTTTTGTTTATGAAATGAAAATTATCAGCTCCTATAATAAAAATATCTTAAAATTGAATTTAGAAATGACAAATAAAAATTCAACATAAACATTAAAATAACCAATTAAAGTTTAGAAAATAAAAAATTAACCAATATAGACTTAGCATAAACAAAACAAAAAGGATTATCATTCACACAAACAAATAACAAAATTAAATAAATAAAATTAAAAAATATATTTCAAGTTTTTTTAACTTACTATTCAATAAAACTAAAAATATTTATTCACAATTAAATTTAAAATATCAAAACTCTTTTTACTTGAGCTATTATCACTGGAATCCGAATCTGAATCAAGAACAACTCTTCGTTTTTCAAATTCCTCTTCTTCAGAAGAATCTGATGAATCGTTATTTGTAGTTTGAAAATCTAATCAAACAAAAACAATAAAAAAACAAATGAAAATACTGCAAATGAAAACAAAAGATAAAAAGATTCCATGTTGAAAAACTAAAATGACATAAATTAGAAAAAAAAAGAATATGTTACAAAATATTTATTACCTGTTGCATCAGAGCTAGTAATTATTCTCCTTGGATATCTTCCTCCATCTGTATCACTGCTATCTGATGTAGAAGAAACAGCAGTAACATTAAAAGCTTGTATAGTGGCCCTGTATTTTTCAGAAATCAATTGACCACGTTCATCATCAAGTAATTTCCCCAGAGATGGTTTCTGTATCAAACCAAATAACACTTTATTTTTAATTATAAAAACAATTTTTTTTGTTTTAATTATAATAAAAAGAATTAAAAAAAAAAAATCCTAAATATCTTTTTGTAATGTAATTTTGACATTACTTTAATACATATTCACATAAAAAACTTACAAACTTTTTGTTATTTTTTATTCCGTACGATCTATCACCAGTCTTTATACGCATATAAGCATTATATAATTCTCTACGAACTTTTCTGTTCAAAACCAAATAAAATATAGCTATGTACAAAGATGTTAATACACAGCATCCTGGGAAAATATAAAGAAACAAATAATGATCAAATGTAACAGTAATGACAGCTGCCACAATCATTCCACCAAAAAGCGGAAGAAAAAAAAATGAAATAAGGACACGATATCTTATAGCTTGAATTTTTCTAATTTTCTTTTTGTCAACTTTTTTCTCACAACTAGTAATTGCAACGCAAACCATTAGGAGTATAATTCCAGCGATTATTGCTAACATTGGTGAGAAAAATGTCCACATAATTTCAGGGTCTCTGATTAAAATCCAACAACTAAAAATAATTTTTTTAAAAATAATACTTTAAAATTACTTATAAATTAAATAAATAGTTTATTTTTAAATTAAATAGTTTATATGAATATAGTTTTGAAACTTTTTATAGCTTTAAATTAAATTTTAAGAACTTACAATTCTACATTTCCATAACCATCAGGTTTTAAACCAGCTGTCACTCCAACAATCATAACAGGAGCCCCCCACCCAATAAAGTAATAAAACATCATTTGACCATAATTAATGTCTCTAGGTTCAAGAATCATTCTATACATGTGCAAAGACTCAACAAGAAGCCACGAAAATGTACATGTAAAAAAGTAATGTATTATAATCGCCACAATACGGCATCCATTCTAAACAAAAGTAACTTAGATTTATTACCCAATTTTTTTTTTTTTTTAAATTATATATTATATGAGACAAATTTATTATGTTAATCATAATATAGCGCAAAAATTGTTTTTATTTCAAGTTCATAGCTAATAAATATTAAATATTAATAATTTGATCATTTTGAGTAAAAAAAAAATTTAGACCTCTCCAATATACGTTCTATTTACAGCAAGCATAAACACAAGTTCCGCTAAAAATGTTGCAAACACCAAATTCTTGTGGATTGAGTTGAAGTTGGATTTTAACTGGCTGAAAAATTTTCAAATAGACAATACATACACAGTAAACAAATAAAAAGCCATTTTTAACCATCTATAATACATACAACATGTTAAATGACAAACCTTAAAAAAATATATATCAAAAAAATAATGAACAAAACACCCAGTGAGACACATAGCCCTAAATATGTTAATGATGTTGGTTGATAAGTTCTCTGAAGATCTTCCTAAACGCAACAAAAAATACTAATTATTAATTTTGAGAAATAACTCTTGTGTATAACAATAATGATGAGCGAAACTTTTATAAAATTGGTTATAATTAAAACATTATTAAAACATTATGATAACTTTTGATGCTAACTATTTATGTGTTTAGCAATATATATTAAATAAAATTCCTCAGAGAATAGGAATATTAATATTATATAAAAATCTTACCAAGTATTTAATTCCAATTAAAGCAAAGGACCCAAGTTGTTTACATAAACAAACAATATCACTAGAATTATCAGATACCATGCTGCAGCCATTAGGAGACCAACCTCCACCTGAGGTATGCCTAAAATATATGTTAAATATAGTTTTCTAATTATTATACTAATTGGCGGTAGTGGTGTAGTGGTAGAGCGCTTGGCTCATAAGTGAGAAGTTCCGAGTTTGATCCCCACCACGTCCATGGTAGTACCACGCTTAACTTGTTTCTCCGCACAGCAGCCTTATTTGTCAATATTTGTGTTTCAAAATTATAGAGTTGAGAGAGAGATGTAACCACAAAATCAGCCTCCTTGACTGTAGAGGCCTCTCGGCCTTGGGGAGGTGAATAAGTTTTTTTTTTTTTTTTCTAAAACTTTTTTTTTGCAATATTTTTTTTTTATTATTAAAATGATTGAAGTTAATAAATGAGATATAAAAGTCAGATTTGATTTTTTTAAATTGTAAATTTTTTATTTTTAAGTTTAAAATAAACTTTTATATTTTTTTACTTTATTTTTACTTCTTGGTTTAATCATTTATAATTTAATAAGCAATATATATTTATTTCATAAAAGAATAAAAAATTTCAATAATAATACAGTAACAATTTTATAAAGTGAGTAAATGAGTATAAATTTTTTTTTTTTATAAATTAGAAAAAAAAAATTATTCTTTACTTTTAGTTTTGATTTTAAGGAACTTTTTTTAACAATTAAAATATAAAAATTTGTTGTAAACTTTAATAATATGAAAATGGTGTTAAAAATTAGGTTATGATATTATTTTTTTTTAAATCAATTGCAATCTTTTATTTTGTGAAAAGTATAAGTTTCTTACTTATATATATATATATATATATATATATATATATATATATATATATATATATATATATATATATATATATATATATATATATATATATATATATATATATATATATATATATATATATATATATATATATATATATATATATATATATATATTAAAAATAGTTTTACAGTTGAAATAATTTAAATATAACTAATATTGTTATAAAAGGAGATACTATTAAAAAAAAGTATGCAATATTTTAACTAAAAATATACATATTTTTATTTATGCTATATATTTTTCATATTGATATAATTATAATATTTTCCATATAGATAAGGAATAATAAATAAATACAATGTTATAATTATTAAATGATACTATTTCTAGGGGTAGACTATCATCAAATCCTATTATTGTGTTTTTAAACTTTGTAGGTATGAATTTGCTCATAAAACTTTTCAACCAAACATTGGAAAATTATGTTAATATTTAACATAATATTTATGGTAAATCTAAGAAAATTACTTTTGATAAAAATTTGCAAACCAATTATTATAAAAACCAAACAAACATAAAATAAAAATTATATTTATATATATAACTAAAATTTATTTTATGTAAATAAATTTTTTCATTATCTTCATAATCATAAAAAGCATTTATTTCATGTAATTTAAAAAGACTTTAATATTAATAATAATATATAAAGACTTTAATATTAATAATAAATTAATTTATTTTAATAATTTAAAGACTTAAATAACTAACTTCAAAATAATGAAAAAAAAACCTACTCTAAAGAATAATTCCAATATGCACAAATTAAGGTTTGCCCTTGAATTTTTGTCTAAAGAATATAAAACATAACATTTTGCATTGAAGTTAACATATTATACCATTGAAATTCACATCATTAAAAAAAATAATTCAAAGTTTTTGATAAACATTTGCTATAATAAAAAATCTAATTATAGCATATAATTCTAATAAAATATAATAAAAAGTAATTATAACAGACATTGATAACTGAGACATTAAGACAACCTGTTTTTATTACAATACTCTCATTGATTATGAGTTTTTTACATTATTATTATACATTATATTATTATACAATATATATATTGGCATTGATTTTATTTAAACTTTAACAAAACTAATCTGACACATGCTTGCTTCATATTCTGATGACAACATTCTCATGATACAGTTTTCAAAATATTTAAAAAAAGAAAAATGCATAAGCTATGAAAAAAAAAAAAAAAAAAATCAAAGAAAAAAAAAGTGTACCGTTATATTCTTGTGCTTTATTCTTAAAACAAACTCAGATGATCCAATATTTGGGATGGTTACAGTAAATACATCGGAGTATACATCAACACTATATTTACGACTATGATAATATAAAAATAAAATTATAAATAATTATAAATATTTTGTAGTTGCTAATTTCACAAAATTAGAACTTAATTCACTAAAATAAAAAAAAAATTTAAAAATTAAGGACCTTGCAATGGTATCAAAACTTGATGGAAGTAAATTACCAAGGGTTTTATAGATAATTAGACCAATGTTTGTATTCATCACTAAATTACATTATTAAATTATTTAACAAATTAACATATTAATTTAAAATTTATTTAAAATATATTTCAATTAAAATTATTTAAGATTATATTAATAACAAAATATGAAATTCAATAAATTCAAAATAACAATTTTACTTTTTGAATTGCTGTTATTAAACATATCACTTGAAATAACAATATCAGTATTTAAAGAACCCCAAACAGGAAATTCTTTCCACCACAAGGAAAGTTGTTGAGGAAAAGTATTTTTTATACTAATGTCAAGTGATTGAATTTCCAAGTCTAACAAAATAAATAATTTTACTGATCATTAACTATTGACAAATTTGAATACAAAAAAGTAATTTTCAATAAAATAATGATTCAAACAATTGCAAATCTGACAAAAATTTAAAGATTGTGCTAATAGTACAATGTTTAAAATGTATCATTTTTTCACTTTTTGACACGGAGTTTCATTTTTTTGACACGGAGTTTCATTTTTATTTTTACTCTTGAATAGTAATTACACAAAAGCAATTTTGGGTTAATTTTAGTACCTAATAAAACCTCAAACATGGAAGCAACAATGTAATACAACAGTAACTATTACAATAAAAAAAATAAATAAATAAGATAAAATAAAAAAAGCAAAAAAAAATACAAATAAAAAAACTAATGCCTACCTACTCAACATACAGTTGTTTTCATGCTACATGACACAAATCAACTTAAGTAAATTACAAGTTAGAGGGTGTATTGGGCACAAAAATATTATTTTAAATATAATATTTTAAATGACAATTTTATTATAAAGAATTTAAAAAATATTTGTGTTCTGCAATTTATTGAATCATCAACCAATGAGAATTGTTTGTTTCTGTTTTTAATCATTATCTTAAAATGATATTTTTAGCTAAAATGATCTAAAAAAATATAAGGAAAAAAAAAATTACAAATGTTCTTTGATGCTTGGCTGTAAGGTATAAGTTGCAGAGGAGATCTTCGATACCTCCGACTTTTGATAAAAGCTAAATTATTTGTTAATACAGTAAGAAACTTCTCCATTTGTAACATTACACCTGCAGATCCGGAGGTTTTCTTTGAAAAATAAAAATTAAAAATTGTTTAAAAACAGAAATGTCAAAAAAACATAAATACAAAAAAACAAACTAAGAAACAAAAAACTAAGAAAAAAAGCAAAACAAAAAGCTGTCATTTTTATATAACTCACTTTTTTTTTAAATAATTTACTCCTAGCAGGGCTGCAAGCAACCACTATTTAAAATGGGAGTTGTTAAAAAACAAAGAATGTTGTTAAACAGCAAAAAAAATAGCTGACAGAAAGTTTAAAAAACTGTAAAATGTATGAGTATGGAAAATAAAAGACATGAAAGACAGGAGAAAATTCTAAGACATTGATGTGCAAGAAAAAAAAACTGGATAAATAAAAGCTTTTAGAATATCAAGAGATAAATATAGTAAAAAAACTGAGTTTTGGTTGATGGAATTGCGAACTACTTTTTTTTTTTAAATAAAAAGACTAGGGTGGTTTCCACACTTACCGTGAGTTTAACAAAAGTTATTATAATATGTTAGATTACTCAAAAAGTAGAAATTTATTAGAAATGAATTTTTGCAGCCATCAATGTAGTACTATAAGAGTTAGTTTAAAATTATTCTCACTCTGAAATTTAAATCAATAATGTACTTATTTTGATCAAACTTTTAAAGAGCAGTTTTCCATACTTATTGTAAGTGTTTCACACTTATCGTATATATTGTTGACACTTATCGTATATCTTAAAACTTGCTTTAGTGACTGGTTTATAATGCGCTCACGGTTTCAAATGAAGATTTAATGCATTAGTAACATTAACATATTAAACGTTTTTAGGTATATAAATTAAAAAAAAAAAAAATATTAAATAAACATTAATTATATAGTAATGAAAACATTATTTTGAATTAAAACTAAAGATTTTTAAAGCATTTCCATTACTTTAGTACAAATCTTTTAAACTGGAATGGATAGAGTTTCATCATAATTATCTGAGTCTTATTTTATAACTATTGTTAACAATGGAACTCGTTTTCTGACTCAGTTTCAAGGCTTACTTTTTCTTTTGAGACTTTATTTTTCTTTTTCAAAATTTTCATGTTTTCTCTTTCTTTTTTAGTTTTTTCATTTAATAACCTTTTCTCCATAGCCATTTGTGTCTTTCTTAATCTTTCTTCTTCTATTTTTGACTTTTTATCTGCAGCTAATTGTTTCTTTCTTAATTTTTCATCATTTATTTGTTAATTTTTTTTACAATTTTGTCTTTTGAATTTGCTGCCACGTTTTAAATGTTGCAACAGATGGTAAACGTTTTATTTTGCGCTTGGACGTTTGGACTAGTTGTTTTGGCCATATTAAAACACTTTCATTTGGACTAATGATTTCTGCTGCTATTTTCAAACTAGAACAAGCTGGTTTTGGTTCTATATCCGCTGCAATAATGCAATCAGGTATTTCCATACCGGTTATAATTTGCACATTTTCTAAATTACAAGTTGTTGATAGATTTTTATTACCCTGTTGTATTTCATCAGGTAAAATTGTGGTCTTATATGTTTCAGATGAGGCTCTTTTCCAAAAAAGATACAGGTAGAGATATTCAAGGTCACCTTTCCAACCTAAATGTTCGTCAGCTATTTTAAACTGCTCTAAAATACTTGGATCAATGAAGTTTTCAATAAAGTTTATGGGAGAGGAAGCTAATAAAGTCACACTTGATTGATTCTCTTCTAAATAAGGAGTCGGAGCCACAGTTGACTCAGATAGTCTTTGAACAATTTTTGTGTAGTCCACACTATTAGCATCAAATGGAAATATTCCGGTATTTTTAAAACCACTTTTAACATTATTTGCCATAGAAGGATCAAATATAAATGAATTTAATGCTTCTGGTACATTTTCATTGTTTATTTCTTGTCCTTTATGGTCAATGTGCCATTGTCGGCATAAAAATTTCCACTTTGCTTTCATTGGCCCAAAAACTGCCACATCGAGCGGCTGCAAAATATGTGTTGCATTTGGGAACAAAGCAACGAGAATTATTCCATTTTAGAGCAAAACTTACTAAGTTTGATAGAAAAATGGGACGCATGACCATCAAAAAAAAAAAAAACTGGTAAAGGAATTTCTTCTTTTATCAAAAATGGATGAAAAATGTTTGTAATATACTCAAAAAAACATTCTGCGGTCATCCAACCATTTTCACTTTTTCCAATACCCCATCCTGATGGAGCAGTATTTATAATTCTATTTGGAAGACGAACATATTTAAAAATTGTTAATGGTGGAGCAAAAGCTCCGCTGACATTTACTGCAAATAAAGTGGTGATGCTTTTTTTAATAATTGGAGCACTTTCTTCATATGTATTTTTTCCTCGTTCACCAATTAATAAATTAGTTTTGGGTGACAACTGAAAACCACTCTCATCCATATTGAAAACGCGCATCAAATCATTTAAAAATTGAGCGTTTTCTCCTAAAAGCTTTGGAATTTCAGTAAACCAATCTCTTATGGCTTTTTTAGTTACTCCTCCTCTAGCTTGATTTAAGTATTCACCTCGTTTTTGAGATAACTGTTCGAGACGGCAAAGAAATACATAAAACCAACCTTTTGCAGGACGGTTGTTAGTAAATTGTGTTTTTATATTGTTGGAATTCAAGCATTTTTGCACAGTATCTCATAGCTGTACTACAGACACGACAAATCCCATTCTGGTGCATGTTAGTAACCACTCAACTAATTTATTTTCAATGTGTTCACCTAGTACCGATTCATAACCGCAGTGTATCTTCAGAGAAGTTTTTCCAGATATTTTATCACGAAGCGCCTGATAAGGAATTCCAAACGCCTTGCTTGCTTTGTACACAACCATACCTTTATTAACAGCATTAATAGCATCTCTTAATTGGCTATCTGTATATTGAAGTCTTCGTTTTGAGCTACAAACTTTTGTCTTATATTTTCGTCTTGCCATTGTAAAAGAATTTAAATGAAATTTTTAATTTATAGTAAAAAAGAAACAAATTGATTATTTATTGGATATACGATATATATGGAATGACATTTTTTTAGTTCATACTTATCGTGAATTCAAAAATACTTCATTGATACTATAATGATAAGTGGTTTTAATAATATTAATAATGATCCATGTTTTATTTACCTTATTAAATCAATTTAAAAATAAAATTTTATCTTATCTTCTTAAATTATCTTGTTTTATTTGAAACGCTTCTAACAGCTGGTACTTAAAAAAAAAGTATTTTCATAGGCTGACGTAATAAGCCCACTGAATTTATATAAGTAACTATGTATTGCGGTTTCTATGTGTCGTAATAGAACTGCATGACGATGTTGTTGATAAACAAAATATATATATAAAAAAAATAATTACTACTTAGTGCAAAATTGATGTTAATATTTAAAACCTACGATAAGTGTCGACTCATGCTAGGTGTGGAAACGACCCTATACTGAAAATTAGGAAAGTGATTTATTGAAACATTTACACATTTTGTGCAAAAAAAAAAATCCAGAAATTAATGTATCAACATGTTAAAATGTAGATAAAAAATTAACAACTATCACTTATCTACTATAGATATTGTAGCAACAACTGATAAAAATAGTTTTGTTGTAGCAACAATTGATAGAAATAAATACCTCTTGTATAGGTTTCCAAAACATTGCAACTTCTGCTGCAAAAAGACAACTCGCTGACTTTATAATGTTCTTGAAAAAGTAAAAACAGTGTTAATACACTTAAGTTTAATAAATAATGTTTATATATACTATATGCAAGTATATTTGCTATATATACAATATCTATTATAAGCAAAACAATAACAATACCTTAACAAAGCGATGATCGTCAGATGAAACAAGATTTGAACCTGATTGCGCACTTTCATAAGTCACTAGAACAGTCAAAGCTTTATTTCCAATTTCAACATCTTTTCCATAGAGACGTAATGCAGAGCTTGCTGCAAAATCTAATTGACTGGCAATGTTGTTTACAAGTATTGAAGAAATATTTCTCTTGTGAATCTGTGAGATCTTAAACAAAAAGTTTTTAAAACTATTTAAAAACTAATTATTAAACACACAGAAGAATAATTGTCAACAAAATGTATTTATGCTTTCAGAGTGATATATGGTCAGATATGGATCAAGGTGCTTCCAAAAAATATTTATGTGCGTGTGCGTGAGTGTCAGCATGTGCGTGAGTGTCATTAGGTCCGTCCAAAAAATATTTATGTGCGTGTGCGTGAGTGTCAGCGTAGTCATTAGGTCTGTCCAAAAAATATTTACAGACTTTGATCTGAGTATAAATCTAAAAATTTATAAAAAATAAATAAAAAGATTTTGGATGTGAATCCACACAAAAAGCATGGAACAGAATTGGAAAAGAAATTGAAAACAATCTTAGTGTCCTAATAAAAAACTGAAATACGACTTTGGGACTTATTAGACATTTTCATTTTGAAATGATTCTATTTCATTTATCAAATGATATATTGTTACAGATAACGATATGTCATTATCTTTATATTTTTATTTGAAATCCATTTTAGGAAATATTAATTTCATATCAAAACATTAAACAACAAGTTTAGCAACACACACACACACACATATATATTTATATTTCTATGCACACATAATTACCAAGTGTTAAAAACTCTTAGAAGGTATAAAAACGATAAAAACAGACCATTATGCATTAGTTATGGTTTTTCACATCATTATCAAAACTTTTGATTTTTCACATCATTATGAAAGGGATGTAGCAATTTACTACTAGATGCTACCTCGTAACATCATAGACACTACCTCATACATCATAGACACTACCTCATAAAATAAATGAATTAATGCTGTACAATGCTGTGTAACAATGCAATGTAAATGTACAATGCAAAATAACTTTAAATTTTAAAATAAATCTATATTTTCTAAAAACTCTCACATATATTTTGCATTTGATCTTTTTTTTTTTGTATTGATCTTATTATGATATTATTAAATTTGACCTTACTATTATATTATTAAAAATTGACCTTATTATTATATCATTAAAAAGTGACCTTATTATTATATTATTAAAAATTGACCTTATTATTATATTATTAAAAATTGACCTTATTATTATATTATTAAAAATTGACCTTACTATTATATTATTAAAAATTCAAAAATAACTTTAAAAATAAAAATAATCATACTGCAGAATCAATATTTGCAAATCCCACAGAAGTACAACCAAATAAATCAGGTGTCAGCCAACTTTCTCTTTCATGACAATATCGTGTGGCGTTTCCAATTGCTCCACTTGGACAAGATTCGATTTGTGTTTCACCAGGACGAATACGGCTCCACCATATTCCTTCAACATATGATTCAGGACAAGATGTATTGATTTCTAGAAATAAATTTATCTCTATTATAGTTATAATATACTACTATTTATATTATAGTAAATATATTTATACAACTCTTTTATATCATATATATATATATATATATATATATATATATATATATATATATATATATATATATATATATATATATATATATATATATATATATATATATATGATATAATTTATATTTTTTATTTTTTCATATATTTTATATTTTTTCAAATTCTAATTTACCTCCAACAAGATTGGAAGCAACCACTATTAAGTTGTGAGTTACTTTAAAATAGAGAATATGTAAAAATACTAAGAAATGGTTAACTGAAGACTTGAAAAGTTGTAGGTTGTATATAAAAGGAAAAAAACTGGAATAATAAAAGTTCTTATAGCATGAAGGGACATATAAAGTAAAAGGATGGAACTTGTGAAAAAGAAACAAGTAAGAATAAGTTTTGGTTTACCGTAATAGAGATGATAGCTTATTTGTGCAATGAAAATGATTGTATTTGTAAAAAAAAGAAAGAAATGCAACCTCACAACAATAGGAGTGGCTAAAGCTTGGCAGATAAAGCAGGTCTAATTTATTATATTTTTTTAATATTAATTCACCCAAAGCTGAAAATGCCACTACAGATAAGGAGGCTACTTAATTGTAGTTTTAACCTTCTTTTAACTATATAACTCCGAATAATGAACCTTGACAACCAAGGTTGCTGTGCAGAGAAACAAGTTGAGCGTGGTACTACCAGGGACGTGGCGGGTATCAAACTAGGTATTTCTTACTTATGATGCCAGTGCTCTACCACTACACCATGATCACATTACATTTACAATGTGCTACATGCTAAACGCGCAATGTACAATTTTAGACTTTGTCTGAGAGTAAGAGGGTTGTTATTCATCAATATAGGAATACCAACATTATTGCAATATTTTTTTGCAGTAAATCAGGGAAAAAAATTTTGCAAAAAATCAGTTTTGTTCTTTAACAAAAATTGCAAATTTCAAGTCCAGAATTTAAATCCATAAGCCACAGCAAGCCTTGTGGCTGTTACCTTTGTTCAGAAGAGAGATCAGATTAAAAATCAGCTGCTTGTTCTAAGCAATCAAAAAGTGAAGATTTTTTGTTAAGACAAGAGTATAAAGTTGAGTCGTCAACAAATAGAGCCACTTGAGGTGTTAAATTTCATGAAAATTGATATCGTAGATAAGAAACAATACAGAAGCAAAGATTTAAGGGTACCACAAGATACCTTGTGGTACCCTTAAAGTTACTTGAAATAAAGAAGAGTTAAGGCCTTCAAGAATAACTTTATAACTTCAGTTAGTAAGAAATAATTTAATAATCTCCAAACCTTTATATAAATAAACTAATAACAGAGTGAAGACTAATCTCAGGATAGTTGGAGAGGTCAAAGTGTTTTCTAGAGTTTTGAAAAATTGGAACCACTTATTTAGCACTTTTTAAAAATTAAAAATTAAATATTATATAACTAATAAGATTAAATGTTAGACTTACTTTAGTTAATAACATTGTTGAAGACTAACGAAAAGTCTCTAGAACCTAAGATCTGATATAAGATATAAGATTTAGTCAACTGAGAATAACAGAGCTTAACATCAGACGGGACCTTTTTACATTGGCTTCTTGGAATAATAAAAGGACATTTGTTTTTAAGAGAGATGTTCTTGTAAAAAAGTTGAAATAAATGTTTAATAAAGCAACTGCTCAAGTTGGTGAAAAACACAGAGTAGACTGAAGTTTGGCTTAAAATTGAAAAGTAGGAATAAAAGCTTCCAAACTTTTAGTTTAGAAGGAATAAAAGCTTCTGAGATGCACTTTATGCATACATATTATGGACATAAACATATGTTTGCTATTTATTTGATTGCTGGCATACAATATCCTTTCATATTTATATAAACTTTAGTATTTAAATGGTTTTTCCAAAAGAGAAGATGATGATCAGAAGATGATGATAACGATGATTATGATGATCGTGTTGATCAAAATGTTTATATATGCATATATATACAAAAATAACATGAATTTTGAATAAAAAATATATACTTTAGGATGTATAAATGGTCACAAACTCGGCCATAGCTATATTTTATCAAACCCGGCCCTGGCCCCGGCCCCGATCAAATATCAACCCTGGTCATTTACTATTGTCGATAGAAATTGCAGCGAAACCATGAGAGGAAAACCATGGAGAAGAGTGAGACTTGACTTGGAATCGTTGAGAAGGAATAAAAGAATCCTTGCCAACCTGAATCCAAGAAGTTATATAAAAAGCACATTTGTCAGCAGGAAGACGAAAGACTTCTACCTAATGGTAATCACAAAGAGAGACAAACAATTTACAGTTTTTTAAAATATAATATATTAATATATAATATTTAATAAAAACAATTTAAAAAAATAAGTACAATATTATTATTTAATTATATTTGTAAATTGTGAAAAAAAAAATTAAAATAAACTAACCATTACATTTGCTTCGTAACTCTTGCCACACTCCAGGGCACCTGTCACACTTTTGACCACTAACCTTTTCTTTACAAATACAATTACCAGTGAGCTTATTACAAGTTGGGGTCAAGGATCCTTCCAGAAGGCAATCACATGGGACACACTTTCCATTCAGACTGTAGAATGTGTCCTTAAAAAAATTAAATTAACAATAAAATGCTGTCAGTTTTAAAGTATTTAAGTTATGTTAATTTATACATAAATATGAGTTCTAACCTTAAAATAAACCACCTGTTGTTTTTTTCCGAGAGTTTTATGCATTTTTATGTCTCCCAGTGATAAGTGACAAATAAAAATGCATAATAAATTTATTTAGAAATGTATGTTAAATTTTTTTATAGGTTGATGTTTTTATCCACCTTTGGCCAAAAATGTGCAAGAATTTGGGGTTTATACTGAAAAGTAAACTTCGAAGGTTTTGCCATGTGTTTTGAAACCACTTTCTTTCAAAAACTTATTTAAAATATTTTTTGTTTTTAATAGTTTATTTCAATAATAGCTGAGTTTTATGCTCCAGGACTCTGGGCTAAATATAATAGATAAAAAGGCTTTACACCCTAAGTAATATTTTTATACCCATAAGCAATTTTGGAGCTCCTGGGATTTCATATTCTTGTTTATAACAAAATGTATGTATATACATATGTGTGTGTATATGCTGGGACTTCATATCTACGCTACATACATCAACTGACTAAATAGGGAGAACGCGCAAGGACTGCCGCTACATAAAAGAAGGGTTTGGGCTAACAACAATCATTTTTTTCATTATTCTTTAATTTTTTCTTTAACTAAAATGCTTTGATGAAAACCATAAAAATAATAAAAATACAAAGTAGGCAAAACTATATAAAAAATAAAACATCAATTTTTGGTTTCAAGAGAAGGTTGTTTGCTGAAGAAAAGTCGTAAAACGTATGATAAAACAGTGTGCATTATAGAGTGTCAAACATGGTTGATATAGCGTTAAGGTGTGGAACTGTTTTTTTAATTTTATTTTTATTTTAATTATTCACCTCCCAAAGGCCAAGAAGGCCACTACAGTTGAGGAGGCTACTTTTGTAGTTTTTTTTATTTTATTTTTTTTAATTATCTTCGCTTCCAACAAGGCTGCAAGCAACAACTAATTAGTGTTGGAAGTTACTGGAAGAGAAAAGATGAAGATTGTAAAGCAAGATAACGATTGACAGACGACTTAAAAGATTGCAAATTATATAAATCAGGAAAGCAAATTATAAGAATCAGGAAAGTTACAACCCTCTCTCAACTCTATAACTCCAAAACACAAACCTCAACAAACAAGGCTGCTGCGCGAAGAAATAAGTTAAGCACGGTACTACCAGGGACGTGGTAGGGATCAAACTCGGAACTTCTCGCTTATGAGGCGAACGCTCCACCACTACACCATTACCGCATACATACACATTTTAGTCAGAATGGCACAGGTGACAAGGAAAAAATAGATTTTTTTAAAGGGTGATGCTGTAACTTTGGAAAGTTGAGTCAATGGGAAGCCATTTATTTTTTAAGAAAACAACACAAAGCTTAAATCCACATATTCTTCAAAACTTATTTTGACAGTTAATTGACAGAGTTGGAGACAAAGCATAACTTAGCTACTATTTTTTTTGTTTTTCTCCCTGAAAATTCTTAAATGATGACATTAATGCTTTTCAAGAAATCATTCTTTAATGATGACATTAATGTTTTTCAAGAAATCATTCTTTAATAGTGACATTAATGCTTTTCAAGAAATCATTCTTTAATGATAACATTAATGCTTTTCAAGAGATAATTCTTTAATGATAACATTGATGCTTTTCAATAGATCATTTTCAATGCACATTATCAACTAATTTTGATGTACACTTAATAAATAAGAAGATAAAATATAACTCAGATAGATTTTGTCTTCAGTTTTACTCTCAATAGTAATTAAAACTTTGATATCTTATATGGAAAAGTATGACTGTTTGAATAATTATGGTATTGACATTGTGTGTGTCTATATATATATATATATATATATATATATATATATATATATATATATATATATATATATATATATATATATATATATATATATATATATATATATATATATATATATATATATATATATTTATATATATATATATATATATATATATATATATATATATATATATATATATATATATATATATATATATATATATATATATATATATAAAACACAGTTCAACTACTGACATACTTATCAACCTAATAAAGTTTTTTAAGCAACTTAACTTTCTTTTGTTAATAAAAAAAACCTTATTTAAAAAAATGACACCTTGCAGAAACATTTTCCAGGAATTCCACTCTTTTGACCATCTTTGTCACATTTATTATCAAAGTTTTCATGTGCTTTGCATTCACATGGGCCACACAAACCAGATTTAGGATCACCATAATACTCATCATCGCAAGTACTTTTTATTTCTGTTTCACAAAGATCTCCTACATTTTTATAAAAAAAAATTTATAATTTCTTAAATTCAAAAAAAACAAAATAATAAAAAAGCAGTATTGTAAAATGCAGTAAATAAACCTGTAAAGTTTCCAGGACATATACATTTAAAACCAGACTTTGATATCATAGATTGGGCACAAACACCACTATTTAAACAAGGTTTTGAAAGGCAAATGTCTTCACATCTAGGACCTTGATAACCTCGTTCACAATGGCATTGAGGCTGGGAATAATATGTTTTGCATGATCCATGTACACCACATTGAAAAGAAGAACAAACGTCTGAGTCATCACAACCACTTTCAATATTTTTATTTTGAACATTTTCTAATGAAATATAGTTTCCGCCAAATTGAAATCCTAAAAAAAAAAGTATTTTTTTTTTCAAATAAAACAAACTTTTCGATGCAATTGTTCTGTGGATGAATGAAGTGAATTGTGGGTAATTGGGTAAGTGAATTATGTGGAACAACAAAACTAAAAAAATTTGCTAATTATAATACATATTTAAGAAAGAAACATGAGAAAAAAAGAGCAGTACAAAATTGAGTACATTTTTTTTTCAAAAGATCGTATTTCCTATGCAGTAGTGGTGTAGTGGTAGAGCGCTTGCTTCATAAGCGATAGGTTTCGAGTTCAATACCCACCACATCCCTGGTAGTATTGCACTCAACTTGTTTCTCTGCACAGCGGCCTTGTTTGTCAAGGCTCATGCTTTGGATTTATAGAGTTGAGAGAGGGTTATAATCACAATTAAGTAGCCTCCTCGTCTGTAGTGGCCTTCTCGGCATTTGGGAGGTAAATTGAGAAAAAAATATTTCCTAAAGACTTAATTTTTTTTTTGAAGACAGTAAATTATTTCTCTACAACTAAAATGCCAATAACAAGTTAATATATAGTTACTTTTTTTAATAATTTACTTTTTTTAAAGGTATACAAAAAACATACCGGAAAAGATTATAAAAAAAAAAAATGGCGCACAAACTTTTTAATTGACTTTGGTACTACTTTCTGGTAAACCCAACTATTATTCATAAATATTTTATTAATTTATATGTTAGTTTGACAATTTCCCATAAAATGTTGGATAAAATTACTTATGATGACCAGTTTCGTCAAATTTAAAGCCTTTCTAAATAATTTGACAAGACCTAAATGTAAATATATAGAGAAATAAGTCAAAAAGCAGTGAATGAAGCAACAAAGTTGCAAATAATAGGTATGAAGGATGGCTCAATGATCAGCAATAGAGAGATAGAACAAGAAAAGTAAAAATTTTAGAGAATTGTGTCAGGTATATATTAATAAAATTGGTGTCTATGCAGTTGTTAGAAAACTGAAAAACGTTGACGGCCAGAGATCGGCTCACAAGATTTAGGTGGTGTAAGGAGAGAATTAGGTGGTGTTTGAATTGGTGGTCATTGAATTAGGTGGTGTTTGAATTAGGTGGTCATTGAATTAGGTGAAGAATTAGGTGGTCAGAGAATTAGGTGGTGTAAGGAGAGAATTAGGTGGTCAGAAAGGAAAGCAAGTAATTTTTAGTGATGAAAGTAATTTTGACATAATAAATAGAAAAAGCAAAATTCTTGTTAAAAGAAAATTAGAAAAGTATAGTAACCACTTTGTTGTACCGAGGTTGCCAAGTGGCAGTGTTGGTATTTAGGGCTGATTTAATTTTAACGGAGTAGGAGTATGTAACATACAATCAACCAACATACATATATAAAGACATTAGAGAACTGCATAGTTCTATCGATAAACATGCTGATTGATCAAAACTATTGGTGGCAATTTCAACAAGATTTGGGACCAGCCCACACAATCTGTACAGTGAAATCATGTATGAAAGAAAACAGTGAAATCATGGATGAATCCAATTGAATTTATTTGGGCTTGGATGGACAAAGAATTAGTCAAGGTGCAAATACAATCCATAAATAGCCTAAAGCAAGAATTAGATACCATTTAGATGAGAGCTCCAATAGAAATCTGCAACCATCTTGTAAAATTGATGCAAAAAAGATTGCATGGGATATTTTAAATACTAGCTTAGATGTTATTTTTGTTACTTTAAATATTTATATATTGCAATTTAAATGATATTTTTTGATTTTATGTTTGATAACGTTGTTATATACAAACCTATGTTTTAGAATGCCATCCGACATGCAAGATTTATTTAAAAAAGATTTTTATCGCAAATAAAATTATTTAAAATTATAATAAATAAAAAAATATATAATAAAATTATAATAAATAAAAAATTTGTTCAATATCTTTTTTATTTTTTATTTTATGGTTTAAACATGCTTTAAACAATAAAATATTACTTTTATTTTTTAAAAAAGCACTATATATAACATGCAATACCTAGAAATCTGGACAAAACTAAAAAATTTATAACTTTGAAACTAAAGGTGCAATTTTATTTCTGTAAAAAGATGATTAAAGTTAAGCATATGAAGATTCAGATTTTAAAAAATTATAAGTTTATCATGCCATGACTGCGAACTTTGTCCACTCGGCTGAACGAAGCTTTGCCAAGTTGATGAACGCGATCTTGACTGATCCGTTTTATGCAGTAGCTGATCCTGTAATTGAGCTGGTCCCTGGTATTTGCTCTCCAGCCACGATCATATACTCTTTGCTTGAGTTCTGACCAAAAGTCTTCGATTGGTCGGAGTTCTGGCACATTGGCAGGGTTGCGCTCCTTAGGCACAATTTCAATGTTATTCGCTTGGAGGAACTCCTGCGTCTTCTTTGCGTAATGAGACGTAGCGAGGTCAGGACAGAAATCGATCTCGTCGTTCTTATGAACTGTTTCGATGAATGGAATCAAGCGCTTCATCAAGCTCTTCTGGATGTAGACATCTTGATTGATCGCTTGGCCCGAAGGTGTCACCAGGTGCTTCGACAGGCCGTCCTCGGACATAGCAATCCAAACAAGTACCTTTGGCTCAAACTTGGACTTGCACTTGAGTTTAACAGCTTCTGGAGTCATTTCTGAATAACGAGCTATCTGGAAACGCTGGTTTCTACACGTCAGACGTGTAGAAACCAGCGTTTCCAGATAGCTCGTTATTGCTCAACGAAAAATAGGACTCGTCGTCGATGATCACTTTTTTCCGGAAAACTCTGGCCAGGTGGGCACACTTCGGACGAACGGCTGACTTCTGTTGCAGAGTTCGATCTGAAACTTTTTTCTTCTTTTCGTATTTGATTTTTGTCTTGGTGCTAATTGTTTTTGATATGTGCTTTTGGCGGACACCATACTTGCGGGCTAGCTGACGCTGGCTAACTCCGTCACTACAATCGATTCGCTTTATCAGCATGGTGATTCGCCTTGTGTTCATCTTGATTGCCACCCGTCCAGTTCCACGCTGTCTTTCAAGACCTATTTTGAGCGTCTTGCGCTGCAGAATATCATACAGGGTCGACCTTGATGCGCCTTCGATCATGAAGTGTCTCACAATCTCACTTTTCTTCATATCCGGATGCAAATCGATTAACGCGTACACACGCTTTCTGAGGTCTTCCTGTTTTGAGATAATTTTCTTTGCCATTATAAATGATTGTTTGCTAAAAGATATATTGCAATTTGTAGAGAATTAAATTTATTACAACATAGCATAACTTGCAACAATTTTGCAACACTCCTTAAACAATTTATGTCGACCGAACTTTTGTCCAGATTTCTAGGTATCACATGTTATATATATATATATATATATATATATATATATATATATATATATATATATATATATATATATATATATATATATATATATATATATATATATATATATATATATATATATATATATATATATATACATATACACTTAGAGTGGCCACTCAAATTGAAAAATACAAAATTAAAAAAATATATATACTGTAAAAAACATATACTATAACTAAAATATTTTATATTAAAATTTATTAAAAACAGTTAAACAATTTTTTATTGAGATTTTTACATTTTTAATGAGATTTTAAATATGCTTTTTGAGTTTTTACTCACTATTTATATTACTCAATACTCAAAAAGCTGACGAAGAAAAAAATTGATGAAAAAGATTACAAAAAAAATGTAGAGTGAAACTCCATAAATCTAACTCTTCTTCAAATAAATCTTACCAAATAAACAACCAACAAACTTTTCCTTATCTTGACCTCCAACAGCAATCATTTTTTGTGAACTTGATGACTGATACAACAAATATTCTCTCCTAAACTTTTTATAATCTGCAGACAAGACCAAACGAGTGGACTCCCAACTGACTTCTAACTGATGCCATTTACCATCAGATATAAAAATATCTGATAAATTAAGTTTGAGCTTTGAATCAAAAATGTAACAGGGGTAACCATCTGAAATCTTAATATTATTACCAAGAATATTAAAATAGATATTACTATCAAACAAATCCTAATATAGGAACAAAACATTATTTAACAGAGCAACAAATAAAGATAAATATTAAAAAAAAAAAATCTTTTATGCGATAAACAAAACAAATTATAAAGAAGTTATGAAGAGTTTACTTTTAAAACAGCTTTCTTGAAATTGATTTCTTCCTCCCAAATAGTTCCACTTAAATGTGTTGTTTTTAGCATTATTGCAGTAGGATGCGTGCCAGTACTTTTAATTTGACCCATAACTAACTCACTTGTAGATTTCAATGACACTACTGAAGAACTTATTATTTCTAAAATAAAAATAAAAAAATAACTGCAAAACAAAAAAATTATAAAATATACAAAAACTATATGATTCATTCAATGTTTAAAGTTATATGTATAAGTTGTATAAAATACTATAAATATAAAAAAGAATGAATTCAAATTTTGGTAATGAAAAAAGTTATGCAATCAAGTAACTAAGTTTTCAAGTTTTTACTTTTCATAAAATCTACAGACGCTAACAACAATAATATTTTTAGTATTCTAATAATTTTTAGAATCCTGAAGATTTGTGGGCCAAGTAGAGACCTGGTGTATTCAAACCCTGTAACTATACTTTTTAAGTTATACAGTTAATTCCTAGATTTAAAAAATCTTCATTCAAGGAAAAAATAAATTATGGAGATAATTCAATGTATTCAATTACATTTAATTACCTCCATAATTTTTTTCCTTGAATGAAGATTTTTTGAATCTAATGTTGTGCATAAAAAGCAAAAAAAGATATTTTTTTTTGTAAAGATTAAACAAAATGCTGTAAAGTTAGTTCAAAATATGAACAAAAACATTTATATATTTCACCTGATTTTTTATGTGCATGGCATTTTTTTTGTACAATTTTTTTTTAACAATTTTTTAAATAATTAGTATGCTAGATTTGGTTTTTTTACTAAATACCTTTTAGTTACAATACTTTAAATAAATACCTTTTAGTTACAGATGTGTGATAAATATTAGAATCATGAACAGATTTTACTGATTTCTCAGTTTAAAGCATGTGTGTTTAGGTTTTTAAAAGAACTACAAATAATAAAAAAATATTTTTATGTTATGCTATTAGTTACTTTTGGAAAGTGCTATAATATAATAAGCTTGAAATTTTATCATTTTATTAAAAGGTTTTCAATTTTAGGGTTTTTAATTTTACCATGATTTTTAAGTACTTTTTTATAAACATGCATGCACTGTAATTTGGTAGCTATTTTGGCATGTTTTATCCTTACAAGTAAAGATGTTATTTGTAAAAAGAAAAAAAAAACATAGAACAAATGCATTTTATTCACTAAAACTAAAAATTCATAAAACTAAATACACCTCATTGACAAAAGTTCTATATCTATTAACATATAACTACTTATACTTTTTATAAATAAATAGTGTTGATAATAATAATAATAATAGTAATAATAAATAAATAACTAAGCAAAATAAATAGGGTTTATTCAATGACAGTTTAAGTGGTAACTTTCGACAATTATTTAAATTTTTAATTAAGTAAAATGACTATGGGAAAGTGTGTGCATACCAAGCAGCACAAAGACAATTTATGCATTTTAAATTTTTATTTGTATTTCTGTGATATAAAAGTAAGTTATAATCAGTAGCAGTACTCTAAAAACTAAATACTCATGCCCCTAAAAACTAAAGTAACTAAAACTAAAAACTAAAACTAAAGACAAAATTGATTCTTAGCTTTCAGTTGAAAATTTAAGCAAATAAAATATATGCAAATTTAATTTAATGCAAGAAAACTAAAAAATACAAGAAGACTAAAAAATGACTAGCAAGCAGCTAAGACATTAGAGGAAAATAACATTAAGATTTCAAACCATTGTGTGAAATGTGGTCTTATCTAATCAGGTTTTGTTTCTTTCAGATCAAGCAAGAAACCACTGTAATTAAAAACCAACTATTTCTAGTAGACCAAGGACCACCAACATTTAATTGCTGTTGGGAATGAATCAAGTTAAATAACATTACTTTATATTGCAAATATTTTATTGATTTGTTGCTCATATTTCCTTTTGTTAATAACTGTTATAATTGTGAATATTGTTGTTTTATTGGTTTGCTGCTATTTGCTCAAACTGTCTTTTGCTCATGAACAATTCCATGCAAAAACATCCAGGACATACAACCCAATAAAATAAATTAAAATATTTAAAAATAAACTTAACACCTGTAATTTTGACCTTTATTGCAATAACAATAGTAAAATCAGGGATGTAAAATCAGAGTTGAAAAAACACTCTGGCTTTAAATCTCTATTTTTTCTGTCATCTAGTGTCCAGAAGCTTTGGCAAAGTTTGAATATTCCCAAAAAATTTTGGGAATGTTTATAACTTATTAAAATCTTTGAATGGTGTAAAAATCAGTGAAATCTGAGACTTACGATTGAATTTTATAAAAAAAATTTCACATGGAATTGGCTTCATATAAATTGAATGTATATACATATATTTACTTTTCTTCTAAAAATTAATATTGTTTGATTGAAAAATAATTCCTTCTTATTTTAGTGTGCTTCTTTTTTCCCACTGCTTATGGGTGGCTATATGGCAAAGTTTTAATAATATTAGACTTAGCCTATAAGGGATAGTGTTCAGGTTAACAAGCACGACTATTTTCTTAACACAATAACTTTTGATGCAGAAAAGGATGTTGGTCTCTGGAATATGTTTGGGAAAGTTTTTGATTCAAAAGTCAGTTATAAATCCATGTATAAGTATTAAACCTATCATGGTATTTTAATGTATGACTGGGGTGGGCTAGGGTGGCCTATATGGTAGCATGAGTCTAGATATAAATCTTTTATACTGGTCACTAACAACACCAGAATTTACTGTACAACACAAACAGCACAGACACCCAATACATCCATATGCACATACAGCCTATTTAATTTTTTTTATAAATAAATTATTTTTATTTGAACTTATCCTTACTTAATTAATTTTTTTCTATTATCAAATAACTTATGGTTGGAATATATTCCAATTTATTAACATATACACACACCTTAAATTAAATTAAAATATACACACACCTTAAATTCAAAATTTAAACATGCATTTTTACCACATATATATATATATATATATATATCATGCAAACATTTCAATATATATATATATATATATATATATATATATATATATATATATATATATATATATATATATATATATATATATATATATATATGTATATATATATAAGATACATATATATATATATTTTTTTCTGAATTTAAGGTATGTGTATATGTTAATTTAATATTTATGTTATATATATATATATATATATATATATATATATAAATACATATATATGTATATATATATAAGATACATATATATATATATTTTTTTCTGAATTTAAGGTATGTGTATATGTTAATTTAATATTTATGTTAATTAAATGTAAGACTTATAATATACCTTGATCACAAAATTCACCAATAAATCCTACTTTGCATTCACAAATGGCTTTGTATAAACCATCAATACAACGACCATGTATACACGGATTAGCTTTGCTACAAAATTCTTTTTTTGGGCAATTAGGAAAAATGTTGTATGTTTGAATAGCTGAAGAAAAATCAAATTTTTTATAATCAATTGTAATGTCTCGAATACAACCAACAAAACTTTTTGAGCTTGTACGAATAAACTGTGATTGGAAGGGATATCCACCAACAAGCAGAGGAGCTGTGAGATCCAATGATCTAGTTTAAAAAAATATTTGTATATAAATATTTTTATACAAATTTACTTCCAACAAGCTGGTAAAAAATTTTTATTTTCTTTGACAGTTACTAGAAAATAAAGAGAGAAAAAACAGTTTACAGACTTTGAAAGCTGTAAATTATATGAAATAGTGAAACACAAAGACAAGAGAGAATTCTAAGACACTTAAGTTCACAATAAAAAGCAAGATAAAGAAAAGTTTTTCTGCATAAAGAAAGTTATACTAAAATTTAATAGTTTAGAACTTAATAGCTTGAACAGCAATAATGGTAATATTTGCAAAAAAGTAAAAGACACTCAGCCTTACAGCAGGGTAAGAGAGGCAAGTTTGGATGTAAGAGCAAGTCCAATTATATTTACAGTTTTCACATTTTCTCCAAGAAAAAAATATCATTAGAAAAACCAGTTTAAATACAAAAACAGTATTTCATACAAGGACAAAAAAGGATTTATAAAATAGAAAATTGCATTCAACAGTTGAATTAATGAAAAGTTTCTTTGCAAATAATCCTAAACAATTGATATATTATTGTATATCAAACATGATATACTATTAATGTATATCACATATGATATTTTAGTTATATATATCTCACACATGATATATTATTAAAGTATATAACACATGATATTTTAGTAATGTATATCACACATGATATATTATTAACGTATATCTCACATGATATTTAAGTAATGTATATCACACATCATATATTATTAACGTATATCACATAATATTTACGCATGGTTTGAGAGCACCACAGAACTTCGTTTTCAAATAATATATCGCTGAGAAAAGTTGTACTTTTTTCAAAAATAATCATCAGAAATTAAGCTTAAAAATTAAATGAACTTTTCAAAAAAAAAGTTTTTTTTAAATGTTTAGAAAATTAAAAAGTGTTTTTTCAATATTATACTTAGAAAGTTAACAACTTACACAATTAGATTGGGTTTTATTCTTAGTTCGTGGTGTTAAAAAAAAAGTTCTCGTTTTTTTATATGACTGGAGACTTACAAAAAATTGAAAATTGTAAAAAAATTATACACACCTTCCTTTTTTTAAAAGTAATTTGCATACTACATTACATAAGTTCATAAAAAAACGCTTGCCTTTTTTATTTTTATTATTTTATTTAGAATTTAAATGAAAGTTTTTGTTATGAAGGCACAAGAAGGGTTATAGCGAAAAACTCAATGATTTACACAAATCTTCAGCTCATACAGGCAAAACTTTTGACATAACATTTGTAGGTGTTATACCAAACAAACTTTTTATTTTTTAAAATTGAACTTTATTTTTTGCTAACATTTTTACATAGTACTTGATGTTGTTAGAAGCTTTGCGAAATATTGAGTGACCAATTTTTTAAAAGCTACTTGCAGGGGAATTCCCAAGTAATTTTTAATTAATAGGATAGAAATGGTAACTTATTATTATTAATAAAATATAATTTTAAAGAAAGTTAATGTTTTCGGCATAATTTAGCAAAACTAATGCTAAATTATGCCGAAAATATTGATTTTCTTTAAAATTATATTTTATTAATAATAATAAGTTACCATTTCTATCCTATTTTTTCTAATAATAATTAAAAATTATTAATTTGCATGATAAAAATTTTAATGATAAAACTTGGTATATTATTTGGCAAACTTTCGGTGGAGAATGTTATTTTTCTTACCATTAAATTGGAAACTTCAACTTTATGAACATTTAGAAAAACTGCATATAATGAGACCCCACAGGGCTGGCTAACACCCTGCTTTATATCAAGCAGGTCTTAAGATCTGCCCAGGCTCTTATGAGTACCACATCCAAATCATTTATTTCTGTCACAGTTTCTATTTTAATGTTCAGAGATAAAAGGAAAAGGTAATGGTAAAGGTAACCAAAGGAAAGAAAAGATAAAAGAAATAGGAAACTGATAAGAAATTTATCATCATCGTCATTATTTTTATAAATCTCAAACATGCTTACTTCATTTCTCCATCAACAATTTTAGATGCGCTACAATGTTTCATTAAACCTTCAGGATTTATAAGATGAGCTATATTAACATCACAAGAATGACCAACAGCCAATGAAATAACCTAATTTATTAGAAAATGAAAAAGAAAATTTATTAACTATACTCTTTTGCTATTTTCCTCAAAACACAATAAAATTATAAAAATAGCTCATTTTAACTTATTGCATAAGAATTTGCAAGCCTTGTTTTACATATATAAAACTACAAAAAAAAAAAAAAGTACAGAAAAAAATAAAACCTTATCTTGATATAAAACTGAAACAAAATGCCATTCTCCATTATTCACACCTCCAGCAATAAAACTTTCAACTGTTGTTACTTTCTCCTTTTCATTTTTTAAACTACCTTTTGATATTCTAAGAACAACTTGTCCATTAACAATCTCAATAGCAATAAAGTCATTTGAGTTACTATAACGACCATTGTATAATATTAGTGCATCTGAATCATGAGTTGCGAATTCCAAAGACAAAGTCAAATTCCAACGCTGTTTTAAGCCTGTTTATAAAGTAAATATTTTATTTTATATAAACAAATTCTATAAGTATTTATTTGTGAATGCCCTATCACTTATGAATATATATATATATATATATATATATATATATATATATATATATATATATATATATATATATATATATATATATATATATATATATATATATATATATATGTATATATATATATATATATATATATATATATATATATATATATATATATATATATATATATATGTTTCAAAAGAGCTGTGAAACCACTAGTCGCTCACCTTTCCTGACCACGCATATAATTTTTTTGACACAGCTCTATTTTGACAAAAAGAAAATAAATCTTATTAATAAGAAAACGAATAAAAGATAAACTTAAAAATATAAAAATAACTTTTTTTATGGTTTTATTTTTTTAGGTTTATCTAATATTTATATTCTCATTCTTTAAAATTTAATTCTCTCTTTAGTTTAGTTTTCATTTTTTAGTGCATTTCTAAAATACGCAAATCATCAAAACATGCACAGAACTGCAGCCAAGTAGTCAAAGCAAAACATGCATGATCAAAAAAGGGTACCACATGCAATGCCTGTTAAAGCCTGTATATACAGATTTCGAATTCTGAAAAAAAAAGGTCAGTACTTTATTGCAGACCCTAAACTATATTAGGTCTAGAAAAAACACAATTGTTATAGAATTTATAACTTTGATGAAACCAACATAATGACACTACCATCTAACATTTTAGCATGAGAACAGTGTGTGTCTACTAAATATGGACAACAAATGTTTTTTGTTCTATATCAAGTTTTAAGCATTATTTTTATGGCCTTTTAAAAAGGTTGCTGTGTTTTATTTTAGTGTTAGTGCTATTGTTATAATATAATAGTAACATTTTTAATATAAATTTCCAAAATTTTAAATAATTAACATGTTGATTAAACATAATCAACATGTTAATTATTTAAAATTTTGAAATTTTCAATTTCAATTTTAAATTAGTTAAAACTTAACAAACCATTCAAAGCAATGTAAGATTCCTTCTGAAAATGTGCAGTTGAATAGGTGCAAAATTCATTTTCAATTTTAGAATGACATTGGCATCGAAATCCATTTTTATCTTCATTTACACATTGTCCATTAGTTCCACAAGGATTAGAATCCAAAGCAAATGGGGATGTTCCAGGACATTTCGAAGTTATTTTATTGACATTACAATATTTTCCTGTGAGAGATGATGTTGAAATTATTTTATAAAATTAAATAAAAAAGACTGGCAATAGCAACAACAAAGTAAAAAAACATAAATAGTACCTGAGTATCCAACATCACAAATGCATGTAAATCCTTCATCAGTACTAATACATTTTCCATAAGGGCCACATGGCTTTGCATAGCACAAACTAAATTTTTGTGAGCAAGAATTTGGAGCATTTGGTCCGTCACGATAGCCAGTTTGGCAGGTGCAAAGCAACTTTTGATTTATGTGAACACCACGAAATACTACATTAGTTGAAAATACAGTGTTGCTTTTAGTTTCTGAATTTAATGAATCAACAGAACACATTTGAAAGTTTTCACACGATTCAGCACCACAAAAAATATCATTCCAATAGTCAGTTGAAAGAACAGAAATATTTAATAAGGATTCAAAACGTAATGTGTTAAGATAAAATAAATCTTTTAATTTTGTTACTGGTAAAAAATCATTTGTTGTTTCCTCTCTAACAGATATTACAACTTCTAATAAAGGAGAAGCATTAGATGTTGTCATAAAGTCCTCAATACTTAATATAAATATTCTTCTGGAGTCACAGCTAAAAACAGTTGAAAGCGCATTTTTAAAATTTGTCAACATTTGAGCAGTCAAGAACATATTTTTTGTCATATTTTTTAGAATGATGAACATGCTTCTACTAACCATTCCACTGTTAATCTCTGACATTGTAATATGGCCTGTTGCACTTGCAGTATTTTCACCATCAGTTACTTCAAAAATGATCTGTACTTCAAAAACTGTATTCATAATACTTTTTTGAAGTAACAATTCTCCTGTGTTTTCGGACAACTTTACAAATCCCATCTCATTTCCTCTAAGTATTGAGTAAGTTAGTTTACTGGTTACATCGACATCTGTGGCTGGAACTTTAAAAGCCAGATTATCTGAATCACTATTGTTGTTAAGAAAAATGTAAAAGTCATTTAACACAGGTGGGTGATCATTTATATCGAGAACTGTCACGTTCACAACACACTTATCTTCTTTACCACTTGGAGCACTTGCACGAACTTCGAGTATATAAATACTTTGAATTTCATAATCTAAACTTCTTGAGACTTCAATAACTCCAGTTCGACGTACAATATTGAAATAGTTTTGTATGTTTTTTGAAATACTATAAATTAAACTGTTTTGAAAGTCTTTGTCAGCAAGAGTTGCTGTTACCTTGCCAACTGTTTTGGTTGTTGAATTTTCATTGATGCTGAAGTAATATATAGACTTCTCAAAAACAGGTGAACTATCCTGAACGTCTTTAAGGATAATATTAACAAGTATCGATGTACTCAGTTGTTTAATACCTTTATCTGTTGCTACAACTGTTATTTTATAAGCTGGGATTACTTCTCTATCAAGAAGTTTAATTGTAGTTATTATGCCAGTATCAGAAGCAATTGCAAATGAGTCATCACCTGGAAACAAACCAAATAAATTATAAGAAACAAGATGTCACCTAAAAAATCAAATAAATAACCCAGAAACCTTAGAAACAACACAAATAAATAACAAAGAAAAATTTATCTTTAAACTATAAAACTTACCCGAAGATTCTATAGAATAACTTATCAACTTGTTAATCCCATCATCATCATCTATTGCAGAAACTGTTGTAACAAAGCTTCCAATTGCAACAGATTCTAAAATTTCAACATCGTAGTTGTCCTAATAAAAAATAATTTATTAATAATTAATTATGTGTAACTTGTTAATTATATATTTGGTTTAAAAAAATATTTTAATAAACAGTACAATAATAATCAATAATAACAATAATAATAATAATCTCAGTTTTTATATTTTTCTTTGTAAATTTGATACTTTGCTTCTTGTCTTTTATAATATAAAAAGGAAAAAATTTATAATAAAAAATTTAAGAAGAAAACCAATTAACAAAAGAAACCTACTTTAACAAATTTCGGAGCATTATCATTGACATCAATTAATCTGATTATTACAGTTGTTGTTGATGACAGGGATACAGGCTTCCCATGATCCACTGCTTCAATAATTAATTGATATGATAATTTCTTTTCACGATCAAGATTTAATTGAGTATACAACTCACCTAAAGAAATATTTAATTGCACAATTAAGAATAAACTGGTCATAATATTAAGTTGATCTTATATTAGGGTAGGTGAGGCACATTAGCCATGATGAAAGCAACTTACCTAACAAAAAGAAACTTGGATAGGAGGAGCTCATAAACCCTAAGCTCGTATAATGAATAATAATAAAACAAATAAAGAATCAAAACCCATTAGCAGTTGAACTAACTTGCTCATTACTGTTTAAGATTTATTTTTAAGAAAAAAATTTTTTTTGAAAAAAACATAAAATCATATAAGAATCATTATATATATGTATATATATATATATATATATATATATATATATATATATATATATATATATATATATATATATATATATATATATATATATATATATATATATATATATATATATATATATATATATATATATATATATATATATATATATATATATATATATATATATATATATATATATATATATATATATATATATATATGAATAAATTTAAATTTATATACCATTTTGGATTCATTTCTTGTATTACATTCTTGAGAATTTAATTTCAAAGGTAAAGCAGTAATTTTTAACAATGTTAAAAATTACTTACTATACAGATTTAATTATGTATTATGTCTTGACTCAATGCGTGGGTATTGCTTGTGTCTCTATTTTTATGACTGGGCAACTCATTCTATTATCTCCTAATGAGGGTACAGCTCTAAAACTCAGTTTTATGGTTCTGAGGCCGGCTGGTAGTCAGGTTTCCCGAACTCTGTGGTAGCTCTCAGAGAGGCTGATTCCATCAACAGCCGAAAAATATCAGAGTACTAACAGTGCCATGTTGCGCATGAATGGTGTCCCTGTTTGTACTTTTGGTGTGCATTGCAGAGGCCACATTTGGAGCCCTTTGTTACGGCTTAGGGTTTATTAATAGTAATGAGGCTATTGCTTAGTTGTTAAATAGTGTACTGAGTACTATCTATACTTGAGTCAAGTTCTTTATAAATTTAAAATGACTAAAGTACCTAAAACTAAAAAACACAAAAAACCATCGTCATCACCAAGTTCTCTAAACCTATCATTTACTAATATTCGTGGTCTTCGAAGTAACTTTTCCTCTGTTGAGTCTTATCTCTTGCAAAGTTCACCAGACCTACTTGCTCTTTGTGAGACTAATTTGAGTTCGGCTGTCCCATCTTGTGATCTTAGTGTTGATGGTTATCTTCCTTTAATTCGTAAAGACTCCAATAATCACATGCTTGGCCTGTGCATCTACATTTGTAAGAACTCACCCATTTGTCGTGAAACTAGGTTTGAATCTACAGACTATTCATTTATGTGCTTTCGTTTAGCACAACTTCACTCTATCGCCTTTCTCTTTGTTCTATATCGCTCTCCTTCATCCCAAGATTGCACTATTCTTGATGTTATTTCTGATCAAATTGACCTCTCTCTTTATCCATCGGCCAATATCGTCGTTGTTGGTGACTTTAATGCCCATCACACCGATTGGCTTGGCTCTAGTGTCAGTGACTCTGCTGGCGTTAAGGCCCTGAACTTTTGCCTTTCTCAATCTCTAACTCAAATAGTCAACTTTCCAACTCGTTTTCCAGACAACCCTAATCATTTACCTTCTCTACTCGACTTATGTCTTGTTTTGGATCCTAGTCAGTGCTCAATTTCTCCACATTCACCCTTAGGTACTTCTGATCACGGTTTGATCTCTCTAAAACTATTATCAAATTCTTCTACTTCATCAGAATCCCCCTATCATCATACCACATACAACTACCTTAAAGCTGACTGGGACTCTTTCCGCGATTTTCTTCGTGATGGCCCTTGGGTAGAAATCTTTCGTCTTCCTGCTGACAAATGTGCTTCTTACATAACTTCGTGGATTCAGGCTGGCATGGAATCTTTTATTCCCTCTCGACGATTCCAGGTCAAGCCTCACTCTTCTCCTTGGTTTTCCTCACATTGCGCTGCAGCAATTTCTAATCGAAACCGTTACTTCCATATCTATCAGCAAAACAATTCTCCAGAAAACAGACATCTGTTCACTATCGCCAGAAACCATTGTAAAAAGGTTTTGTCTGACGCCAAAGCTCGCTATTCCCAGGTCATTAAATCTCGTATCTCATCACAAAAATTAGGCTCTCGAGACTTCTGGAGAATCTTTAACAGTATCAATAATAAGGGCAAATCTGTTATTCCTTCTCTCTTGTATGGTTCAGACTTTGTCACCTCACCTAAAGACAAAGCTGAATTGTTTGCTAAGAACTTTTTATCAATATCATCTCTTGATTCCACTAGTTGCGTTTTACCTGACATAGCCGTCAAACAGGTTGATCCCTTGCTTGACATTCGCATCACTTCAGCTTCTGTATCTAAAGTAATTTCCTGCTTAGACTCTTCAACAGCTTGTGGTCCTGACAACATTCCTGTTGTAGTCTTGCAGAGGTGTTCTCCGGAGCTTTCATCCATACTTTCTAAACTATTTAACAAGTGCTTATCAGAGTCTTGTTTTCCATCATGCTGGAAAGCAGCATCTGTTATCCCTATTTTCAAAAATTCCGGAGAGCGATCTGATTCATCTAACTACCGTCCCATTAGTCTTCTTCCTGTCATAAGCAAGGTTTTTGAATCTTTAATCAACAAACACTTAATCTCTCATCTTGAATCAAATAGCTTACTTTCTGATCATCAATATGGATTTCGGTCTTCTCGTTCTACAGCTGATGTGCTAACAGTAATAACCGATAGGTTTTACCGTGCATTAGATAGAGGTGGAGAGGTTAAGGCTATCGCACTTGACATTTCTAAAGCTTTTGATAAAGTTTGGCATGCTGGTCTTCTCCATAAGCTTTACTCTTTTTAATTTACATTAACAATCTTACAGATATTCTCACATCTAAGGTGGCATTATTCGCTGACGACACTACCATTTACTCTTGTCATGATAAGAAGCCTACACTCTCTGATTGCTTGGAGGGGGTATCTGAGCTTGAAAAAGATCTCACTTCTGCTACAGCATGGGGCTCACAGTGGCTGGTGAACTTTAATTCAGATAAAACTCAATTTTATTCGGCCAATCGTTATCGTAATAATTTAGATCTTCCTATATTTATAAATGGTAATGTACTAGATGAGTCATCTACCATTCATCTTCTAGGATTAACTCTTACTTCTGATCTTTCTTTTAAACCGTATATCAAATCCATTGCAAAATTAGCATCTGCTAAGGTTGCATCTCTTTATCGAGCTCGACACTTTCTTACTCCAGATTCTATTCTCTATCTCTATAAATCTCAAATCCGTCCCTGCATGGAATACTGTTGCCACATCTGGGGCGGATCTTCTAATGGTGCTCTTTCTCTTTTAGACAAGGTGCAAAAACGAATTGTAAACATAGTAGGACCTGCTCTGGCAGCCAATCTCCAACCTTTGTCACATCGTCGTAATGTTGCTTCTCTTTCTCTTTTCTACAAATTCTATAATGGGCACTGCTCTAAAGAGCTAGCGTCCCTTGTGCCATCTACTAAAATTCATTCTCGTGTTACTCGCCATTCAATTAAGTCTCATCCTTTTTCTGTGACTGTTCCTAAGTGCTTCAAAAACTCTTATTCTTCTAGTTTTTTTCCTCGAACATCAGTTCTTTGGAATTCGCTTCCTTCATCTTGCTTTCCTGATTCATATAATTTGCAATCTTTTAAGTCATCAGTCAATCGTTATCTTGCTCTACAGATTTAGTCTTTTCTCTTCCAGTAACTTCCAACTCTTATAGTGGTTGCTTGCAGCCTTGTTGGAAGTAAAGATGTTAAAAAAAAAAAAAAAAAAAAAAAAAAATGATGATGTCAAATATGATGATGTCATATACAAACAAATAATATGATGTTATATACAAACAATTATGATGATATCATATACAAACAAATAATATGATGTTATATACATACAAATATGATGTCATATCTGTGTTATATACAGGAATAAAGAAAATAATAATACAGGTATAGCAACTTTTAGAATTTTACTCCTTCAATCTTTATTACCAAAAATGTTATGTTTAAAAATTACCAGTATCTTTATTAAGCAGAAAGTTTTCATCAGGATTTTGAAGAAAATAAGAAATTTTTGCATTATCTCCACTATCATCATCAGTAGCAGTGATTTTTCCGATAATGGTTCCAATAGGTACATCTTCAGCAACCATAAGTGTAACAATACTTTCAGCAAATCTATTTAAACAAAAAAAAAACAGTGTAAACTAAAAGCTGCAAAGACATAAAAATAAATATATGTAAAAATAATCAGCTAACAACATTTTGTTGACCCTGTTTGTCACATGTTCATTTTACTTTTTGTGTGTATTTATGACTGTATATCGTATAGTTCACTAATTTTATTAATATATTTATAGCAACATGTGTAAAAAATTAACATTGAATGTATTTCACCATCATATGGATGAATTCATTTTATTATCATATGTATAATATCAACAATAAATTCAAGAGTTAATTTAGGTCAACATTTTTATATCTGAAAAAGTGTTTACATTTATTATAATATAGGTGAATATTTAACATTTGAAACAAATATTTATAATATGTATGTTATATCTATAGTAAAAAATTCATGTTCTGTTAAGGATGGAAAAACGTTTCACAGAAACTTAAAATAACTTCATAGTAGTTGGAATCAAAAAGCCAATAAAACACTATTAAAATTAGAAACCTTCATATAAGTAAAACTTGTAAAATAAGGATCAAAAGAAACCAGACTGATATTTGCTAAAAGTCATATTTGAGAATCTGCTTGGAGTTAGTGACTTAAATTTTCAAGAAATTCTTATTTTATTAAGTCCTTTTAAGTGTATAAAAACATTAAAACCTGAGATATATGGTGGCATGGCTTGGATAAATTTACATGAAGTTACTCCATTTTATAAAACACTTTAAGTTTTGAAATAAAAATTAAAATTTACTTTGGTGACTCCTACTTTATACTTTAAACAAATTTGTTATGCCGTAAAACTAACATAAAAATAATGTTGTAAAATTCCCTAAAATCACAAAATTTGTTACAAAAAATAGTAAACATTAACGTCATCTGATTGACTAATTTTTTTTTTTAATCGAAAAGCAATTTTGCTTTTCATAAATATTGTTAGGAAATCCTCTTGAAAGATCATGCAACATTAAATATGTAAACAATAAAATAATATCTTATATTATTTATAAGCTACATGAAAAGTAATACCTGGGATAGTTATTATTAGCATCATAGATATTAATAGTCAGATTAGCAAATCCTGGTTGTTGGTCTTCTCCTGCACTCAAATCTATCACTTTTAATTTTAAGTTATACTCTTTCTGTTTTTTAAAATCTAATTTGCATCCACCTAACGAAACAATACCTGAAAATGCATCAATTTGAAAGCAATGAGCCCCATCAACAATGGAATATTCAAAGTTCTCACTGCTTAAGTAGTCCAGGTCTTCAGCTTGCACTTGCAGCAATGGAGTACCTCGAATAGCATCTTCTGAAATACTTATGATGTATGAAGAATTCTTAAAGTGGGGCGAATTATCATTTATATTCTCAACATCAATGGTCACACTAACTTGATCTGATCTCTGTGGAACACCATGATCAGATGCAACTACAAAAAAAGTATAGCTCTTTTTTACTTCATAATCAAGTTTATTTAGCACTTTCAAGGCACCTGTTAAAGGATCTAACAAGAATGGTAAATCTTTAGGTGTGTCACTTAAAAAACTATATGTAACTCTTCCATTCTCTCCAGAGTCATCATCTTTAGCTGTCAACTTGTTAAAGACAATAGTACCAATTTCGGAAGACTCTGATATAGATGTTTTATAGGATCGCCTTGTAAATATTGGTGAATTATCATTTACATCTTCCACAATTACCTAAACAAATAATAATAAAATTTAAATAAAATACAATAACTTTTAGCAATCATTTTAAAATTAATTTATAAATTAATAAATTTTGAATAACTTAACTGTTACTAGTAAGTACTGTGTAAATAAAAACAAAAAACTAATATTATAAAAGAATAATAAAAAAATTTGTTTTTAAATTACATAAATTTAGTTAATTACTTCATTAGCTGTAATATATCAAAGAAATAATAGTGATATGCCTTAAGTGGATAGTGTCCCTGTTGTGTGCATGCTCAAGACAATATAAAATCTTGCCTTATGTGGCATCAGCAATGCACACTTAATGGCCACCTATGATCATGTCACAAGGAGTTGATTTATAAACTTATGAAGTTTCTGATTATTTCATTAAATTTTTCCAAGGAAAATCTAGATGTTAATGTAACAGGAATCTTTTCTTTTACTTAAAGATTCAACCTCATTTCAAACTATTCATACATTGAAAGTCAGTGAATTCAATCTATGTAAATATGATACATTACATTAGATTGGTGAAATAGATAATATTGGGCAAGATATTATAGTAAAGTTGTATCCACACGGTCATTTGAATAAACCTTTATGGCCAATAAGAGATGGTGGACTTAGTAGAGTTAATATCACTATAGCAAATGTACATCTAAGCCATAGCTTACATGCACATTTGCATATGAAAATTCTTATGCTTAATAAAAGATAATAAGATATAAATGCGACAATTCTTTTTTTTTTGATATTATCAAGAACAGGTGGGTTTCTTGCACATATAAATAAAGAATATAAGAAATTTATTTAAAATTATTATTTAAAACAATATATAGTGATACTTAATAACTTAGGTAGTGTCAGACCATTTCACAGAATTCCACTAATCCAGAAAACATTCAAGAACAAATTTTAAAGAAAAACAAAAATATTTCTCTATTTATCTGACTTAAAACCTCCAAACAAACATCTGAGAGGGAAAGGAAGACTGGAAGATAAATGTAATATAGTCAAATTTCATAAACTACTTGTAATTTTAGGCTGAAATTGTCATAGAATTATTTTTTATTAAATTCACTCAATCATATAAAAACCAGCAAAATCTGTGGGGGTGGTATTTTATTTTTATCCTTTTGTATTATTTGACATTGTTATTTGAATAAAAAGTTTACGAATTAGAGTACTAATATTCTTACAATTACCTAATAATATACTTTCTGCATGTTTTACAACAAATTAAACCTCAAGAACCATTTACTTGAAAGCCACAAACTTTAAAATTCCATTTTTTGATAAACTTTCTTTTAGGCATACTGCAGTCCTTGTTTTTTGTATATTAGAGTGTTCAACGCCTTTAATCATTTAATTTATTTTTAAAAAAGTTTTCTTCGCCTCTTTCACAACAATTGTTTTACTGAAACTATTGTTTTTCATTACTTATCATTTTGTAAATACTTAACTTACTCGTATTTTAACTTTTTCATCCTAAGTAAAATAACAATAGGAATGTAATCAATTAGTTAATAATAATTAAATTAAATTTTTAAATTTATTAACGTACTTAAAAATGCTGGAATTAAAGCATTTCATAAAAAAAATACACCTAAGAGAAGCTTAAATTGTGAAATTTAAGGAATTTGACGCGCAAAGAAGTTGGTTAAAATAATGGCGGATAAAAATATGTAAAAAAATTGAAGACGACGAAACGTATTGCAAGGCAGATTTTTCACAACTTCCTGGTCAACAGTTTTACTATGAAAACAAAGATAAACCTGTTGATGATCAATGTAAATATATTCGACGAGAAAAATTTGCATTCAAGTTCCTTGTGTGGCAAGCAATTTGTAGCTGTGGTATGCAGTCCTCTTGTTTTGTCACTAAAAAGACCTTGACTGCCAATATCTACATCAAAGAATGCCTCCAAAAAAGACTTTTGCCTTTTATAAAAAAACACAAATACCGATGTCTCTTTTGGCCCGATCTTGCTGCCTCTCACTATTCTAAAAAAGTTTTACAGTGGTGCAAAGATAATAATGTGAAAATTGCTCCTAAAGATGCGAATCCTCAAAATTGTCCTGAAGAGCACAAGATTGAATATTTTTTGGCAATAGTTAAAGGAGTTCTTTGTAAGACAGGTGGACTAACAAATGATAAAAAGGACTTTCAAAAAAAGTGGATTAATGCCACCAATATGGTGAAAAAAGAAAAAATCTGTAAAATGATGGCATCAACCCGCTATAAAGTTCGATTTCTTGCCAAGTAACCCATCAAGCCCCTTAAAATTAAGTTGAAACTCTAATTTATGTAAACATATTTAATAATGAAAAAATTGAAATAAAAAGCATTTATGGGTTTGGAGAAATCTCAATTTAAAGTTGACCGGATTTTTCTGTGTCCACCCGATATATGAGTGTGTGTGTTGGAAAAACTTCCCAACATAAAAACATATATATATATATATATATATATATATATATATATATATATATATATATATATATATATATATATATATATATATTCATATATATATATATATATGTATATATGTGTATATATATATATATATATATACACACATATATACATATATATATACACATATATAAATATATATATATATAAATATATATATATATATATATACATATATATATATATATACATATATATATATATATATATATATATGTATATATGTATACACATATATATGTATATATATGCACACATATATACATATATATATATATATATACATATATATATATATATATATATATATATATATATATATATATATATATAATAAGTTTTTTTTTATAATGTTATCAACAACATGTTATCATATATATTCTGAAAATAAATTTTCAAGCCTATTTACAAATAGTATTGAAATACTAATCTCAAGTAAATACCTAAAAAAAAAAATTATATATATACAAATAATCTTAGTAATAACAATAATAATAATAATAATAATAATAATAATAATAATAATTGTTGTGCCGTAAAAATCGACTACGAGTTATGGATGTTCTGCAAACATCTATTTTTTATTACGTGGCTTTTTATATAGATATATATTATTGTATGCATATAAAAAAGGGAATATAGAATATTTACTATAGATGTATATTAATATGAATAGGTAGTTTTGCTTTTATTCTATGATACAACAATGGCGCTATGAGTAGGATATCAGAGTTGAGTTTAGACAATCCAGACAACGCAAAAGCTTGGATTAGACGCTTTTCAGCTTCTGCTAGTTCAAAAAAGTTGAATAACACGATAAATGGCGACCACGAAGTGACTGATTTGTTTTTATCAAAAGCAGGAATTGAAGCAATAAAAAAAATTTCACTTATGGTATATCCAGAACAATTAAAAGAAATGACTTTTAATGACATTAAAATTGCTATTATGTCCCATTTAAGACCACAGAAACGACTAATAATTGCCAAAAGAGTTTTGCCAGAAAGAGACAACAAAATAATGAAAACGTTGTATTATATGCACAAAGATTACGAGAGGCAGCATGTTTTTGTAATTTCAAAAAATTGGGTAGAGATGGACAAACCGCAGAAGATGATCTCATCCAAATGAGACTAATTGATGGGCTTCAATCTTCCGACCAGAGAGTCAAGGCTCTCGAAATGCTACAGAATGGAGAATCGCCTAAATTAGGAGCATGTGTGGACTTTATTAGACAGATTGAAGAAATATATTTATTTAATATGCACAACAATATTGACGATATGGAACCCCCTTCAGTCAACTATATTGACAAAAATAAAGAAAAACCATTTAAATGCAAATATTGTGGACTACAACACCTACCACGAAAATGTCCAGCATTTGGAAAAAAGTGTAATAAATGTGGGAAATTGAATAATTATAAAAATGTATGTAAATCTAATATGGATTATGCAAGAAAAGTAGATGAAGTAGAGACTGATGATGCAAGTGTATATTCTGTTAACATGAATGACTCAATTTCAGAAACTAATGTCAAAATAAATGGTTTCAACATTAAAATGCAAGTTGACACTGGAAGTCAGGTCACAATTATACCTAAAAAACTTTTGGGAGTTAATGTCAAAACCTAAATTACAAAATTGTTACCTTCGTCTCAAACAATTTGATGGCACAGTTATTAAAGTTTTAGGGGAGTTTGAGGCAACACTGGAAACTAAATCTAAAATAAATATTGTACGAATTATTGTTGCAGATTGTACAAAAAATCACGTTTTGATTGGCATGGACATATTAAAAATTATGCAACAAACTTAGTTAACAGTGTAGAACTTTTTGTTAGTGGACGCTTAGTAAACTATAAAGCAAACATAATAATAAAAAATGGAATGCAACCAAGTTATTTTGAATCTCGACCCCTTACAATTCATATACAACCATTAGTAATAAATAAACTTAATGTAATGATACAACAAGGATTGCTCAAAAAGGTTCCACCTGGTGGAAGCAAATGGGCTTCACCACTTGTTGTTGTCAGAAAACAAGATGGAGATCTACGTATATGTGCCGATTACAAAATAGGAGTTAATCAAAAGATTTGTTCAGATTCATATCCTATTCCAAATATTGAGAATGTATTTCATAAGATGGCAGGAATGAAGTACTTCGCCAAAATTGATCTCAAGGGAGCATATCACCAAATTGAGATGGACAAAGATGCACAGGAAATAACAACAATTAACACACCTATTGGATTGTTAAGATGGACATGCTTGCCTTTTGGAGTAAAAACTGTGAGTGCTATATTTCAAAGAGCAATAGAATCTATTGTTGGAAAAATTATTCCTAATATGATTATATTTCAAGATGATATATGCGTTGGTGGTAAAAATGCTGAAGAACTAAAATGTAATTTGATGAAAGTTTAAATAAGTTGGAAGAATCAGGGATGATCATAAATAAAAGAAAATCAGTAATGGAAACAAAAAGCCTCTCATTTCTAGGATATGAGCTATCTGAGAATGGAGTTACTTCAGACCATAATTTAGTTAACAAAATACTCCAAATCAGTCCTCCCAATGATAAAAAAGAACTTGAATCATTTATAGGATTAGTAAACTTTTATGGTCGACATATTGAAAGATATGCTGAAAAGATTTTACCATTAAATATATTGAGGAGGAAAGGAGTTGCCTTTGAGTGGAAAAAAGTACATTAAAGTGCATTTGAATTGCTAAAAAAGAACCTTTCTGAATACCCATTGGTAAAAATTTACGACATCAATAAAGATCTAGAATTAACAACAATTGCTGGTAAAAAAGCAATATCCAGTATATTGTGGTCTACTCACAGAGCTAGGCATTTTCTGATTGGTAAAAGATTTAAGCTTATATCAGATCACAGACCATTGGAGTTCATATTTGATTCAAACAAAGAACTACCTAAAGTGACTTCTGCCAGAATTTTATAGTGGGCCCTGCAAATGATGGCCTTTGACTATGATATTAGCTATAAAAAGGGAGAAAGTATTCCTCATGCAGATGCATTATCACGATTGTTTTTTCTATCACAAGATGAAGAGAATATTCAAGAGACTTTTATACACTTAGTTTAATCAGAAATTGTGAACCTTGATCAGATTGTAAAGGAAACAGAAAATGATAGACTATTAATGGATATTAATCAATTGTGAACAATGTGCTGAGATTAAAGTAAGAAATGAAAGAACGATACATTTTGAGCCTTCAAAAAAGAACGATATATTTTTGAGCCTTCATTTCTCAAGCTGGCCAAAACATGGCAATCATTATGAGAAATAATTTTGGTACATTGGCTCATTGCAACCAATTGAATAGGCAACTAATCGAGACAAATGTGAATGGGGATGAGTGCAGTGTTAACGAGAAACTTTGTTCTATTAACAAAGAGGAGCCTGTTACATGTAAAATGCTTATGCCAGATAAAGAACCTATCACAGAATATTGAAGAAGTACTCGATCAACCAGAGGGCAAAAGCCAATACGTTTCAGGGATGTTGTGCCGTAAAAACTGACTGCGAGTTACGGACGTTCTGCAAACATCTATTTTTTATTACGTGGCATTTTATATACATATATATTATTGTATGCATGTAAAAAAGGGAATATAGAATATTTACTATAGATGTATATTAATATGAATAGGTAGTTTTGCTTTTATTCTACGATACAACAATAATAATAACAATACTAATAAAGTAATTATAATAATTTAAATAAATCGGTATTACTTTCCATACAGCAATCATTTTTACATACAAAGTTACAGTTACAAACAGTAATAAACTAACAAACTAACAACTAACAATGACATAATATAATCATAGTTGTTAAAATATAATAATCAAAATATATTGCAAATATTACTACCAAATAAATAAATAAAATATAAACAAAAAAACACTGAGAAAATCAAAAACAAAACAAGTTACAACAAACATTACGAAACAAAACAAAAAACTATGCAAAATAAACAAAACAAACAACAAATAAATAAAAAATTATAAAAATAATAATAATACACTGTAGAATTAAACATAAATAATAAATGGCTAAATGAAAATAAAAACAACTAGTATATAACTGTATGAAAAAATTATATACCACTAAAAATAAATAATAACTAAAAAACAAACAAATGACTAAAAAAAAGTAATAAGTAAAACTATATACGCTAAAAAATTGAAGAAAAATAAATAAATAATAAAATAAATAATCCTAATGACACAAACTTTTTCTTGACTTATTTCAACTTTTGTTTTAATACATAATATAATCACCTTTTGTAAAATATAAAGTAAAAATAATATTCTGATTATGATACTACTAACAATATATTGCAAAAAAAGAATGCAAAAAAAGAATGTCTTGGATGTATTGCTCCAGCTCCATCAGAGAAAAGCTTTATGTTTTCTTAGAGGAAAAGAACTACATTTCTTCCATCTTATCACGCTTTTAACTGTGAAGTTATTTGCTTGGATTTTCCAAAATCAAAAAATAAAATACCTAATCATTTGATACCAATATGTATACTATTCCAGGCAACTGCTGTTTTTATTTTTTAAACACCAATATACTTCTAACTAGTAAATTATATTTTAACTGCTATGATGAAACTATTGGAAACAGATGGTCTGATGATGTATATTCTATGCTGCATGATTATAAATTATCAATTATCTAAAATGTAAAGGATGTCAAACTGATTTGCAATTTATGTGCTGGACAAAATATAGAATGAAAAGTGTTTGATTGATTATATTATCTAGTTTATAAAACCAAAAAAACCTGACAGGATTACTGTTTCAATACCAACTAAAACTCAGTCATATTCTGTATATAGATGTATAGGCATGATACCTCTATAGATTGTGACAGAAACGTGGCCATTGCAAATCAAAAGTTTTTGATTTGCAATGGCCACGTTTCTGTCACATTCTATAGAGATATCATGCCTATACATCTATATACAGAAACACTAGATGATCTCACAAAAAACCATAAAAATTAAATGTTATATATAAACATGATACGAGAAAAGTTTCTGAAATTTGCAGAGCTTCAAAGCCAAACATCTTGGTTGATTATTCATGTAAGACTTGTTCACTTTGAAGTACTAAAGGCTAGTTTAAACTTAACTATATGGAAAATTGGAAATATTTAACTTTATGTGTGTTACATCCCATTTGTTTAGATCAAAGATCAAAGTGCCTGATAAAGTAAAACAAGCATGCATAGCTCTGTTGCCTGTTTTTTTGTTAAAAGTAGACAAAATTAGAAATTATAAGATATTATTTTGTCTTATTTTTCTTTGAAATTAAAAAAATACATTTTTATTAGCCGTATGTTCACAATTGGTTTTTGTATGATTTATACAAACTTGATATGTGATGGAACACAGACATCATGGAATCATCTATGGTAAATAGATGAGGTTGGGGAAGAGATAAGGTTGCAATGCTATTTTGTATAAAGTTAAAAAAAAACTTTCATATAATTTTTTATTTGAATAATGTGGGTTTAAGTTGATGAATTTACAACAGAAAAATCACATGTCCAAAATCTTGTTTATAAAAGAACACTGTGAATTAATAATTCTTGTATTTAGCACAAAAACTGAATTTATATATTGTGTTAGGAGGAAAATATCATAAAAATATACTATTAATTAAATATATTATCAATAAACAGATATCTAAACACTAAATTTCATTTTTCTCACAATGAGAAAAATATGACTTCTGTGGTTTTACCTGTGTGGCCTACATATATATATATTAACCCTTGGAATTAGGAAAAATGATGTCTGCAATAAATTGGCGAAATTGAGAAAAATAAAAATTTTATGAAAAATTGCTCAGCATTAGGAAAAATAATTTCGGCAATAAATTGACCCCAAACTGTTAGAGGTCGGTAAAAAAATTTGACACAAAGAGGTTACCATAAAACATAGAAACGAGGTGCGCAATTTCTTGTTGACCTCAAACACTTTTAGGTCAGCAGTTAGGTTGGGATTGCTGAATGCCGACCCTAATTCCAAAAGTTGATATATACATATATATATATATATATATATATATATATATATATATATATATATATATATATATATATATATATATATATATATATATACATTATTTTAAAACATCAAAAAATACAGTTTATCTTAATACTAATGAATTTATTATATAAGAAATTTTTGCTAGGTTACACCAGCATCATCAGCTTATAAAATTTAACAATAACTTTTAACCGTTATAGTTTATATAGAGCTGTTATTAGTGATGTCAGCCGTTGAATGGCTTTTTTTGTTTTTAAATTTAAAAAATGACGCACAAAACATAGTTTTGACATATTGGCCTTCATCAAGATTAACCTCACCGTTTTGTGCAAAGCACATGTTATTTTGTATTTCTAGTGCCGTTGCATTTATATAGGTTTTATTTATTATATAGGTTCCAGGCTGGCTGTTACTAGGTAGTTTTAATTTGTTTTTTGATGTTTATAAAAATCTTAAACTTAAGTTTGATTTAAATACTGCTCTGTATCCTGCTTTTTAGAATATTTTTTGAAGTTTTGGCAAAAGACCTGGTAACCATGGTAAAGACACTACAGGAAGATTATTACATTCTGATGGAATTGTGTTTTTATTTTGTCTTTTTTGATAAAATTGGTGGGTAATACTCCTCGATAGCTTTTCATCATTTCCTCAATAACCATCATATCATCAATAAACATGTCAAATTTATTTTGTTTTGCAAATGATGTTTACTACAGATGGAGTAGGCTCTGTAAAGAAATCCTCAAAATATAGCGGTTAAAATATTTTGATCGTAATTTGAATGCGGCTTAATTTGAATATTAGTGATTGCCTCTTTTCTATATGTTTCGTACTCATATTTTCATATTGTGTTATTTTTAATGTTTCAAGAAAATTACGAGTTTATGTCTCGTTTTCAACTTCAATTGTGTATTTTATTGCAGGATCTTGTTGATTTAAAATATCTTCAAATTGTTTTGCTTGTTTGATATTAGGAAATCTTGCATGACTCTAGTCAATGTATCATAAAAATGATTTTAGATTAAGTGCAAAATTTATTTTCAATGCCATTTTAATTGCATAGAATTGAGAAAAGATTTCACGAGAACCACCATTAAAGAAAGTTCAACTGGTCCTGAGTTCTCCATTACGTGAATCTCATTGGAACAATGAGATTCACGTAATGGAGAACTGAGTGAAGTTTTTATATGATAAACTATTATTTAATTTTTTTAAAAGTATAAAAGTTGCTTCTTTTAACAGAATTGATGAGTACAGATTTACAACATCATAAGACATTCAAATCTCATTGTTAGCGATATTCTGATTTTCTGATTTTTTTTATAAAGTCAAAAGAATTTTTTGTTTTTAAATCATGTCAGATTTTCATTTAAGACTGAATCTATTGTCTTAACTAAAAATTCTGATATTCGGTGGTTTGGTGTGCCAATGATAGAAATAATTATTCTCATAGGGTACAATTTTTCTGGTTTATAAGCTTTGATTACTCCTCTTGAGAAAAACTTTGCTTTTTATTTAGTTTTGAAAGATATTTTCTAATTTTTGCTGCATAACAGACAGTAAGGTTTTTATTTATAATTTTTGTCTGACCAATTTGTTACAGATTTTTTCCAAAGCTTTAAAAAGTTCAATTCTTACAAAACCTGTTTCTTTGTCAAACAGGTATATAGCAATGGTTTCATTTTTTTTCTTTCTCTAAAAGCTATTCTCTGTTCTTTTGTCAGATTGTCATTTATTTTTTTCTCAGTTTTTAATACTCTTAAAAAGTTTTTTCTTAAAATTTGTGCATTTTCTACTTTGTTGTTGTATTCTAATTTTAACACAGAAGACTCTGTTATTGTTATAATATCCATGTATATTATCGACTTTAAAGATGGTACAGAACTTGGACCAAGGTTTAGAAAATCTGTGACTCATGGAAATATTGGTATTGCAAAGGTTTAAAACTGTGATTTCTTTTTATATTTTATTGTTTTTCTTGCAATACCTTTTCCACTTGCATGTTCACTTTGAAGTAGGTTAAACTTTTAATTATTGTTTTGATTTGATAAACATGCTATCCCTGGATTTTTAAGTAATTTGATCTGATTTAATATAGTCCTCTTCATCAAGTTTACATTAAAGAAAATTTTGAAGTTTATTTACAGCATTCATAATCATTAAAAAATTCATTAAAAAAATCTGTTGCTAAATCGAAAAACCAATACATTTTTTTACAAAAATGCAAAAACCATAAATATATTCCAAAGTCGTTATGAATAAACTTCCCAAAAAAAAATAAAAGAGCAATAGGTATAATTTATCGTTTTAGAATTGAACTCTTAATTTGCATTAAATAAATTTCAAAGAAACGATTCTTTAATCTATACAGGGTGACCAGAAAGTTCTAGCACTCATTTTTATTAGTTTATTAGACTTAAGAAAATGTATTATTTGTCAATATTTTTGTTTTCATTTCATTCCTATGTCAATTCTTAATCGTATTCAGGCATTTTTTTAATTTAAATCTTTTTTATTTTTAGCAGTCACAAAAGACCATTGAATTTCTATAGAGCATTTGTTCTTTAGTGGATGCACTGGAGCAGAGATAGCAAAAAAACTTAAAATTCCTCGCAGAACTGTCTCTAACAATTTGAAACATTTAAAGGAGACAGGCAGCACCCAAGACAAGCCTAGAAGTGGAAGATCACCAACATTAAGAAGCAAAATTATTATCAAAAAAGTGTGTGATAGAATTCATCAAAATCCAAGAAGGTCGATGAGAAAAATGGCAAATGATTTGCAAATAGGTCGTGAATCCCTGAGAAAAATATGCAAGAATAAGCTAAAACTTATCCCATACAAGATCCAAAAAGCTCATCTTCTCACAGACAATATGAAGAAAGTAAGAATGGAAAGATGCAAGCTTTTGCTCAAACGTTTTTGTTTGGCGCGCCACTCAGGAATTGTTTTCACTGATGAATGTTTATTCAATGTTGAAGTTTTCTTAAACCATCAAAATGATCGGATATTGTCCAGAAGTATCAGTGATGCAAACATGAAGGGTAGATTCACTTCTCATTTAGGACATCTGCAATCCATTATGGTTTTTGGAGGGATAACTTAGGATGGCAAAACTCTGTTAGGTTTCGTGGATTCTGGAGTTAAAATTAACAGTCAAAACTTTTTAAATGATGTCCTTATAAAAGAAGTACTTCCATGGTCCCAATCACACTTTAGTACAAAGCCCTGGACATTTCAACAGGATTCAACTCCTGCACACAAGGCAAAATCGTTCAAGGGTGGTGCAAAAACAATATTCCAGATTTTATCAGCGCCTAAGAATGGCCTCCCTACTCGCCAGATGGATTATTCCGTGTGGTCAGTTTTGAAGACCAAGGCATGTTCTATCCCTCATAGGAATTTGGACTCTTTGCGCCAAGCACTTCAGAAGGAATAGAATAATCTTTCTCCATAATACCTGCGCGCCAGTCAATGATTTCCCCAAGAGACTTGAGGCCTGTTTTAAAGCTAAAGGCAGTTATTTTGAAATCTAATGTTGTAATATGATTGTTAGCTGTTAGAATAAAGTTAATTTTTATTCTTATTTGCTTTTTTAAATTTAGTCGTTTTATGGCAATTTTACTATGTGCCAGAACTTTCTGGTCACCCTATATATATATATATATATATATATATATATATATATATATATATATATATATATATATATATATATATATATATATATATATATATATATATATATATATATATAAATACAGGGCTCAAATTAAGCGTATCATGATCGCGAATCACGATTGCTTTTTACACCTTCGCGATTAGTTTTTTCTTATTCTTAAAACATATATTTTCCCGATTGGTTTACTTTTTTAAGTGTTTATTTACTATTTTTCTAATTTAGCTTTTTTTTTGGCAATTCTTAAAAGTAATGTTATCATAGTAAAGTACGTCACGCAAAGTTTGTCTTTTGAATAGAAGCATGATCATTTGCTCTTTCGCGCGGAGATTTTAAATTCAACATTAAGCACTTTTTAATTCAAATTACTTTAATCTCTGTGTAGAAGCAAATTAAAAAGACAAAAGTTAAAAAGAATTTTTTCTTCATTCTATTTTTTTCAACAAAACGGCATTTTTATCTTTTTTTAAAAGAAACGTTGCTCCAAATTAACTAATTAATAATGATTTAAGTTATTATTTTATAAACAATTTTATATAATTATTTTTACTACTTTAAGTATAATAAAATATATATAAATTTGTTTTTATTAAATAAAATTTCTATTAGTAAAATTGTGCTATTAGAAATCAGCAACTTTTTTGCTTTCACGTTTTTCGCTTTAACGACCTTGAAACTATTGAAGTTATACTCAGTTAACTTTACTGAATGGATAGAGTATATCACAGTAAATTAACTTATAAGGGGCTGTCCATTAATAACGTCAACAAATTTTTTGTAATTTTTACCTCCCCCCTCCCCCCTTGTCAACACTTCGTCTAATTTCCAGAGATCCCCCTTCCTATAAAATTACGTCAACTTTTGAATACTCCCCCCCCCCTATATTTTTTATATTTTCATTTTATTTATAGCGACATCTAGACTAAACATTTTCTATAAATACGCAATTGTTTTCAGGAATTTTATTTAAAAAGAAATCTATTTGAACAAGAGAACTTTAGCCTTTAAATTCACTTATTCAAATAATTTTGTGATTGAAATTTGAAATTTAAAAAATTAAAAAAAGTTTGGTGAAACAAGGGAGAATGAAGAAGAAAGTTTTTTTTTCTCAAATTGTAAATTTTGTTAACGTTTTGAATTATATTATTTTTTCTTGAAAATAGTTTTAAAAGTAGAAACATTCTATTGCAAACATCAAAGCAGTGATTGCAAATTGCAAGTTAAAATAAAAATTATAAAAAATTTAAATTTAATTTAATAAATTATTTTACTTCTGTTTGAAAAAATTTTTTTCTTAAAAAATAATTTAAGCATATTCTTATACTTAATATAATTCGAGTTATTAAACAAAATTTTTTGTTTCACGTTTTTTTTGGAAAACAATTAGAACAAAAAAAAATTGAATGAAAACATCAGTTTAAAAACTATTTGAATGAAAAACTTAATTATAATTAAATTTTTAATAGTACACTTGATCAGGAAATGATAACTTATAAAAGACATCGTACCTAATGTTTTTATGCTTTGATCTTACTCGTTTGGTCTAAATATTATAAACTTGTTTTATAGCTTTTAACAATTAAATACTTTTTAAAATTAACACATGTTTTAACATCAGCATGAACATATTAAATAGTTTTCTTTGACTAATTAAAGTGGTTTAGATATTGTAATGCTGCTTTTTCTCTTTTTTACTTTTACTTTTTTAAGTATCATTTTAAGTAAAAATATACTTAAAAAATATACTTAAAGAAATATCTTAATAGTATTAAAAACCTTATTGCTTATTGCAACTGCAACTTAAACTTTTAGTTATGATTAAGTTGTAAATAATAACAGTAACCTACGCTATTTTAAACTCTGCCGAACAAGAAAATTATAAGATTATATTTAAATATGAGAGATAATTTGTTAAAAATAAAACAATTGCGTACAAAAGTTACAATTATATACTAACACAACTTTCCTCCCCCCCCCCTCCCCATTACCGCAAGGTATGAGGGAGGGAGGTGAAATTTTTTTTTTTTTCTTCGAGTTAATTCGAGCCCTTTAATATATATATATATATATATATATATATATATATATATATATATATATATATATATATATATATATATATATATATATATATATATACAAATAGTATTGCGTACTAAGGTAAGCAATCTGACGTCATACTGAAATAGTCTGCTGCTGGTGGCAGCATATATATATATGGTTTGGTTATATGGTCTGGCTTATATATATATATATATATATATATATATATATATATATATATATATATATATATATATATATATATATATATATATATATATATATATATATATATATATATATATATATATATATATATATATATATATATATATATATATATATATATATATATATATATATATATATATATATAAGCCAGGGCAGGCTCTGACCAACACTCCCTAAAATGGTTTACAGGAACAATTTACAGATCTTGCAAAAGTATACTTTTTTCTCTCAAAAGTATAATTATTATTGTAATTAAAATGAAAAACACAAAGTTATTTAAAATTAATTGCATAATAAACTACAACGCTAATTTAAAGACACAGTTGTTGCAAAAAAAATTAAAAAAGAGTGTCGATTGAAATGCAAATGTTTTTGATTAGATTTAACCAACTGAAAAATATAAATTATTAAACTTTAATAAATTATACTTTTTATATTCTAATTACTTTAATATTATTGTGGATTTATTTTTTTGTTGTAATAATTTTTAAAATGTGTGTATTCTATTAAAATAAGAAAATATAAAACACTTTTTATAAGCAGTAAAAAAATTGTTTAGCTCTTTGAAATTTTTTTTTTCATTTACAACTACTTATTTTATCAAATAAGTAATGTTGTTAATAAAAAAATAGATAACTAGTGCGAAAACACAAATCAACACTTATTTAATAAATTTTTTCACAGCGCAATAAATGACGCTTGTTATGTATATATTTTTGTAAGATTAACTTATAAAGTTATGATTGCAACAAGTACAAAACCAAATTTTGAATATACGAGGTGTGTTCAAAAATTATGGTGATTTTTCAAATTTCATGGGCAACGTACTTTCGATTATCGATTTTTTTGTTTTATCTTGTTGGTACACTCTTCCCGGACATCTGTACCAAGTTTCAAGTGTATAGCATTTTTTGTTTGGTTGTGAGAGGCGTAAAGGTTATAAGTGTTTTGCGTGCTCAGCGATTTTTTGCTATCAAAAAATATGGATCAAAGGATTTACATCAAATTTTGTGTAAAAAATAAAATAAAGTGCTCCAAAACACTTGAAATGTTAACAGTGGTATATGGTGAAACTTTTCTGAGTAAAAAAAATGTCTAGAAGTGGTACAAACTCTTTCAAGATGGCCGGGAAGATGCCAATGACGAGCCTCGCTCTGGATGCCCAACCACGTCAACAACTGATGAAAATGTTCAAGCAGTGAAGAAAATTGTTTTGGAAAATCGTTGAATCACTATTAGAGAAGTTGCTGATGATGTTGGTATATCACTTGGCTCGTGCCATGAAATTTTTTCTAATTTTTTGGGCATGAGACGTGTGTCAGCGAAGTTTGTTCTGAAATTGCTCAATTTTGAACAAATGAACCGTCGCATGAGCATCGCTCAATAACTGTTGAATGAGGCCAACGACAACCCAGATTTACTCAAAAGGGTCATAACTGGTGACGAATCATGAATATATGGTTATGATATCAAAACCAAAGCCCAATCGTCCCAATAGAAAAGCCCAGGTGAGTCAAGACCGAAAAAAGCACGCCAAGTTCGATCAAATGTCAAAGTTTTGCTCACTGTTTTCTTCAATTACCATGGCGTGGTACATCAGGTGTTCTTACCATATGTTTCTACGGTCAATAAACAGTATTATCTTGAAGTTATGTGGCGTTTGCGAGGAGCAATACGAAGAAAATGTCCAGAATTGTGGAAAAACAACTCATGGCTTTTGCATCACGATAATGCCCCTGCTCACTCATCTTTGCTTGTGAGAGATTTTTTGGCCATAAACAATACCACAATCATGCCTCAGCCACCATATTCACCGGATTTGGCCCCATGTGACTTTTTCTTGTTCCCAAAACTAAAGAGACCTATGAAAGGACGGAGATTTGCAACGATTAAAAAGATAAAGACTGCATCGCTGGAAGAGCTCAAGGTTTTACCCAAAAGTGCTTATGAGAAGTGCTTAGAGGATTGGAAAAACCGTTGGCATAAGTGTATTGTATCTGAGGGGGATTACTTTGAGGGGGACAAAATAAATATTGATAAATAAATATTTTTTTAAAAAAATACAAAGCCACCTTTATTTTTGAACACACCTGGTATAAGCAATTTTTTAAAAGAATAAACAGATAGCTTGTGCAAAAACCAAAAACTCGCATAAGAAGCTATTTAGAGGAGCAACTTGCATTGCTCACCATGTTTCTTTTAAGAGAGCTTTTCTTTTTATTTATATATATATATATATATATATATATATATATATATATATATATATATATATATATATATATATATATATATATATATATATATATATATATATATATATATATATATATATATATATATATATATATATATATATATATATATATATATATATATATATATATATATATATATATATATATATATATATATATATATATATATATATATATATATATATATATATATATATATATATATCATATATATATATATATATATATATATATATATATATATATATATATATATATATATATATATATATATATATATATATATATATATATATATATATATATATATATATATATATATATATATATATATATATATATATATATATATATATATATATATATATATATATATATATATATATATATATATATATATATATATATACCAGTGTCATTAAGTTTAAAAAATTTATTTTATAACTATTAATATTTTTATTAACATTTACATTTTTGTTATTTTACTTTAGATAAAAAGGTTCAAAGATAAGAAAGTTTAGTCCGAGAAAAAATAATGATTAAAATTAATAATGTATATATTATAAGCTTTTAGAAATAAAAACAAAAAATTATAACAATCATACCTCAACCATAACACTAGCATGCTGAGGTGGAAATCCACAATCAAATGCATCTACAACAAATTCATAAAGTTTATTTGACCTATCATAGTCTAATGGTTCAACTAACTTAATCTCACCACTTGAGCTATCAATACTAAACTCTGATTGGCTTAAACGTCTATATTCAATTTTTCCATTCAATCCTGAATCCGCATCAGTGGCTGTAACATTTAAAATTACTTGATTAACTGGAGTGTCTTCCGGAAGAGTTATTACAAATTTACTTTTAGAAAAAGTTGGTTTATTGTCATTAATATCTTCTAAAGTAATATTTACTAAAACTGTGGCAAACAAAGAACCTGGATCAACACCTTTATCTTCAGCTTTGACATATAAAAGATAGAATGACTTTATTTCTCTGTCTAGTATTTGAACATTTTTTATTACACCAGTCTTCTCATCAATTTCAAAAGGAATATCGATGCTCGTATTTTTAATAATTGAATATTTTATTTCACTGTTGATGCCAAAATCATTATCAGAAGCTTGTACAGTTAGTATAAATTGATTTAAAGGTTGTTCTTCTTTAATGGTTTTTAAATATGCTGGCATACTAAATATTGGATGGTTATCATTTATATCCAAGATACTTATTTTAACAGTTGTATAAGCAATTAAGTTAAGATTATCCTTGTCAGAGGCTGTTATATCTAAAGCAAATAAAGTTGCACCCTCCTCACGGTCCAATTTGTTTAGAATTTTTATTTCTCCAGAATTTTCATCAACTTTAAAGAGGCTATCTGTTTTTAGATCATTACTTTTTTTAAATATATACTTTCCTGAACCCCCATAGACATTTAATTTAAGTATTGTTTCTCCAACCACAATATTCTCTTTAACTTCTATTGTGTATTGATCATGTTCAAAATAAATATCTGAAGATCGACGCTTTCGTATGAGAACAGGGCTAGTAGAAGTAAATAAATATATTTTCAAAAAAATATTATCATCACTTAAAGTTTGTTTAAAAATCTGACAGTTTATGGAACTTCTTTTTTCAAACAATCTTGGCTTTAGTATTAAATTATTTTGCTCAGAAATAAACAGAAATTTTTTAGAAATGTTTTGACAAATAATAGTATGGGGATTATTTTGAATAAGAAACTTTAGGTCTATCACAATTTTATCATGATAATCGTTTATATAAAGCTTATATTCACGCTTCACTAGTTTAACCTTGCAGTTTTTAGAAATATTATACAATGTGCTTCCTAATAGTGCAGTATTCCTTAAAAAGTGATAACCAATTAAGTCATTAAAATACTTTATAGAACTAATGTTTAAAATCAAACTTTCCAATTGAAAACAACTTAAATTTCTCTCAAAAAAATAAATTTCAGTAAAACTTGATATTTTTAGGTGATTTAAATAATATCCATTGTTTTTGTGGTAATGTGCCCCACTTAAGCTGGTATCAAGGTGGTAATGTGTCCAATTAGGCAAAGCTTCACTCAATCGTAATATAACATATTTTTTGTCTTGACTTGATACAGTTAATTTTTGTTTACTGTGATCCACATTGCAACCAATAAAAGCTGTTTTTAGCAAAATTAGAAGTAATGTACCTAAATCCATATTTAAAATTGCTATGGTAGCTAACATTTACATGCATCTCATACTCTAAAGATTGGGAACTTCATTTTAAGAATCTGTTTTATATAAACCTTTGTTAAACATATCTAAAGGATTAGAGTATAAAATCATATTAGCATAAATACATATTGGAGTGTAAATAACTTTTACCTAAATAATTGAATAAGAGGAAAAAAGAAATAGAAATTCAAAAATGAATTTTAAACACACAAAGATTTCTATAAAAAAAACACACACACAAAATTTTCTTATCACTTCATGAGCTGCATTTAAATGATTGTTTTAAGTGATTACTAAACGTGAACATTTTATGTTGGTTTAAGAACAGTTATTATTTAATTCTTCTAGACATTAATCGCAGAATGTCAATGACAAAAAGTTCAAGTTTTTGAATTTTCAAAAATATCTGAAGAGATCAGAGCGTTTTTTAGAAAACCTAATCATCATTATCAACATATACAAGATTTATATTATTTAAAATTATTTTTTGTTTAACGCAGGGAAAAACTTGATTAACTATACCCCCCAACTCATGTTAAATAGCAATCCCCCCAAACAATTTTTAAAAGTTAAGAATAAAAGATAGCGCTAAATTATAGAACTCTTTTTATCAGGTAAACAAAAAAAAATATTACTCAATTGACTTAAATATCGCTAAGTACATAACTACGTAAAATAAAATGGAAAAACTTTGATTGACTAACTCTACACGACGGCTTTATTCACAAAATAAAATGCTAACACTTTAAGCTTGAGGATCAGGGTGTTTAACTATTTTTAAAATTAAATTTTGAAAAATGTATTAAAATAATAGTTTGTTTTAATAACTTGTTATACGTACGTTTTACAACTTCTTAATAATTAAAAAGTTATAAAACGTGAAAGTTATTAAGTTAATAACTTTCATAAAAGTTATTAAGTTAATAACTTTCATAACGTCGTACTTTTTTTATAAAATTGTATTTTAAAGCAAAACTCGATATTACTTAAACTATTATTACTCAATAATGCTTTGTTGAGACTGATATGTTTGTATATAAGTTTTTTTTTTTAAATAATAAAAAAAGAAATATATAAAAAAAAAAAATCTGCTTTTCAACAGAATAGATGCAGGAATTCTTGGAATAGATGTAGTATTTTACTAGCCCACTTTAAAACAGCATCGCTGTTTTTTTGTAGTTTAGCAGTTTAGTTTGAAGGTTCGAGTGGTTTCAGTCAAAAAATATATATTTTTTGTGGTTTAAGATTATGTGAATACTTAGGGTTGCTTGATGTCCGGCTTTTACGAAGGAATACATATAAAAAAAATTATTTTACAGTTTCGGCGGGCTATTCTCCGTAAAAGCCAGACGTCTGATTGCCAAGCATTTGTGATGCGAATAGGGTTGCCAGATTTTTTTGTTTAATTAAGTAACCAAAATAACAAAATAACTTTGCCAGATATTTATTGTTGTTGTTGTAGCTAAAAAAAATTGACAATTTATTGAAAATATAATTTGTTGAAATAAGACAATCTGTTAAAAATATCACTATTACAAATGGCGTTTAACCAAATTCGTCATAAAGTCGCATTAGTGTTAAATGACAAAAACTGATCAAATGTAATTTTTTATTCAAGCTCAAGTTTTTCGCAAAAATAGTTGCAAAAATACATATTCCATAAATAACTTATATATAAATAAATTATGTAGTTGATAAAATTTGACTGTTAAATGATTTTTTTTTGACAACCGATTGTTTTAAAACTTTGTGATTGATCATTAAAAAAAGCCATGTCATAATATCATAATGTTATCATAATGTTATTTACTTTAGTCTGAGTCTGTAGTACTAATAATCTTTAACAATACGTACGATCAGGAAGATCAAAAAGGAATTAATAATGTTATTGATAATAAAATCTAAAATTAAAGTTTAGATCAACTTTTAGTTTTTTATGTTTTGTTTTTTGATTATAGTTATTTTAGCCAATACTATTTAAAAAAAAAAAAGATATATGCAAAAAATTTTTAGAGTATGTAGGCATTTGCAGCTATATAGTTGTAAATGTGTTTCCGGTGATAAAACAACCAATCTGTGAAATATTTAAACCTTCAATTATTACAGGATCTGTACCGAATAAATTAAAAATAGCTAAGGTAATACCAATATTAAAAACCGGGGATTCATTTACACTAAACAATTACAGACCTATCTCAGTTCTTCCTGTATTTTCAAAAATTTTGGAGAGAGTAATATACAATAAACTGTATAAATATCTAACAAATTAAAAAAATCCTAAATGAAAAACAGTTTGGCTTCCAGAAGCAACATTCAACCGAACACGCTGTTCTCGATCTTATAAATAGTATAAATGACTACTTTGAAAACAAATAATACGTCCTTAGAGTCTTTGTTGATTTATCTAAGGCGTTTGACACAGTAGATCACGCTATCTTAATTAGGAAAATGGAAAAATATGGGATAAAAGGTGTTGCGCTGAACTGGTTCAAAAACTTTTTACTAGACAGAAGACAATGCGTTATTGATCATGAAAGTTTTTTTTCAAAATTACTCAAAATAAAATGCGGTGTCCCCCAAGGTTCCATTCTTGCACCTCTTTTGTTTTTAATATACATAAGCGATTTTCCTAAAGCCTCAAGTAAATTGGATGTTATAATGTTCGCAGATGACACTAGTTTATTTTATGCATCCTCATCTATTACAGAACTTTATGAAAGTACAAATACTGAACTTGAAAAAATAAACAGTTAAAATCTAAAAAACTATCGCTTAACACAGAAAAAACCAAATACATTCTTTTTCATTCTAACCATATAAAAATTCCTCCCGATTTACCTTTGCTAAATATAGATACTAAAGAAATAGAGAGAACCCAAGCAACTAAACTTCTAGGGATACTTATTGATGAGAACATCTCATGGAAATCACATATAGATATATTAAATATCAAAATATAAAGCTAGTTCTATAGTTAAATAAAGCTAGTTTTATACTGTCTCCTGATAATTTAAAGTTCCTATACTTCTCGTTCATGCAAACCTATATACGCTAATGTTGCATAGGTTAGTACTCATAAATCCAAACTAACCACACTATATTAGAAACAAAAACATGCTGTCAGAATAGTTTTTTATAAGGATAAATTCTCGCATGCTGTACCACTTTTAAAAAATTTAAAAGCATTAAATGTATATCAAATCAATATATTCCAAAATTTATTGTTTATGCTCAAATATAAACTTGGACTTGTTCCTTCTCACTTTTTAAAGAATTTCTTTCAAAATAGTAAAAACAGATACCATACCAGAGGAACGGGAAACTTCAACGTACCTTTTAAAAAAACTAATTTATCGCGCTTTTCTATTTCGTACCATGGTCCTTGTCTATATAACAAATTAATATCCAAAAACTCTCAACTGGAAAAATCGAAAAACTTAAATACTCTAAAAACGTTATTAAAAGATCTTATTTTAAGCACTATGAACTTTATGAATTTCTATTAACCCAAAAACATTTCAAACTATGTATAAAACTAACTTCCGAAACCATCTCTAATAACTCTAAAAAACTTTATATAACTCAAAAAAACAAGGAACAACAACAACAAATAATAAATAATAGGCTTAATTATCAACACGTGAACTATATATTACCTATTTAGCAAATCGTGTACCTACTTATACTTGTGTGTATTGAAATAAAATTAAAAAAATTAAAAACTTTTTGTCTGTATTCTTTGTTTTTATTTTTATTTTTTGCATTTTGCATTTTTATTTTTATTCTGCTGAAACTCATAACATTATTTTTTAAATATAAACTTATTTTAAATTGAAGTATCCAAAAATATTAGTAACGCTTAGCGGTTTCTTGATAACAAGGTGACATCGGCCTTCTGCAAGTTTCCCGCGTTCTTTAAAGTAATTTCTAATTCTTTACAGTTTATTTTATTCATTCTTTGTATAACGTAACTTTGTGATTTTTTTTTTTTTTTAATTTTACTATATTCTGTAAATGGTTATATTATATATTACGAACTTGTAAGGATTAAAGAACAAAAAGTTAAAAAAAAAAAAAATTTAGTTAGATATTGTCAAATATCATAAAAATTAGTGCTTTTTATATGATGCCGCATTTTTATAGAAAATTCCTCGGAACCGTCTGTGAAATATAACAAATATTTTTGCTCGTAACATCGGAAGGAATCGAGTACATATTATGGTGTTTATACAGTGGCATAGGAAGGTTTTTAAATGTTTGAAATGACCAACTTATAAACAACAAGACTATTCCAAATTTTTCAACGTTCATATGTATGACGAAAAGATTCTTTGAAAAAAAAAATTACTGTGATAGGAAAATGGGAACAAGAAACCCTAAAATCTTAGCCTTTCTCCTTGCTCCAAACGTGAGAGCAACAAGTTGATGAAATTAAACCCCCTCAATTTGAGGGGGTTGCAAATTTTATATGGTCATAATTTTTGAACACTAAAATATTTTACTATAAAATTTAAAATTTCTAAATTAATAAAAATCTAATTGAAATTAGTACAAAAAATATTTCATCAACTTGTTGCTCTCACGTTTGGGGCAGGGGGCTCAGATTTTAGGGTATCTTGTTCCCATTCTCCTATCACAGTAATTTTTTTTTCAAAGAATTTTTTCGTCATACATATGAACGTAAAAAAATTTGGACTATTCTTGTTGTTTATAAGCTGGTTATTTCAAACATTTAAAAATCTATAAAAATATTTAAACGCCATGGCGTAGGAAGGTATATATAAAATAAATACACAGTGACGCGCCACTATATATATATATATATATATATATATATATATATATATATATATATATATATATATATATATATATATATATATATATATATATATATATATATATATCGTTATAATAATATATATATATATAATCGTTTTACAAAAATCATATTGCTGAAAAAAATTGTTTTTTAAAAAACATTTAAAAATGCACCTTTTTAACTTTTAGTTAAAAAACTATAGTTATTATGCAAAATAATCTAAAATAATAGTTTTTATATGAAAAAGTTATTATTTTTGAAATTTTTATAAAATTTCGCTTTATTTGAGTACCTACATCACATAATTTTGAAAAACTTTTTTTTTGAATAATAATAGGGCATGCTAATTTTTGTAATTATAGTTGCGGGTGGAAGACATTATTCAATCCATAAAAGTAAATACTTTCCTAAATAAGTACATAAAAAAACAACTTTCTAGCAATGTTTAGAGCCTGTAACAAGAAAAAAAAATTTTATGGCCCACCCTAATATATATAATCAACTCTTTTTCGATTCGAGAGTAATCGATATAGAGTGAAATAATCACAAAACAGATCAATAAATAAAAGGTCAAATGAAAAAAAAAAAAAAATTTTTTTTACGTTACTTAAATTTTCATGCTATTTTCGGCAGTTATCAGCAATATATTATATGTCTATGGAAGTCTATGGAAATATATGGCTTATAAGTGCCAAAAATGACAAGAAAATTTAAGTACTATAAAAAAGTTGCTTTTTTTTTATTTAACCTTTTATATCAAGCATTCATTGATGCGTTTTGGCATGGAGTTCACAAAATTTTGAGTACACAATTCAGTAATTTTGTTACTGATTCTTTCATCTGGTCCAGCTCTTTTATATCAATTTTGCCAAGAATGTGGTTTAACCCAGAACATAAATTCACAATGTAATTGAAATCTGTACTATTGGCAGGCCAAGACATGGTTTTTATGTTGTTTTATTTAAACAATCGTTTGCAAATCTAAGCAGTACGAAGCATTATTTTGACATATCTTTTGGGAAAATGTCAATAAAAAGCATTAAATAGTTATCCGGTATGTCTAAATATCTTTAAGAATTGTGTCTTCCATCAACTATTTCGGAACACCCAACACCTTCGTAGTTTATGCAGACCCAGATGCCTGGACTACCACTACCATGTTCTGCTCTATACGTAGAATAATTTGGGTCCATTTTTTCATGAGGCTTTCTTCTCAGCATTAATTTTTTTTTTAATCAACCTTAAAGTTTATTTTACCCCTAAAAAGAACGTTGTGCCACATGTTCATAAAACCAAATTTTATGAGCTAAACACCAGTTTTTCTTGTTTTCTGATGTTTTATTAATAGACGTGGTTTTTCGCAAGCAGCTCGCCACATGTTATTATGTTTTTGAAATCTTCTAATCGTTTGATCACTAGCAACAACACTGAAAGCTTTTTGTCTTTTTCGACTGAGATCAGTAGATGATAAACTTTTTTTTCTTCAAATATTTATTACAATTTAAATAAAAATTCTCATATTATTATTAATAGTTCGCAAATAAGTGCGAAGTTTTAACCAAAGACTAATTAAATTTTGAAGTTTGAAATAATAGAGCGCATTGTTAATTTTGGCCATAATTATTATTTTAGTTTATGCGATATGTCATAAAAACAACAAAAAACAATATAATTAGCACATCAAATAATATTTTTATGAGTATCTATATTTATTTAAAAGAAAACAGAATGCTCATTAGTATAGGGGACGGTTTCATGAGATGAGCATGTTCCTAAGAAGGTATAACCTCTTTTAAGGGTAGACTACTATTTTTTTTTTGGCTAATTAAGCGCGTTTTTTAAAGTTTTCTCCACAAAGTTTCATTTTGGTATTTCAAGAGCGAAAGTTTTCTCAAAAAATAGTATTGCAAACTTTTTTTTAGAAATAGGCAAAATTTATTGTTTTTTTTTTATTGTTGAGAATTACTTTTTACTTGAGTATCGTCCTTAGAGATAAAATTTTATTAAACTTTTTTTTTTGTAATTTTGAGTTTCATTAACAAAAGCTTATCTTAGGTGGTTTCCTAAGATACGATTGGGTGAGTTAAAAATAACGCAAGTTTTGGTAAAAAGATTTTTTTTTTGAATGAATGAACTATTCATTTATATTCTTTAAGAGGAAAGACTAAATTTTGATAATCTGCAAAAATAAATATAAATATTATAAAATTTTGGCTGCAAAAAACAATGCACTGTTAACATGCTCAACTTATGCAACCTTCCCCTACATTATATTTAAGAAGAGTCAAACAACCATTCATTTAGTCTCAATCAAAGAAGCGATGATATCAAAAAAATATATATACTGGATTGTTATTTATGGCTAATACTGTATATAATAATAAGCAACTTTACCAATGTTGCTTATTGGGCTAGTACCGTGGTGAAACCTCTTAGTTGTGAGTCTGAACTATAACCTCTGCGCCACGGCTGCTTATCTAATTCCCTAATTTTATCCATTATATGTTTTGTCATACAGTACGTAGTTTTCAATATATTTTAATTTCCCAGCTTGCCCCTATGCTTAACTAGTTCGCTCTACCCTACTCTTCCCATAGAAGTCTAAAAAAAGTCATATAAAATCAATACTTTGTGACTAGATTTGGTTTTGTTATTGTCGTTGTCTCATTTTGGCATTGTTTTTTGCCAGCTCTGGTCAAAATTTCTATCCGTTTATTTTTATATTGTAAAAACATTGTAAAACTTATTTTAGAATAAAAACAAATACTTTGACATAATTAAGCAAAAAAAAAAAGCAACAAAATCTACATTAACATTCTTTCATCATATACTAAATAATTTTTTGAAACTGATAACACGGATATTCGGACTATATAGTAATCACCCGGCTTAACTTTTGAATTCTGTTTAGAAGGGCGTCACCTTGCTTTATGACAGCCTAAAGTGTAAAAAATATATAAAAACGTAAAGTATATATATAAAAAAATACAAATTAGAATTTAATCGCATTAAAAATACGTACATAAACTCCAGTTTATTTTAAATTTGTAGCATATATAAATATCGCAATAGTAATAAATAAGTGTAATAGTTAACAAAAAATATGGTATTATTTAGTAAAAACAATATAATAAATTAAACCTAATTGGTATAAAGACGTAATAAAAATAATATAAAAAATTAAACATAAGTACTTTAAAGACGTTAAAATGATTAAATCAAAGAATTATTTTAAAGACGTGACGCAGAAACATTTTGCGAATACTAGAGAAATTCTCAATACACTTGAAACATATTGCGAATACTAGAGAAATTCTCATTACACTTGAAATGTTAGAAAATTAACTTTGAAATTTTTTTATTTCATTATTTAAAGTTTTTTTTTCTTTTTGAAAAATAATCAGTTAAAAAATAACCTACTCACAGCAACCTTATTCACAGCTCATCTGAAAAGGTATCTAATATATTTAAGAAGGATATCTGATTTTTATTGTGCATAAAGTTTTTTTTTTTTTTTAAACTCTTTTAAACTCATAAATGATTTTTATCAAATCATCAAATTTTTTTATTAAAATACATTGAATTACATTCTGAAATCACAACTAATGCACATATCTTCAAACCTCTATCGCAGAGGTAGCAAGTTATATCTTGATATCATATATTCATCTGCACAACATATCAAATATATTGTGATATTTAAAATAACACAATATATTTGATGCATTATTAATTTGATATAAATAATATAAAATGGTAATATACATAAAAATGCTTTATAAAAAACATAATTTAAATAATGCATTATTGTGAATAAATGTACAAAAAAAGGTTATCAATTATTAATAGTTATAGATAAACTCTGTGTGTTTGTGTGTTTATAATTGCGTATATTAAAGTGATAAATTATAATTTTTTTTTCCTTCTCAAAAATTATTTCCGATAGTACAAATCGATGAACTCTTTTCTATGAATGACTATAACAAAGTTTATTTTATTGAAAAATTAAAAAATGTCACAACTTAGCATAATAAAAATGACCTAATAACAAAAAGTTATGTAAGTCATTTTAATATAATAAATGTAAATAATAGTTTCTATATGTAATCTTTAATACATGTACCAGAAAAGAATACGATTTCTAGTAAAATACTCATGTTGTCGTAGTTGTTAAGAAGAAAGTGTTATAAGGTTTTCTAAGTGTAGTATGAATAATATAATTTTACACCATAGATATATAATATAGACCATAGGCGATGGCTAACTAATAACTGATAAACTTGGGTTTAGGGTAGCTTTTCATTTTGAATATTTGCTCGCAGCAAATAATGTTATGACCATAGAAAATAAAAGCTGCATAGCTCCTGTAGTAACAGATTTAATGACACATGACTTTATTGACCTTAACTATTTTCCATTGAACAATGAAAAAAACTTAATAAAGAAACTTGCAGATAAAAAGTTTTATTTAAATATTATTTAAAAGATTACTAAGTAGCAACATGTTATAAATATTGGTTTTACAGTGGTTTAGTTCTACTTTGTTTTGCTAAAAAATTCTTTTTTATTTTGTTTTAGTAAAGGTAGTTTTAAAACTACAAAAAGTTTTTAAATAATACAAAAGAAATTCAAATCCCAATTTTGGATATTTGCTTCTTTGTTTGTAAAATTTTTTAACTAAACCGAATTGTTTATTCAAGAGTTAAAAGTTGTTAAAGTGTAGAGAATAACAAAATAAATATTTTTTTAAATATATTTTGGGGGTGAATAACTGCAAATGAACTATTATATGTATAATAGGGTGGATTGAAAAACAGACTTTTTTTAAAATTGTTTTCTAATAGCTCCAAATATATGCGATATAATAAAATATCACTGGATTAACAAAATATTTTGAAAAAAAAATATTTTTAGAGGTGCCCCAAGTCCCTTGAACATTTATAGGGTCCCTAATTTTCTCGGAAAATTTTTTTTTCAAAAGTAGGTCAACCTGATACTCAAAAAAGTGAAATTTTATAAAAAGTTCGAAAAAAATAACTGTTTTATAAAAAAACATTGAAAAAATTTATATTATTGAAAAACTTGTAAAAATGCACTTTTTTAATTTTTAGCTAAAAAACCATAGTTAATATGTAATAAAATTTAAAATAATAATTTTTATATGAAAAAAATATTATTGTTTAACTTTTTATAAAATTTGCGCTTCTTTTGATTACCAGGTTGACCTACTTTTGAAGAACTTTTTTTCCCCAGAAAATTAGGGAACCTATAAATGTTCAAGGGACTTAAAAATATTTTTTTTTCGAAATATTTTGTTAATCCAGTGATACTTTATTACATCGCATATATTTAGAGCTATTAGAAAACAATTTAAAAAAAAGTCTGTTTTTCAATCCACCCTAATGTATAAGCTATTGCAACTTCTTTCTTTCTTCTTTTAGAGGTTACAGGATAGAGGGTTTCAACAATGATCAACATTATAAAAAAGAAAAGAAAATGAAGAGTAGCCTCCAAAATTATAGAGATATTTCCTTAACTGTAGCCCTCTCTTTATGATATGACTGAGTTTTATTAATTATCATAATAAAATACATCATTAAAATTCATCATAAAATTATCATTTAAAAACCTATCAATACGATTACATTAATTAATAACATTAAATAATAACAAAAACATTAGCAAACCTACCAATAAAATTATCATTGAAAAACATAAAAAAAAAATTCTTTTTTTTCCTTCTGATTTAAAAAAATTTGTATTGTAAAAAAAAATTAGTTTAATACAAATAAAACAAACCTGATATTGATGGTTCTTTGAATCAGGTCTAAATAAAATAAACTGATTTTGTCATTTTGAAAATAATAATAAATAATTTAAAAATTAAAAAAGATGAAAACTTAACACAAAAAAAAAAAAAAAAATTAAAGAGCAAGTTTGAATGTTATTAAGAAATTAAAACTTTTGTATTTATATTTCACAGTGACTGCCAGATTTGATATATGCACACTCCCCATTCTTTTTATTATAAAATATATATAAGATAAATAAACTAAGGTTATTAATAACATCCATAGAAATCAATAGAACAAAAAATTCACACAATTAGACTAAGAATTTCACACATTCAGACTAAAAAATTCACATTTGGACTAAGAAATTCACATTTAGACACACATTTAGACTAAGAAATTCACACATTTAGACTAAGAAACTGTTCCATGTTCTGCTGCCTTGCAGGATTTGCTTTCTAAGCAAAGGCTGGAAGGAGTGTGCTTCCTGTCATCAGTACTATCTTATATCAGTCATGCCTAAAGTAATTTTTTTTTTTTTTTTATATAGTTGGAGGTGCCTTAGTTACTGTATTAGCTCACCTGTAATCTTCTTTATATGTATGTTTGTGTTCTGTCTGAACCTCTGGCGCGGTGTTCGCTCACCTGTAAGTTACTTTATGTTTTTTATGTATGTTTGTGTTCTGTCTGAACCTCTGGCGCGGTGTTCACTCACCCGTAAGTTACTTTATGTTTTTTATGTATGTCTGTGTTCTGTCTGAACCTCTGGCGCAGCATTTGCTCACCCGTAAGTTACTTTATGTTTTTTATGTTTTTTTATGTATGTTTGTGTTCTGTCTGAACCTCTGGCACGGTGTTTGCTCACCCGTAAGTTACTTTATGTTTTTTATGTATGTTTGTGTTCTGTCTGAACCTCTGGCGCGGTGTTGACTTACCCATGAGTTGATTTATGTTTGTTTGTGTTCTGTTTATTCTCTGATGCGGCGTGAGCTGAGTAACTAGCCACTAACTCCAACTACGAAATCTACACTCACCTTAGACTCCTGTATTTTGTTAGATGCAGCGTTTTTCCTAATGCACTTCCAAAATGTCATGCCTGGTTTTCTCAAAGTACTGTTGCGAGAAGTAACTCCTTTTAGCTACTCCAGATCAGGTCAGGATAATCAAGATCAATCTTGCTACTGGTATCACATAAGCCAGTCCCACCTGCCACAAGTCCTGCTTCTTTGCAGAGTGTGCTCTTCTTAGGCAAAGGCTAGGAGAAATAAACTCCGACTAAAAACTTTAGGGGTAAGCAGAAAAATTCTGCTAACCAGCCTCGAACCCCTTCTTCATCTATTAGGCTGGCGTAGATGTAACCTGTGTTACATTGTTTCCTGCCTAGGATGATGAATGCTGGATCTCCTTGACTCTACTCATATAATTTTGCTTATGCCTCCTAGATAATGGCTATGCAACTCTTCCTGTTATCTCCATATGAGGGTACAGCTCTAAAACTCAGTTTATTGGTTCTGAGGCCGGCTGGTAGTAAAGTTTCCCAAACTCTGTGGTAGCTCTCAGAGAGGCTGATTCCATCAACAGCTGCAAAATATCAGAGTATTAACAGTGCAATGTTGCGCATGGATGGTGTCCCTGTTAATGCTTTTGGTGTACATTGTCGAGGCCACATAAGGAGCCCTATGTCACGGCTTAGGGTTAATTAACAGGACTGAGACAACTGCATAGCTCATTGATTAGGAGGCTGTGCTCTATCTATGAATGAGTCAAGTTCTCATTAAACCCAAATCATGACCAAAGTAACCAAAAATTTTAAACCTAAAAAACCATCCCCACCACCTTAATGTTTTAATATATCTTTTATAAATATTCGCGGTGTGCAAAGCAACTTTTCGTCAGTTGAGTCTTACCTCCTGCAAAATTCACCAGACTTGCACTCAGTGAAACAAATTCTACAATTCTTTCTTTAGATGTCAGTGTTGATGGGTACTATCCTTTGATTTGTAAAGACTCTAATAGTCACATGCTAGGTTTAGGGGTACACATACGTATTAATTCCCCTATTTGTAGTGAAATCAGGTTCGAATCCTTTGACCATTCTTTTATGTGCTTTCGCCTAGCACCACTTCACTCTATCACTTTTCTCTTTGTTCTTTATCTTTCTCCTTCTTCCCATGATTGCACTCTTTTAGATGTTATCTCTGATCAAATTGACATTGCCCTCTCTCTTTACCCCTCTGCCAATATTGTTGTTGTTGGTGATTTTAATGCCCATCACACTAAATGGCTTGGCTCTAACACCACTGATCCTGCTGGCACTAAAGCCTTTAACTTCTGCGTTTCTCAATCTCTTACTCAGATAGTTAACTTTGTGACTCGCTTTCCTGACAACCCTAATCATTTACCTTCACTCCTTGACTTATATCTTGTTTTTGATCCTAGCTTATGTTCAGTTTCTCCCTTTTCTCCCTTAAGTGGTTCTGACCATGCAATGATCTCTATAAATCTTTCTTCTCATACTTCTTTTTTGGGCTCATCTTACCATCGCACCACCTACTACTACCCTAAAGCTGACTGGGATTCTTTTCGTGATTTTCTTCATGATGGTCCTTGGGCTGATGTTTTTTTTCTTTCAGCTGATAAATGCGCCTCCTACTTAACCTCCTGAATTCAGGCTGGAATGGAAGCTTTTATTCCTTCGCGTCGGTTTCAAGTCAAACCTCATTCTACTCCATGGTTTTCTCCTTCTTGTGCGGCTGCTATATCCAATTGTAATCATTTTTTTCAAAAGAACAACTCTCTTGGGAACAAACAGCTATTTATTATTGCAAGAAATCGATGTAAAAAGGTGCTTTCTGATGCTAAACTCCATTATTCTCAGTTCACTAAATTTCGCATCTTATCGCAGAAGTTAGGCTCTAAAGACTTTTGAAAAATCTTCTTAAAGTAGCTCTTTTTGCTGATGACTCAACATTATACTCCTGTCTTGACAAAAAGTCTTCTCTTTTCGATTGCCTAGAACAAGCAGCTGATCTTGAATCCGATCTCACTTCAGTTATAGATTGTGGTTCACAGTGGCTTGTGAATTTCAACTCTAAAAAAACCCAGTTGCTAACTGCAAACAACTACCGTAATATGGTCAACATTCCTATATTAATGAATGGCAATCCTCTTACTGAGTCCTCCTCTTTACGTCTTCTTGGATTATCGCTTACTAATGACCTTTCATGGAAACCATATATACAATCGATTGCTAAATTAGCTTCTGCTAAGGTTGCTTCTCTTTATCGTGCTCACCATTTCCTTACTTCTGATTCCATTCTCTACCTCTACAAATCTCTTATTCGTCCCTGTATGGAATACTGTTGTCATATTTGGGCTGGTTCTTCTAACGATTCACTTTCTCTTCTTGACAAGGTCCAAAATCGCATTGTAAATGTTGTTGGACCTGGGCTATCTGCTAAGCTTGAACCTCTTTCCCATCGTCGTAAAGTTGCATCTCTTTCTCTTTTCTACAAATACTATCATGGTCACTGCTCAAAGGAGTTATCATCTCTAGTTTCATCAACTAAAATTCATTCTCGTTTTACTCATCATTCAGCTAAGTCTCATTCGTTTACTGTGTCTGTCCCTGCATGCTCTAAAAACTTTTATTCACCTAGTTTTTTTCCCCGCACTTCAACCCTTTGGAACTTTCTCCCATCTTTATGTTTTCCTGACTCCTACAACCTTCAACTTTTTAAGTCTTCTGTCAACCGTTTCCTTGCTCAATAACTCTGTTCTTTTTTTCCTAGTAACTTCCAACTTAATAATGGTTGCTTGCAGCCTTGTTGGGAGTGAATGCAAATAAAAAAAAAAAAAAAAAAAGATAAAAAAAGTAAACCGAAAAAAGGCTAACTATATTGATGTACATAATTTAAAATTTTACATAGTTAAAAAAAAAATGTGTCAACCTAATTTTACTTTGTACTTGTAAAATTATTTAAAATGCATTGAAAATTATTTTGACATTATTATTATTCAATTATTCAACAAATTACATAGCAAAAAAAATGTTGGTATAAAAACAAAATTTTGAAAAAAAAAATTATTTTTATTATGTTTTTCAATACACAAATATTACCTTCAACAGTATACTCAACAGTACCTTCAACAATATTAAAATACTTGTAAATCCAAGTTGTATATAAGAATAACAATTTTGACACTATTGTCATTAAGGTCATCAATATATTAATTTGAATAAAAAAAAATTAACTGTTTATTAAATGATGAAAGTTTGACTCTTATCACCTAGCATAAACTGAATGGTTGTGTCATCTTTTATACTATGTCTTTTTAAACACATGATTAGCAGACTCATCTGCTTGAAAAAACCCCAAGGCCATTATCAGTATTAGTACTTTTTAAAAATAGTACAACACGACTTTCTAAGGTACATTTAAAGAAACGTCTAAAAAGTAGTTATTGATAAAGTAAAAATTGATAACATTTAAATAGTAGATATTTCATTAAAGTCTTGACATCTTGAATTTCATAACAGCAGATTCAATATCAGCATTTTTTACTCTAAAGGTTAAAAATGGTTAAACACTAGGTGTTTTACCCTATCTTAAACACCAAGTGTTTTACCCCACCAACAATTGACTCTAATCATTTAGTATAGTTTGAGTGGTTGTGTCATCTTTTATACCATGACAACACAACGTGTTTTACCAACTCTTAAAAACCAAGAGCTTTACCCTAATTCCCTTGTTAGATTACTTAAAACTTTCTTAGATGTTCAATTATTGGAAATAAATCATGTTTTTCTTGATCAGCAATATCATGAGCAAAAAGATCTAAAAGAATAAAAAAGATCAAATTTATCTAAAGCCTATTGGCATCAAATTCAACGGCATGGTAGATTCTAAAAATATATGTAATTTAATGCAGTGTTCAAAGCATTAATATTTTCCAAAAGTCATAATTATTACAATTAATGTATGCAACTTAGGTACTGGAACTACAACCTAGGTACTAGAACTATATTTTTTTCAATCTCATTTGGATCCTATTCAAGATATAAAACTTTTAGATTTTTACAACTAGCCATTTTTGATTTTAGATTCTCAGCAAATTTACTGCAATAATAATCAGACAAGCCAGGTGTTCATTTTACTCCACCATCCAAAAAACTCTCTCCTTTACACAACAAACAACTTTTCCAGCATGACTTTTAATACCAAACTTTGAGTTTGCACACTAAACAGATTTTTAAAATAAGATTTAGACACAAACTATCTATTAAAAATATTTTCCCACTTGTTTAGAAGGGACACAGGAAAAAAACAGGTCTTTAAATCTCATAAGTGAAAAAGTACTACAGATCAGATTGGTTAGATTAGCTATGGGCATATCTGGGTTTTAAAGAACTGAATTATGCAACTGAAATCAGTATCACATTTTTCTGGTTTAATTAATGTTAGTTAATAATGTTTTAAATAATGTTAGTTATGTTGTAGTTTTTCTCCTTTTTACTCAAAGTTTTTTTATCATCTTTTTTTGTTTAAATTCAAAATTCTGTTTAAATTAAATTCAAATTCGATTTTTGTTTAAATTCAAAATTCTGTTTTTTTAGAAATTAAATTTCTTTTTTTTAAACAGACTTAAATTTTCATTAAATTTACTTTATTGAAAAACTTGTGAGTTTTTTATTGAATTGCATATATAAAGGTTATTTTTTATATAAATTTTTATTAAACCTAATTTAACTATTTATATGTGTAAGCGGTTATGCGGTAGTGGTGTAGTGGTAGAGTGCTCGCTTCATAAACGAGTGGTTCCGAGTTCGATCCCCACCACGTCCCTGGTAGTACCGCGCTCAACTCGTTTCTCCGCGCAGCGGCCTTGCTCGTCAAAGTTCGTGTTTCGGAGTTATAGAGTTGAGAGAGGTTTATAACCACAAATAAGTAGCTTCCTCGTCTGTAGTGGCCTTCTCGGCCTTGAGGAAGTGAATTAAAAAAAAAAAAAAAAAAAAAAAAAAAGCCCTAAGAATTGATGCCAACCTCTTACAGTTTAAGACCAGCAATTTATTGACAACCTTAAACTGTAAGAGGTCTGCATCAAGTCAGCAAAAAACAATTTACACAAAGGGTTTCCCATCTGGCATAATGTTATACTTTTCTACAGGTGAACCAGAATTTTAACAAATGTTCTAATCTTTGAGTAGACAAAGAGCATCTAAAGTATTAACTTAATTGAACTTGGGAAACATTCTTACTACACTCATTGTTAATACACCCTTTCATTTCTTAATACACCCTTTCATTTCTTAATACACCCTTTCATTTCTTACTCTACAGAGAAGAGAATATTATTCTCAGTTTGTGCAAATTATTAGTATAGAAAGATAATCCAGGGGATAATCAAAAAACGATAATTAACACAACTGACACACATTTAGGCCAGCAAATTTTAAAGGAGTTTCAAAACAATATAATAAATAAGTTATGTCAAGTTAAATATTTGTTTTGTTTTTCTGCTATTCTAAGCGAACTATAGCGCAACATTTCACATGTTTAAAAAAAATTTTTTTTTAATGGATTAAATGTAATAAAGTGACTTGTCAATATTTCCGTGTGGGAGCTTTACAAATTCTTTTTTTTTTTTAATAAATCAAAAAGATCCTTTGTATTCAACAGGAAACATATCATATTAACCATGACAACTTTATTCCTTTTGTGGGTAACCGATTGTTACATATTTTGGGTCAAAGTTCACTATTATCAAATTCCATTCCTTTTTTATTAGCATTGTGAATCTCTTTTCATTGAAATTTTTTTTATAGTATCCTTGTAAAAATAACATTAAGATAGTAGCATTTTTTCAATGTCATTAAAACCATTTTTTGTTAATGCGTCCTTTAATGCAAGCTCTAAGTGATGAGCAACACATCATAAATACCATCCAGGGCAAATTTTTCTGTAGAACAATTTTAACACTGAAAGCCATAGAGTGCAATTAATATTGGCAAAAAATACACAACTATAACCTACATGTAAAGAAACATACAAAAGCTAAACTGTTCATAGATACAAATTGTGTACAAGTCTGTTTTACTACTGTACACAAACAGACATTGCCATACACACATAAAAATAAATAGATATCTTTAACTCCTCAAACTTGGGGAGGTAAATATAGAAAAAAAAGGCATACCAGGGTTAATATGGCCTTATTTACTATATATGGTCAGTATTTAAAATAATCTAGGAAGACTGCAGATTAAGGCATAGGGGACTCAGTAAGAGCATTGCCAATTATCAATATAGGAAAACCAACAACATTGTGATAATTTTTTGCAGACAACTAAGATTTCATTTGGGCTGATTTAATTGTTGAGTTATAAATTAAAAAAGACATACCTATTTGTTTCAACAATTCCTCCAACCTTATCTATTTTACAATTCAAGCGTCCTGCAGAAATGAAACGAGAAAGTTCCCTAAGAATAAAAATTGTCAAGTTAAAATTATTTAACAATTGTACCAGCATGAAAAATATTTAACAATTGTACCATGCAAAAAAAAACAAAAAACAGCTGGTCAATGGTTAACGACCGCCGTTTAACAACGAATTTGTTACATAAACTATAACTTTTTTTTTTTGCTTCTCTTTTAAATTATCTTTATTTTACTGGTGGGTAAAAACCTATTTTTCATGAATGATTGAAGTTCTTATTATATCATTATTTTTAATTAAAATATTTAATATATTATTTTTTATAGTAATATAAAAATATATAATAATTGCTGTATTTATCTGAGAACATTTTTTCTTTTAAATGTACTCAGTCACTATTTTTTTTTCTTTCTTTTTTTAAATCTTTTTTTTTTTTTTTTCTTAAGTTTTTGCTACAAAATGTAATAAATGAATGATTTATAGGTAAATTTAAAATTCTCTAAAATAGGATGATTAAAAAATTATATGTTTAGTAAAATCTCATTTTATGTAACACTAGTAAATTTTGTAGAAGTGTTTCATTAAACTATTTCTTCTTTTTTTTTTTTTTTTTTTTTTTATTTTACTTCACCTCCTCAAGGCCGAGAAGGCCACTACAGACGAGGAGGCTACTTATTTTGTGGCTATAACCCTCTCTCAACTCTATAACTCCGAAACGCGAACCTTGACGAACAAGGCCGCTGCGCGGAGAAACGAGTTGAGCGCGGTACTACCAGGGACGTGCTGGGGATCAAACTCGGAACCACTTGTTTATGAAGCGAGCGCTCTACCACTACACCACTACCGCATTTCTTAGTAGTAAGTACCAAGTTTAAATAGTAAAAAATATGGGCACGAGTGTTAGTCAAGTTATTAATAACTAATTTTTACAGTTTTTTAAACGAGCAGAGATAAAAAATTGTTTTATATCAGACATATAAAATTATTCATTTGCAAGGTTCGTGTTTTGAAGTTATAGAGTTGAGAGAGGGTTATAGCCACAAATAAGTAGCCTCCTCGTCTGTAATGGCCTTCTTGGCCTTGAGGAGGTGAATAAAAAAAAAAGCATTAAAAATTAATGAACTCGCATTTTTTGTTTTTCAGATAAATTCTAAACAAAGAATAAAATAAAAATTTTGACCTTCAAAAAAAAAATTGACAGTTAATTCCATGTGTTAGCCGGTCAAATTGACTGCTCGCCTTTGATTTCTTATTTTCCACTCTGATTCTACTATAGCTTATATATACCAAATTTTACAAGTTTTTCTTATCTTTCTAGCATGCAACATTTTCAGAGAAAAAACAAAACAAAAACAAAGCATAATGAAAAAAAAAAAAAGGTTGTTTCCCCATGGCAAACCCATTTAAAAAAAATAAAATACTTAAGAAATATAGCAATAAACATGCTTTCTATATTAGGTTTTTTTTTTTTATAGAATATATAAACACAAAAAATGATAAAAAAATTATTTACATACTTATCAATAAAGTCAGAGGAAACGCCAAATGCATCACCCATATATTGTAGAGTTAAACTTTGATATGATTCTAGTAACTGTGCATAAGCTATGATTCTCATTTCTCTGATATAATAAGTCACATGATTAAATAGTAACCTATCGCATTGGAGGTACCTTTCAATTTCAACTAAAATTGTTATTAAAATTGTTACAGCATTTATAAGTTGTTATGAACAATGACAAAATATGATTACTAATAAAAGAAAAAATGAAAAAAGTTCAACATATGAAATATTTCTATTATAACATTACTAAAAATAAAACAAAATATCTAAACACAAAGTAAAATAAAAATAAAAAAAATTTGAATGTAAAATAAATTAAAGTAAAAATGGCTTTTCTAAACAGTATAGAGCAGTTGCAACTAAAGTGTGTAAGAATTTGTCAAAAACTCAGAAACTATGAAATAATTTTTTAAAGAGTTAGGTTTTACTCATCATCTGATTCAATTCATTAAAATTTTAATTTAAGTTTAAACTCAAAATATCATTTATCACTGATATAATTTTAATTCACTTATATATTATTTCATTTGATAAGCCGAATGTACAATATAATGGAAAAAGTAAACTTGAAAAAGTAATGGTAGATATGTAATTTTGCTTAATTTATTATTTTCACACTATGCAAGTGTGATTAATAGGGTGTCCCTTAAAAACAACTTTTTTGAAAATAATCTGCTCTCACCCCCTAAATGTGTTCTATCTAATACAAAAACACTAGGTTTAAATTTTTTTTGAATAAAAAATATTTTAAGGGATCCCCAAGACCCTTGAATATTTAATGGATCCCTAATATTTAATAAAAAAAGTTTTTCAAAAATATGTCAAATGAAGCAAAATTTAAAAGCGAAATTAAAAAAAAATTTTTTAAATAATACTCATTTCGAAAATTTTTTAATTTATTTATCAAAATTATCATAAAAAATAAAAAACATAAAAAATGCATTTTTTTAAATTTTGTTAAAAACGCAATTTTTCATGTAATAAAACCAAAAATAACATTTTTTTTTTCAAAACGAATATTATTTTTAAAATTTTTATATAATTTTGCTTTATTTGAGCACCAGATTGACATATTTTTCAATTTTTTTTTTTTTTAAATATTAGGGACCTATTAAATATTCAAGGATTTTGGGGGACCCCTTAAAATATTTTTTTTATTCAAAAAAAATTTAAACCTAGTGTTTTTGTATTAGAACACATTTAGGGGGTGAGAGCAGATTATTTTTAAAAATGTTGTTTTAAGAGACACCCTAGTGATTAATTACCTAGATGAGGAAAATTTAAAATGTGTTACAAAAATTGATAACCTGGCTTGTGTCACAGATTATTAAAAGTTGAATTTTGGTCTTAATGATTATGTGTATGAAAATAATAGGTAATCTGAAAATGAAAATCAATAGCAAAATACAATCGAGTTTAAGAAAAAATCTTGTTAAAGAAAAGTTGACAAAAACCTTGAACAATGTATATATATACAATAATATATACAGAAAAGTTTACGTAATATATCTTAATAGCAAGAAAGCATTATTTAAGTCTCAATGTTAATATATATATATATATATATATATATATATATATATATATATATATATATATATATATATATATATATATATATATATATATATATATATATATATATATATATATATATATATATATATATATATATATATTGTCACTCTGTACACAAATTTTGTTCATTTGTGCTATTCCTTTTTTATTTGTGCTATTCCTGCTTGTGTTTTTTTTGCAACAAATTTTTGTCACCAAGAGTTACTCAGCCCTGTCCTGATCTGCAAAATAACTTAACACCAGATAAAACACAAGATAGAACACCACAGATAGACAACAGATTGGGCATGAGAATGTAAAAAAAAAAGCTTTAACTCTTCCTTAATGTTATATTTAGATTTAAAAATGATATTAGGAAAACCTGTCTAAACTAACCAAAGAAGGAACAATAGACTTTAAACATAGATCTAAACAAAAAACTATACTAAATTTTTTTATTTTTGTTATCAATTTTATTTATTGATTCACACAAAATTTCAACTTACAGTTAAAATTAAATCAGTGTAACATGATGAGAATCTACATGATAAACAAAGGAAAAAAATGTGAAAAACTTGAAAAGAGCAAAAGTGTAACATGATGAGAATCTACATGATAAACAAAGGAAAAAAATGTGAAAAACTTGAAAAGAGCAAAAGTGTAACATGATGAGAATCTACATGATAAACAAAGGAAAAAAATGTGAAAAACTTGAAAAGAGCAAGTGTAACATGATGAGAATCTACATGATAAACAAAGGAAAAAAATGTGAAAAACTTGAAAAGAGCAAAAGTGTAACATGATGAGAATCTACATGATAAACAAAGGAAAAAAATGTGAAAAACTTGAAAAGAGCAAGTGTAACGTGATGAGAATCTCATAATCAATCATTATAACAAAACAAACAAACAAACAAAAAATTAAAATATCAAAAGTGGCGCTAATTTAAAATAAAATTTAATATGTGCTGTTTTTTAATTAATAAATTTTTTTTTAATTTTTAAAAAAATTCAGAAATTATTTTTGTTATTGTTTGTTATGAGAAACTGTCAATATTCTTGCTATTGCAACATGATAAAAAAAAAAGTTTTTTTAATGCATTTTTTGAATTATTTCTTTTTTAAGCGCGGTATAAGATCTTTTTTTTTTTCTTTTGCTGAACATTTTTGATGGAAAAGTTAGAATAATAAAAATAAAAGTTTGTTTGTTTTTTTTAAATTTACATTTGTAAATTGCGCTAATATCAAACGTAATTTTTATGCAAACTTTTTTACATAATCGTCATTCAAACTTCAAGAGACGTTTTTACAATGTTAATTACTTCTTTTGTCTAAACGCATAAAAGAGCAGACTTAGACTTGTTTAAATGTTAAAAAATGATAAAAAGTAGCTAAACCAAAATGGCTTAGTGCCTACGTTAAATGGCTTAGCGTGTACATATATGGCATGCCAATTTACGCTTTTAAACAAGGCCTCTATATAACAAATTACAATTTTTATTTCTAAGTATATGAATATATGCATGGTGTATAAACATGCCTTGAACTTAGCAAAGTCATGAAAGTTCAATCTAAGTTATTTCAGATATTGAAGTTTCTGTATAGCCATTTTCAGCATTATAAATAAAAATATGAAAATTTTTTACAAACCTAATACAATAAAAAAATCTTTGTATTGGCATTCATAAAGCGAATTAAGATATTTGCGAATAACTGGAAGGTTGTGAAGATTTTCTAAAATTTCTGAACATTTAATCACCTAAAGTAATAAAATATAAAATTTTAAAAAATAAATTTGACTTATAAATCATTTAAATCATTTAAAATAAATAATAAATTTAAAATAATTTGGAAACAGAAAAAAATAAGTTATACTCATTTGTATATAAAATAATAAATATATGTTCATATAAGCAGTATTGGTGTAGTGGTAGAGCGCTCGCTTCATAAGCGAGAGGTTTCAATTTTCAATCCCCATCACCTCCCTGGTAGTACTGCGCTTAACTTGTTTCTCCAGGCAGCAACCATGTTCGTCAAGGTTTGTGTTTTGGAGTTATTGAGTTAAGAGAGGGTAATAATTACAATTCAGTAGCTTCCTCATTTGTAGTGGCCTTCTTGGCATTGTGGAGGTGAATTAATATATATACAGGCTTCGGCAGGAATAAAAACCGTACGGGCTATGAAAAGCCCGTCTTAAATAGACTTGGCGGGCTATGAGGGCCGCCCGTCTAGATGGTCTTGCACGGGCTTTTTTAAACTTTAAAATAAATTCTAAAGTTTGAACTTTTTTTTTTTTAAATTTGTTAATTTCTCTTCTTCTTTTTGAATGAAAATGTCGATGAATATTAAACATTTTGTGAACTGCACTAAAATAATATGTTAGAAAGCGATTAACTGTTTAAAATGCTTAATTACTTAAGTAATTAAAACACTGCAGTAAATGAGTTGGATAATACTTAAAACTAAGATTTCAATAATTGTTTTTCAAAGTTTTTACTTGCACAGATCTAATTTCGTTTAAAGTGGGTTAGTTGTTTTATGGTTGCTTTTGTTTAGATTTCTTACTCGAAGGAACTTTATTCAGTTTTTTATGTTTTTTTTTTTTAATCTTTATTCCAGATAATATCTGGCAGATATAGTCAAACGAATGAACGTGAAAACGACGGGAAAAATCCTCGAAACAACCATGGCGTTTCATCACGTTTCCTTATTCAAGCATCCTAACGTGTTTTTTTACCGAAGTCTTTTTGAGTATATTTATATATTATTGTTTTATTCAAGTATTCGATTAAATTATACAGGTTTTTATTGTGCTTTTTTAGTTCATTCGTTTCTCTTATTCTTTGTGAATAAAAATATTACATAATATTTTCAAAATCTAATTTTTTTAATTATTCAGCAAATAGTTTGAAATCTTTTTTTTTTTTAACCTTGAATCAATGAGCTCGATAGTTTTAGAATTGTTTGGTATTAGCTTGGTAATATGATAAGTAACTATGTTATTTTTCAAATTCAATTATTTATATACTCTTGCATTCTATTGGGCGTGCAAATTAAAAACTTAAACTGTTATTTATATTTTTATAACTTTGCTTTACCTATGCCTATCCTGATCGGAAATAGTTATTCTGATACGTGAATAAAAAATTTGAAATCTAATTTCTTTTAATAAAATAAGTTTTTATTTAGAAGTACTAATAATTTCTTAAGATACCGGGGCTTCCGTTACTTTATATACAATATAAGCATGTATATAAGCGTATGTATGTTGCTAGCTTTAACGTTCGTAGTGCCCTCTATAAATGCTAATGCTTTTGATTTTGCCAGACCTTTTAACTCGCGAAGCAATTCTTTTTTATATTTTATACAAACCATACACCATATCTTCACAACAAAAATTGTTTCATTCTCCACTTCAGTTTCTTTTCCACAGACTCCATCTTTACCCCAACTCAAAAATTTTGCTAATGTAACTCTTCTACTAGATGATGCCATTACTATCTTTACTGAAAAACTTGAATGACTGGATAACTTGAATAACTTCATAACTATAAAGCAACACTATTTATATTTTCTACAAAAATTGATTAGACGTTTGTTGATTTTTAATGAGATATTTCATTTTCAATAACGAGTTATATAATTGCATATTAAATAAACTGCCGTCTCTTTAAGAAAAAACGTGAAGTTAACGCGGAAGTTAACGCGGAAATATCACTTTGAATGTCTTTAAAGTAAGACAAACTAGTTTATCGGAAAAAAGCGAAATACATGGATAATTAGTTTATTATCGTTATTATTATAAACATTGAAAAACCAAAACAACATGATACTTCTTGTGCATCACATGTGTATATTTCCCTATTTAATATAATAGTTATTAAATTTTGAACATAATATGGTAACTGTTTGGTATTATATCAAAAAGTTATCGTCGTTTAAAAAACTGTAAGATTTAGTTATATTATTTTCTACATCATGTTATACAATAATGATTAAATTGTTTAATTTTTATATTTAAATATAAACAATTATAAATTGGAGTTTGCTATCCATATTAAAATATGTCATGAGAGAAGTTTTAAAAAAGTATCTTAATAAAAAAACATCAAAATATTCATCTTTTTTTTTACACAAAACTTATGTTTCAGACGGGCTTTATTTCGCCCGTCTAAACTGACTTAGACGGGTGCGGAGACGGACACGGGCTATAGCCCGTCATTCCTGCCGAAGCCTCTATATATATATATATATATATATATATATATATATATATATATATATATATATATATATATATATATATATATATAATATATATATATATATATATATATAAAATTAATAATAAATCAATATATACTGATTATATATACTGTCTTAAAAAGATAACACTTAATTTAATATATACATGATTTAATAAATAATACATGATTTAATATATACTGATTTAATGTAATATATACTGAATATATTATATACATATATTTAATATAATATATATACTTAATATAATATATACTGATTTAATGTAATTTAATATATATATATATATATATATATATATATATATATTTTTTAATATATACTGATTTTATATATATATATATATATATATATATATATATATATATATATTATATATATATATATATTTATATATATATATATAATTTAATATATACTGATTATATATGATCTAAAGCCTGATTATATATTAATTAAATACTGATTTATTAATGACTTTATCGAGCCAATGTGACACAATTCAAAAAATTTTTTTGAAGTAGAATATCTTAATAAGTTTCATCATAAATTGTTAAAAGAAAATTAATAAGTACTTTTCCACTGTTGATACATCCTAATAAACTGCCTGATTCAAAGTATTTAAGAAAAAATTTAATGACTTAGTGGTTTAAATATGTAAGTGGCTTAATTAATATGATTTAATGAATTAGTGGGTTTATTTTTGTGGTAGTTATGCAGTGGTAGAGCGCTTCAAGTTCAACACTTGAAAATAAACAACAATTAAAAAAAAAAAGTAGCCTCTTTGATTGCAGTGACTTTGGCTTTATGGAAAAAATCAAAATTTTTTTTTGCTATTAGTCATATATTGTTTTTCAAAACTTATAAACTTACTTATTTCTTAAGTATTCACTTAGTACAAACCAAAGCTTTCAGTTATTAAATGGCGTGACAAAGAAAAACATTTTTATTGATTTTCATTGGCAAAAAGATCTATTTAATTTTAACAGATAAAAAATTTTTATCTGTTAAAATTAAACAGATCCCAAGAATGGCTAAACATTCCATCAGAGCATTGGAACAAATTTGAGGACTTTAACGTTGCAAAAAAGTTTGAAACTTTCTTGTGTTAATAATGTTGCAGAGCAAGGTATCAAGCTTACAGGAGAAATCAAAGACAAATATTTTGATCGAGTAGAGAGAGAGAGAACAACTTGCGCATATTGTGGAAAAGCATTGAAAAACAGTTAAAGAAGCCTATTAGTCAAAGAAATCAATTAAAATAAATTTTCAGCAAACAAAAACATATATATATATATTTTTATAATGTAATTAAATGTATATTTATTAATATTTTAATATATCTGAGGTACGCACATTTAGTTGTAAATTAATCAGATTATGTGTAATTATTACTTAAAGATTAATAATTAAATTATGTGAATAAGAAATAATAAAAATTAGTGGATAAAAATATTGCACAACATTTGTACAATCCGTCATTCTAATTTCTAACCAATCTTTTGTAGAGGATCAATAAATCGTCTTAAAATCAAAATTTTTGATAATTAGCGTTATTAAATCAAATATCATTACTGGTAAAAACCCCAATTAAAATTTCAAAAATAGTTTAAAATGACTTTTCTTATTGTTATAGTATACATGTGCTAATTAAGCACCTAACTTAACAGCAATTAAAGCAATTAATTTAAGGATATCAGAGTTTTCCTTTATCTAGGAAATTGGTTAAAAATGGTTAAATGATTTAAAAGCTTCACCTGCCCCAAAATATATGCAACAGCATATACTTAATAAAAAAGTACAGAAACTTAAAGAACACCACTCACAAAAGAGTTATTACTAGAACCATAACCATAAATACATATATATTGCTTCTAATCTAAAAAATAAGATCAAAACCAATTTTTTTTTTTTTTTTTTTTTTTTTAAATTCACCTCCTCAAGGCCGAGAAGGCCACTACAGACGAGGAGGCTACTTATTTGTGGTTATAACCCTCTCTCAACTCTATAACTCCGAAACACGAACCTTGACAAGCAAGGCCGCTGCATGGAGAAACGAGTTGAGCGCGGTACTACCAGGGACGTGGTGGGAATCGAACTCAGAACCACTCGTTTATGAAGCGAGCGCTCTACCACTACACCACTACCGCATAATTACTCACTACAACACAAATTTTTTAATTTAAAAATCAAAATATTATGTTCAATAGTAAATCTTAAAAGACATTATTAAAGAGTTTCAAATATAATTAAAATAAAACTTCTATTATGGATGTAACTTTTTATTTGAAACTAATTTTAATAAAATATTTCAAGGGATTATAGCTACCCTCGCTGCCAATGTATATACTTGTATATACTGCTTATATGTATATACTTGACAACGAGGGTAGCTATAATCCCTTGAAATATTGTATGAAAATTAAATGTCATCTTATAAAATAATTACATATACTCCCAAACAAACACACCTCAAAATACATTGTTTTGTCAAATACAAAATTTGCTGTTACCCTCACAACTCTATAACTCCAAAATGTAAAATTTAACAAACTAGGTTGCCTGATAAACATCATAAAGTTACTATCTGAATATTAGTTTGAGAAAAACAAATGTTTTGAGTTTTTATGCAACAAGATACAAAAAACCAATGCCATTTAGTTTGATGAGAATTTAAGTCGATAAAAACAACAATATTGGCATATAGGAGAAAATTGCTATTACAACCCTTTTCTATAATTATAAGGTTATTTTTTATGCAAGTTCTTGTACATCCTATAATATATTATTATTGAATTTAATGCTGCCATTACTCATTCCTGTGTGTTTACCATGGAACTAACGGCAGACATTACACTTGAGTTAATGACAAGAAAGAGTCGTAGCACTTTTTCTTATAAGTAAAAGTAGTGTTTAGCTTGCAGCAGTTTTGAACTAAATTGCCATATACAATTTTTTAAAAAACTTTTTTGATTTTTCAAAATACAAAATACATTAATTGTAAAGCTCTATAGATATTATATACATAACATATAAAAATATATACTTTAACAAACGAAAGAGAGTATTTTAAAAAAAGCTTTAAATTTCTAAAAACCTCAAAAGACCGAGAGAAATTTGTTGCACATATGTCATGATAGATACTTATGTTATTTATGTGCTCATGTAATTAGTTCTTATAAGCTGCAGATGGTCTGAGAAAAAATTATGGTCTGAAACTTAATAAAGAATAAATTTAATTGTCTGTCCTGCTACTACACAACGAGGTGCTGTGAAGGCAAAAAAAAAAAAAGTTCCTTGTAACTAGCAAAAACTTTTATTATAAAAATTAAAAGTCTTGCTATATAAAAGTTTTGCTAAATCTATTTTTTTTTTGCTATAAATATATACGACAAGATTGAAAAAATTGAAAATTTATTGTGTTAAGGGGCAGATTTGAACCATCGCAAAACGACACTAATGACAGCACATTTAACCACTGAGCATCAAAGCTTGTTAATAAAATTGCTTAATAAAATCTCTTATGAGCTCTGCTTATGCGGAAAAGGTGCACATTAATGTTTTCTGCTTTTGAAGCAATTTTGAGAATAATTTTACTAAAGAATATTGAAAAAGGAATAAGTGTGGATATATATATATATATATATATATATATATATATATATATATATATATATATATATATATATATATATATATATATATATATATGAATGAATGTATAAAGAAAAATTATAAAAAAAAGGTTGGTGTGGAATAGACTTATAAACAGGCCTTGTTATGAGATTTTGTTGGGTATTTAAATTATATTTAAATATATTTATTCAATTATATTTATCGATAAAATTGAAATTACGCCAATTGCGTATTTCAAAGTACCGCATTGTAATTCAAATTTAACTAAAAATCACTTTAAAAATCTTTATCTCTATATTTATGAAGTATAAAAAGTATAAAAGTTAATATAATTTAAACTATTTATTTAAATTGCTAAAATTATGCTAATATGGTAAATTTAAATTTAAACAATACTGTTATAACAAAAAAATAATAAAAATTGTTTTGAAAAAAAAAAATTTCCTCATGTAAAAAAAATTATACTATTTATTTCTTAAAAGATTTATTATAAAACACACAACATTAATGCCTTATGTTTGCTTTCTCACAAACTAGTTTTTTTTTTTAAAGAAAGTTTATGAGAAAGTTTTTTATAAACTGTTTATGGGTGGAATTCTAAACAGTCAAAAAATAAAAACTTTCAACAATTAAAAAAGAAAAAAGCTATTAACTACAAACTAATTAATCATTTCTAATCTACGCTGATTCTATGATCAATCTAAAAAATTAATTATAATGGAAAAACTTTAGCTAAAAAACAATTTCTAAACTAAAAAGAAATCAACCAAAGACTGATTAAATAATCTAATTGAAAAAAATTTTGGTGTAACGTAAATGGCTTAAAAAATAGGTGAAATTGCCATTTTGTACATAAAATTTAAATGGCATAACGCTTTTTAACTTGGCGTGTATATAGTCATTTTATTATGGATCAAAGACAAATTTATGTGTCATTTATAGAAAGACACATTTGTGTGTCATTTGTAAAAAGACACATTTAAGTTTCATTTATAGCAAGACACATTCATGTGTCATTTGTAAAAAGACACATTCATATGTCATTAGTGACATATTCAAGTGTTTATATACATATTCATTAAACTTACCTTTTTACCAAGCTCAGCTCTTTTTAATGAAATAATTGATAGAAGGACTGTATACTCAACAAACTTTTTGTAGCTCATAAGCTCGTATGAAGTAAATGTCGAAATACTTTCAAGGAAATTCAAAGAAGCAGTCTTAAAGTCTCGTACAGTAAGTGAGTAGTAACCTTTGTACACTTTTAGACGATTTCGGCGGTCCCAATCACCTCCTTCTTCTATCAAGCTAAAAATTAAAATAATATTTTTCACTAAAATTAAAAATAAAATGGAATAAAATTTTTTGTTTGGAGAAACTTATATAATGGAAAACACATCAAAATTAAATATAAAATTTTTTAAACATTTAACAATCAAATATCAACAAAAAATTGTGCACCCAAATATTTATGCTAAAACTTGACAAATCCATAATTAATTATTTACTAAATTTTTAATTATTTAATCATTATTAATTAGATAATCAAGTAAATCATCAAAAAAGTGAGGCTTAGCTTGCTAAGTTTATCCTTATTCATCTGTTTGAAATATGAGAGGAATGTCAATAATTAAAAAATATTAATTTATATTAATATTTTTCAATAATTAACATTTATAATTTCTTCTATATATACACTAAATATTTCTAAAATACACTAAATACAACTAAAATACACTTAATACAACATATATAATACAATAAGCATGATATAAACTAAAACACATTTCACAACTAAAAACGCAAATGTAAATCACCTGGTTGCTTTTTCTAAATTTCTTGTTATGACATCATTGTCCATGAAAAAAAAACCAACTCGAATTTGTTGAAAAACATTGTCAAGTTTGTGACCTAACATTGATGTCTTTTCATAAGATTTTCGCAGAGCTGATAAGGCATTTTCCTAGAAATATTAAAATAATAATATATAAACTTGCTACTTTTTCATTAGAAATTTTATCAGAGGTAAATATGAGTCATTTTGTGTCAAATCAGTAGAAAAAGAATTATTGAATTAAATAAATTTATTTCAATAAAAAAAATATTTATTTTTGACCTCAAAAAGCTATATCTTATTTTTAAGTAGTAAAATTAACTTTTTACTACTTAAAAGTAAGATATTTTAAAGTCTTAAAAGTACGATTTAAATTTTGTCATAAATTAGCAAAATATTTTATGCTAACCCATTCAAATAAGCTATATAAAAAAGGCTGTATTTCAAAAAGACAAAAAACATTATATTAGGCTTTAAAAGTGATGTTTGATGCCTATATTCTAAGTTGTAAAAGGTCCCCAATAAAATTCTTAAGGTACAAAATAACCTAAAATACTCCAAATCAAGTCTTTATTTTTCAATTTCTGTTTAGTTAAATAGCTCTAAAAAAAATAAATTAATATTACACATAGATCCGACATGTGAATATGAAATTTGGCACATCCGAAAGATTGATAATTTTTAGGTTGATACAACATTCATTAAATATTGCTATTTAATGAATATGACAAAAAGCAAAAAATTTGATGACCTTTACAAAAAATGTTAACAATGTTTAACAAAGTTTATAAAATTATTAAGTGTTAAGAGTTAATAAATATAAAAAAAATTAAACCTGAATATCTCCGTACAGTGTTGGAGGTTCCATTTTTTCAGAATTTCTTAAATTTTATAAATTCTATAAAACTAAATAACAAAACCTGAAAAATTGGGTATTAATGCCTGTTGATTTGACATAGTATGACCCTTAAGTCTATATGTTTTGGATCAGAACTTTAAGCATGTTAAAATCTTTTTTTTTTAAATGCTCACAACTGTTTTAAAATATGTTACAAATTATAATTAATCAACAGGAAATAAACTTACAGACTTAAAAAACTAAAGATTTAACTGCTGTGAAATGCATGCAAAGCAGTATCAAAATAATTAACATAAAAAAAAAAAATTGTTCATAATTTGGTATTTTTGAAAAAAATTTTTTTTTTTTAAGTAAATAATCATAAATATCTTATCTCCAATAAGTTATTAATAATAAATACCATATCTCCAATAAATTATTAATAATAAATACCTTATCTCCAATAAGAATGTAATGCTCTGCTTTATTTAAGTAACTTCCTCGGATTTCTGTTTCACCAAGATTGTCTTCAGCATCTTTAATCTTTTCATCAAGTTGTTCAACAACTTGTTTATTTATCTCTTCCATTTTTTCAAGTTTTTCTTTGTCAACTGTCCATTGAAGTTGCTGGCAAACATATTTGTAAAAAGGGCCCATATCTATAAACATCAAAGCAAACAATTTTAGAAGATTTAATTTAATTTAGCGTAACACATACAAACACAAAACATACAAAAACATACAGAGCTTTTAAAAAAGTGTAAGTATTAAAACAAAGACTGTGCTAAATAAACAATGGAAATGTTTATACTCAGAACATCAGTCATAAAAAATAATAATTTTCCAAACAAATTTTACATAAGCAGCAGCTGTCGTTAGATTAAAAAGTTGAGAAAAAAGCATTGTAAAATCTTGCCAGCCTAGCAAAATATGACTCTTGTACCAACTTGAAATCCTTTGGAGTTTACTGGCTGGTGATCTCTAAATATCATATCTAGAAATCTCATATCTCTAAATATCTTATTTAGAAATATCTAGAAACATATCGGAAAATAATTAGAAATATCATATGCAAGAATATCTATTAATATTCAGAAACATAAAAATATCAAGTTTATTATATTTCAACCGATTTAGGAAAACTTAGTGCATTGCTATGTTAATTTTTTTTTTTTTTTTTGATTTTAACATATTATCTATATATTTATAAAAATAATATGTAATATAATATATTTTATGTAAATAAAGTAATTTCAGACTTTCAAAGATTTGAAAATTGTAGCCATTACAATTGTAACAAAAAACATGGTTACAATTTTCAAAGATTTGAATATTGTAGCCATGAAAATTGTTAACACTATTAGAAAAATCCTTCTATTTCTCGAATGACAAAAACAGACTATTTTAAAACCTTATTACTTTTTTTAACTTTCAACATTTGCCTCATATTAAAATATAATTGTAACCTCCTTAAATTTGAAAAAACTTCATTTTAAAAATTTTTTTAGAAAAAGGACTCAATAATGGGAAAATGAAGGCAACTAGTACTTTTTTACTCACTAACAAGTCTTTACAGACCAGTTGTCTGATCAACTAGAATTGTCTGGAATAAATGGGCAAAATACAAGCAGCTTATTACATTTTAAAATTCAAATATTCTTTAAAATATGGTCTACTTGTTCAGTTTAATTTTTCACTCATTTTAAAGCCATTTTAAGAATTAACAATAAAAAAAAAATGTTTTTATATTATGCAAAATGTTTTTCTTTTTTACTTATTACTAGTAAACGACCAGGGTTGATATTTGACGGGGCCGGGTTTGATAAAATATAGCTGGGGCAGAGGCCGCGTTTGTGACCAGGGTTGCAAAAACATTTATACATCCTAAAGTTTTTATTCCAAAGTCATGTTATATTTTGTAAATATATGCATATATAAACATCATTATGATCAACATAATAATCATAATCATTATTATTATCATGATGATAACTATCATCACCACCATCATCATCATTACCATGATCACAATCATTATAATCATCAAAAGGATAAAATAGGTGATCACAATCATCATGATCACAAATATGATCACAATCATCATGATCATCATCAAAAGCATAAAATAGGTAACCACAATAATCATGATCACAAATATGATCAAATCATCATGATCATCATCAAAAGCATAAAATAGAAATTGATGATCATAATCATCATCATGATTATGATAATCATTATCATCATCATCATCATCATCATCATCATCATCATCATCATCATCATCAGGCTTTAGCTTTTCTCTTTTATGCTGTTTCTCTAATATAAACAATCTAGAGCATTTTTTTTCTCTACTAAAGCGCATTCATACAATATGTAAGGCACTCTCTTCAAGTTTTCTTACTACCACTACCATTTTCTACTAAAGCTGCTAATTGTCTACATGCTATATCTACCTTCTGGAATAAAAGTTTGGAAGCTTTATTTACTTCTCTACAACTATAAGTCAAGCATCATTCTACTCCACATTTTTCACAATCTTAACAAGTTTCAATTTTTAAACATTAAACATTCAATTTTTTCATCTTTTTTACAAGAGCATCTCTCTTAACAACAAATGTCCTTTTATTATCACAAAAAGCTAATGTAAAAAGGTCTTGTCTGATGTTAAGCTCTGTTATTCTCTAAATCTTGAATCTTATCTCAGATATTAGGTTCTAGAGACTTTTGGTTAGTCTTCAACAGTGTCATTAACTAAAGTAAGTCTAACATTTAATCTCTAATTAATGGGTCTGATCTTTTCACTTCTCCCCAGAATAAAGCAGAGTTATTTGAAAAGAAATCTTACTCTAATTTGACTCATGAATATAATGGCCATACTCTTCCTGACAGTTAAACAGATTAACCCATCATTATCCAAATCACTCATTCTTCTAATGCTAAAGTTTATTTTCAATTAAACACTTCTACAGTTTGTGCTTCAAAATAGATTTCCATCATAGTCTTAAAAAAATGCTTTTTGGAACTCTCTTCAATTGTTTTTAAACTTTTATAAAGTGCTAAATAAGTGGTTCCAATTTTTCAAAGCTCTAGGAAACACTTTGACCTCTCCAACTATTCTACTATTAGCTTTTACTCTGTTATTAGTTTCTTTATATAAAGGTTTTGAGGTTATTAAATTATTTTTTTCTAACTGCAGTAGTAAAGTTATTCTTACACTGGGCAATAAAATATATTTTATTGTATCTTAAGCAATTTTAATCAAATTATACTAATTTTGGGCTAAGAAAACAGAAAAATAACAACGAAAAATTTTCATTAGCTCTAGTTTCTGAGATATATAATAGTAATAAATTTTTATTTCAGTTAATTTGCAACAGAGAAATATGACAAATAATTTACATATTCTAATAATATTTAAACTACATTTGAATTTTTTTTATTACAGATATATTCTAACAGTTTTAAAAAAAGAAATCATGATCATCAAGCTAATAGGTATACAGATGATTATGAGGTATTGTCACAAGGTCGTGATCTTTTTGCTTTCCTTTTGTAGACTAGTTCTAGAGCATCCCTAACCAATACAAACCAATAGTAAACTGCAAGCATTGCCTCATTCCAATGACCCTGACATCTTTGTTCCATTACAGAAATAACTTGGTGAAACCTTTCCCAATTTCTCATCACTAACAATTCCACAACTTGCCGCTTCAAAACTTTTTAAAATGCAGAATCCTTCATAAGTTGACCTATTTAAAGTCCGACAAAAATACCCTCTTTAACTTTTGCATCGCATATTTTTGGAAATTCGTTTCTTAAATACCTAAAAGTCTGTCCTTCTATGTTCATACCTTAGACAAACTTTTTCATTAAACACAACTTAATATGTAATTGCAAACAACAAAATTATTTTTCTTCTAAAAAAAAGAAAGTAGATTTTGCTGCCGTTTTCTGTAATGTGAAACCTTGACATCAAATTGGAGAAGATTCCATTGCTTTAGTCTTGACCCTAGAAGTTCTGCTATTTCCTGTGGCAAGTCCAGATTTTAAACAACATCACTTAATTCTGCTTGACTCAATCTGTGTGATACATCATCTAACACAAAATCAGGATCATTTGATGTGGCTTGTTTTTTTCTTTTTCTACTATTTCTACTTCATTTATGCCTTCATTTTCTGCTTCTAAGTCACAACTTGTGTGTGGAGGAACTTCTAAACTATCTGAATGTGGAATAGGTCGAATGCAGATGGAAGATTAAGATATTTAACTGTTGCTATTTTCTTCATAGACAAACCTGCCTTAATGGGTGGGATAAAGCAGAAATAGCAGTATTGTATGGTTTTTAAGTTACCTCTATAACATAGGAACAGCAAAAGCCAAAGATCTTTTTTTCATTTTTCAACCATTCTCATAGTGTAATCGAACAAACTACAGCATATATGTGGAACCTATGACTTATCCTGGTCCCCTATCTTCATATTAAGAATAGATTAGACCAGAAACTTAAGCAAGCACACATAACTAATATCACAAGTTTTAAACATGATGGATAGTCAAAAACAGAAAAAAAAAATTTTTTTCAAAAAAATTAAAATTTTTACCCCTGAGAGAAAGTTTTTGCTTCTATTTCTTAAACTAAAGCTAATATGTCATTTTTTAATTCATGCAGGAGGTCAATACATAAGAAATAATTAATTTTGGTTCGAAAACAAAATTATTGTTGGGCAGTGTTATCAAAGAATTATTCAAAATTTTATTTATTTATAAAGGTATTTTTAATGATAAATCTTTTCATATGTTTTCTATGATTCATTTTATAAACAACTTTAATACCGAAAAATATTAGGGCGAAAACTAAAGTTACACAAATAATTAGTGTACATAGCATAGCATAACTCAAATTAAATAGTGTAAAAAAAAGTACTTTTAATTATGCTAAAATAACCTTGAAGTTTTTGTAAAAACAAATTAAAAAAGGGGTTTAAAAGTAAAAGTATTTGTTAAAATTTAAAAACCATTGAACAAAAAGTTAAAAATTTAAATTAATAATAACTAATTGTTGTTTTAATACAAATGATAAAACTGATAAAAAATGAAGTTTATTTTACTGAATTTACTAATAATTTTTAAACATCTAAAATTATTAAAAAATGAATGCATACATATATACATAACCCTTTGAATGAGGAAAAATAAGGTCAGCAATTTATTGCTCAACCTCGACTCTGTTAGAGTTACCTCAAACTGTTAGAGGTCAAACTGTTATTGTATACATATAGTATATATTTTTTAGCAGAAAATGTCTAATGTTTAGCAGCTATTTCAAGCCCTGTATACATAACCACAAAAATATACTCTAAAGATATCAAGTATATCATGCTTTAACTTATTTAAATTAGTTAATTAATAAAATTAATTTAAAAAGTAAAAAAATGTTTTCTTTTGTAATATAATAACAAATCAGTGAGAAAAATATTACAATTTATAATAGCGTTATTTAGTAAATACATTAAACATTTTTTTTCTAACATTTTCCTTCATTTTTAAATATATTTTTATGTGAACTTGAATTTTTTTTTTATATATAATTATTACATACTATGGCATAATTTTCATAAAAATATTTTTTATCACTTTTACATCAATTGAATTTTTCAATAAAAAGTTTGATATAATAACAAATAAATAGTTAAGTTAAAACAAAGTTTTAACTAAAAAGTTAAGAATTAAAAAGATAAAATTAAAGATAAAAATTTAAAAAAATGAAAAAAAAGAGAGCTAAAAAAAAATATGACTGTTTAGTCCTAAAACCCTAATGCTATTTTATCAGCTATAAACTAGTTTAAAAAAAAATGCGTTTTAGTTTTAAAAAAAATGTTAAACATTTATGAACAAGAATCCAAACTCCTTTTTACATCAGGTTAAAAATTAAATTTGATTTTTTTTTATTTTGTTAAATTTACAATATTTTATTGAAATGCTGTTTTCTATTATTAAAAAATTTGTTTAGATCAAGCTTTGAAATCTAAGTTTTGTTAAGATCAATCTTTGAAATAGCACTCTATGTTAATAATGGTACAATGACATATACAAGCAGTAATTTAAATTTTTAAAGGTAAATGTGGTATTAGGAAATTTATTTATTTGAAAGACAATGTCATGTGCTGTGTGCATGAGGCTATGTACGCTGCAGTATATGTTGTGTATATAAAGTATGTTGTATATAAGATGCTGTTTAAATTTTTATTTAAATTTAAAGAGAAAAATGCATTAAGATATTTATTAGATTATATTTAGAATATATCTTTGCTGATTTAAAGAACAGTTGAACCTACAAAAATTTATGAATTGTTTTCAATGCTTTAAAAAACTATACTTTCAGTTATTTCTGGTTAATTATTGAAGCCTTAATATCAAAATACTAAAATACAGAAATTAAAATTTAATATAATTTCTTTTTAATAAATTATCACAATATTTAAAAATAAAATTGACAGTTTCATCCACAAACATTATTTTAAAAAAGGTATTTCAAGATATTTGTAAAGATCAATCATAGGAATTTTTTTTTTTTTCATGACTTGTTGAAGAAAAAATTTATAAGCATAAAGAAACGATCATAGCTACATTGCCAAATAGCAACATTGGGAAAGAAACCCTTTCTTTCCCAATGTTACTATTTGGCAAAACAAACTTATAATTCAAAAATCAAATCCTGTTTTATCTTTTTCTAAAATTTGAATTAATGCATAAGTTTTGCAACTTCCTACTAGATGGCAACTGATTCACAATTGTTTTTTTTTTAATATTGAATGTCATTGAATTTTTTTTTTTTTAACTACATAAATGAGGAAAGAAAGGCTTAATTTATTTTATCTTACTCATTTTAAAAATAATTTTGTTAAAAACTTATTAAATTGAGATAAAATCTTATATAAAAATAAATTATATAATTGAATTAAAATCTTACTTTTCTCCATGATTTCTTTTTCAAGAAATTCCTGTGCATCTTTTTTTTCTATTAGAGAAGAAAATTTACATTGCAATAAAAACAAAGACTGTGCTAAGTCCATATTTGGAATTTTTTTTAAACTCTCTTCTTCTAGTTCCTCAGCAGATATCATTTTCATTGGTTTTCTAATGGAAAAGATTAAAATATAGTTGTATTGTTAAAAGAATGTGTGTGTTTATATATATATATATATATATATATATATATATATATATATATATATATATATATATATTATATATATATATATATATATATATATATATATATATATATATATATATATATATATATATATATATATATATATACTATGTTAGCCAGCCCAATAGCACCTATAAATCAAATTTATTGTTATAGTCTTACAGGACTATAATAATAAATTTTCCCAATATCGCAAAAATGCTGTAAAAAAATATACCTGGCTAACACCCTAATATAAATAATACACACACACCATCTCTTATTTTTATAGCCATAGTTCATACCTAAACATTTGTCAATATTAAAGTTAAGCAACCAATCTTGTGTCTAAGCATAGACAGAGTTCAAATTGCATTATAGTTTACTTATATAGTTTATTTATAACTCATCAAAAGAACTAATTTTTTTTTTTTTTTTTTTTTTATTCTACTTCACCTCCTCAAGGCCGAGAAGGCCACTACAGACAAGGAGGCTACTTGTTTTGTGGCTATAACCCTCTCTCAACTCTATAACTCCGAAACACGAACCTTGACGAACAAGGCCGCTGCGCGGAGAAACGAGTTGAGCGCGGTACTACCAGGGACGTGGTGGGGATCGAACTCGGAACCACTCGTTTATGAAGCGAGCGCTCTACCACTACACCACTACCGCATAATTAATAATTGACATGATTTTTGTGTAATCAGCATATAGTTTTGAAATATTTTTTGCATATAATCAAATATTTTTTGCATATAATCATATAATATAAATATTATCAGCATATAGTTTTAATAGAATATAGTTTTAACCTAAAAGTATTATATAGCATATAATACTTTTGGGTTCTTTTTAACTTTTTCTGCTATCATTGATTCGTATTTTTGTCTTGAAAACTCTTTTTTGATAATTATTTATATTGGTTACAAAGATTTGAGTTTTTCCATTTACTAGAACAATTTCTGTATCTTAAAGAATATAATTTTTAAGAATAAAATCAAAACACAATATCAAATGACCCCTGGATATGTTACCTAAAACAAATTTATTATCACTGGTACTTATACTTGCTGACTGAGTAATGAATATTAAACCTAAAATATTTCAGCAGATTTTTGCAATTGTTTGAAATGTTTGTATGTTAACATGCTGATATAAGTAATTATCATTTATTATTTTATATAAAAAAAGCTCAATTTCGGACGATTCTTGAATTGAATTTATTGAATCATGGGACCAAATTATCCTAGGAAAATTAAAATCACCAACTATGATTAGATCTTTATAACCTTTTCGGTTAACATATTCTTTAGCAATTTTCAAATACATTTTTATATCAATCATATCTGTGAAGTCTATAAATACATCCAATAAGATATTTATCATTGCTGAACTGGATAACAGCCCAGACATGCTCAATTTGACTCAATGTAAATCTGTTATCATTAAATTCATATGAACTAATTTTGCTGTCAGTATAAATACATACACCTTCACCTCGACAACCATCAACATCTATCTTTTTTATATAAACAATAACCATCCAATTTTCAGCGAAAAATAGGTTTAAACCATGTTTCAGTAATGGTAATTATTTCAGGATTGTAAGTTGCAACTACTAGTTTAAATTCGTCAAATTTGTTGTCAAGAGATGTGGCATTAAGGCACATGCAACTCAATTTTTCAATACTACTCATAAGTAGCAGACAATTAGCTTTTCCTTTGGTTTCTTTTTAAACTTTTGTAATTTTTCCGGATACCATACTAAAAGAGATCCATCTCCTTAAGGTCATTATTCAGTTTATTTCGCTCTGTTCTGAGTATAAAATCCTATTGCTGTTCAGCCTCTGTTTAATCTGGAGATATATAGATATTTTTAAAAATTGGAAGCAATCTAAGACTTTTGCTTTATTTTCAGCTACTTTATTATCTAAAGAAACTTTATTGGATTCTGATTTTCCATAAAAAATGATATTATTAGCTCTCTTTCTAGCTTCTTTTTACGTTCATTTAACTCATTTATAGTAGAATTTGCTATTATAAGTTGATCGCTTGACTTTACATATATAATTTTAAATACATTAAAAATTATATATATATATATATATATATATATATATATATATATATATATATAAAAGTTATATATATATATATATATATAAAAGTTATATATATATATATATATATAAAAGTTATATATATATATATATATATATATATATATATATATATATATATATATATATATATATATATATATATATATATATATATATATATATATACTTGCTGTAACAGTTTGGGCTCCTTATCAAAAATGAGATATTGCAATTTTGGAAAGAATACAGCGTTGTGCCACTAAATTAGTACCTTCAATCAATAAACTATGCTATGAGGATTGACTAGCTTGTCTTAGAATGCCCTGACTAGTTAGAAGAAGACAACGTGGTGACATAATTCAATTGTTTAAAACTTTTAAAGGTTACGATAAAGTTGAATTTAAAGAAAATAAGTCCTTCAAATCTAATTGTGCTTGTGGCCATAACCTAAAGTATTCTAAAGAACTTTCTGTACATAATTATAGAGAAAATATTTTACTAAATCGAGCTGCAAATTTGTGGAATGCACTGCCAGAAAGTGTTGTTAAAGCTAATTCAGCCAACTCATTTAATGCAAGACTTGATCAATGAGAGTCAAACCATCACAAGACTCAGCTGTTATAGTGTACTTTAAAACCACACTCACTAATACTAATACCTCCGCAATACCAGTCACAGCATAAACTAATAATAATAATAATACTATATATATATATATATATATATATATATATATATATATATATATATATATATATATATATATATATATATATATATATATATATATAATTTTAAATGTATTCTACATAATAGTATGCCTAATGTTCTTAAAAGAAAAAGCTTTAACTCTATTTGTAAAATAATATTAATTTTTTAATATTAAAAAATAATTTATATAGATATAAAAAATTTACACACACACACACACACACACAGACACACACACACACACACACACACACACACACAGACACACACACACACACACACACACACACACACACACACACATATATATATATATATATATATAATTTTAAATGTATTCTACATAATAGTATATATATATATATATATATATATATATATATATATATATATATATATATATATATATATATATATATATATATACTATATCTATATATATTATATATATATGTATGTATGTATGTATGTATGTATGTATGTATATATATATATATATATATATATATATATATATATATATATATATATATATATATATATATATATATATATATATATATATATATATACATATAAATTTATATATAATTAAAAAAAATAAATAACTATAACTTTACAAAATTCTATTACCAAATTAAGATATTTACAAAAAAAGGACAATAAAAAAAATTGAATTTAAAACTTTTCTAAGAAATTTATAAAATGTTAGTTACCAGATAAACTGCTGATTAAACCTGACAAACACTAAAAAAGATTTTTAAAAACAAATTAAAAACAAAAAAACAAAAGGAAATTAGGTTACAATATTTTAGTGTATAGATATTTGTTAATTAACTATCTGTTTGACAAAAAAGATAGTTAATCAAAAATTGTCAATAATTAGAATGTTTAAAAGCAAATGATTAAGAAATTAGATTTTCGAAGATTTTTTACATCGGGCAAAATTTTTGGGCGCACAACGCATAACTAAGAAAGGAAAAACCGGCTTAAAATAGAAAAAATTGAGTTCTTATTTTTTTTGCTAACTTTTGATGATAACTTAATAAATAATCTTTATAACACAGCAGTGTAAAAATAATGAAAAAACTTTATTAAATATCCAATAAAATTATTTTGGGTTCATTAATTTTAATGAAATAGTAAACACTTGAAGTGTTTATAACTTTGGAACCTCTACATTTCGAAATTTTTATTATTATTATTTTTTTTTTTGTTACATATTTTCTATAAAGGCCGGTGTAGTCAGGATTTTATTATTTAGTTTTTTTATTATTAAAATAGCTATATTTATATATAATATGCACAAATAAAGTATTAAACATGTAATTATATAATATAAAAAAATATTATAAAAAAAATAAAATTTTGGTGAAAAATACGAAATATTTTTAATGGAGAAGACAACTTTTATCAGTGTAAACATCAAAGGTGTTACTTTTTAATGCATGCCATATTAGTATTCTTTGCCATATTAGTATTCATTTGCCATATTAGTATTCTTTGTGTAAAAAACATCTTTTATACAATTTTTTTTTATAGTTTAATATTTCTCATCAACTGACCATTAACCGAAGACCAATGTTTTGTTATAACTTTTTTTATTGCAAAATGTTGCAAAATATTTATGATGCATAGCTATTTACATACATTTAGCATGAGATTTACATAATCAAATGTTTGGATAATATTGGAGGATGGTTTACCTGATACCTAATAGTCAAGTTAGTAGCAAAAAAAATATCGAAAACTGTCTGTTTTTAATGCATAAAAACTAATGATTACGTAAAGTTGTTTTTAAAAGTCTGAGCGAAAAAAACATTTTTAATTAAAATCATATATTTTAAAATGAAAGTCAAAAAAGTTAATTTAAAACAATAGCAGCGTAAGAAAGTTGATGTATAAAAAATGCAAAATACCGTTTTGGAACACGTGTCAAATTCAACCGCATAAAATAACGCTTGAATTAATATTTAATGTTTTTTTAACTAGATATTTCCTCTATTGAATATGTCTTCACCACAGGGGCGTCGTTTCGCATACTTTCTACTTTGAAACATGTGAAAATTTATTTTTATGCATTAATTTTAACATCTCTGTCTTTGTAAGGTATGATATCATTTAAAATGATATGATTCATTTTTTAATATAATAGTTTAATATAAAGCTTTTTATAAGTATAAGAAAATAAATAGTAAACTCTGATAACAGGCGCAAAGCGTTCACCTTTGCACCTGTTGTTACTTCCAATTATCAGTATACTAAAGTAGGATCGGAACTAGATTTAAAGGATAAAGTCAAATATGAATAAGAATATATAATATGTCTTATTCTATTATTATGAGTGATAAATTTTATAAACATTAACTCATTTAAAAATTGCGGTAAATTATAGTATTAGCGTTCGTTTTCCAGAGCAATAATTATAAAAAGCAAGAAGATATAAAATACAATGTAGCGTATGCAAAGCAGTTTTTAACAACGACTATAAAACCAGTCATGAAAGATCCGTTCATGGGGGTAAAAAGGTTCATATGCAAACAGGGCCGTCCCGAGGGGGATGTCTAGCCCCCCTACGGTCGGCAAATGGGAACTGGAGTCGGCAAAATTGGATCTATTGTTGCCAGTTGGCAAATATCGGAAAACGAGGACCTTTTTTTTTTTTTTTTTTAGATAAGTTAGCGTTCAAAAAAGTTTTTTGGCTTTAGTCGGCAAAAAACAGACATATTACCCCCCTTTATGGAAAATCTATGTTAAGCAGTTGGGAAAATTGAGGTTTCTCCCCCCCCCCCCTGGAATTTTCTCACGCAACGCCACTGCTTCGCCATTATAACAAGTTTTCATGTTATAATGGTGGAGCAGTGCAATGCTGACATTGATTTTTTGGTATTTTGGTATACTCTGTCCCACTGTGCACTGGTGCAATTAGCAAGATTTTACGGCAAAATAGTTCAGCTTAGTGTCAGTTAAAAAAGGTTTCTGGCAATATTATTAAAGTAGTCAAGGCTTTTTTCGGAAAAGGTATTTGCAACGACTTCCTTTGCTATTTTTATTGTAACTTAAAGCAACAGCTATGTATTTTTATTTTTAAAAAACTTTAAAATCTTTTATTCGTGTCATTTATTTACATCATTTTTGTAAAAATATACAAATCTTACTTAATTATATATTCTATATAGATTAATTATAGATTGTATAAACTTAATTATAGATGTGCTGAAGCATTGAACAATAAAGATAACTAATCTTTCCGCTATAAGTAATAAAAAAAACTGAGGTTTCATATTTTGCAAATATACTTGAAAAGACCTGTTTTAAATTTTGTTGAGCTAAACATTGTATTTATGACTATTGTGATTATAAAAAGCACTTATATTTGTTGCGTTTTTTAATATCTTTTAAAATTTAACATATCTTTTCAATTTGCACAAGAATAGTTCGAGAGTTGACACTTTAATTTAAGCACATTGTACATTCTGCCTCAGTTGAGTTTACTCTGAGTCAAATTTTATTTTGAACTATGAACAGAAGATTATGTACCATCAATAAGTTAATTACAATCATTTTTTGTTTAATAATCAGGTTTTATTCAGAAATTAAATAAGGCGCCCATTTTAGGCTACATCCAGGGTATAATAAGCCCTTAGCATCTCTTTGTTCAACGGTTATTTCTAATGTAAGGCTTAGCCATACCTTTAATTTTTTATGTTAAATTGTAAAGCATTGATTGAATTTCCAGAAAAATTTTTTTTTTAATAATTTTCGGTTGGTTATGGCTAGCTGATTCTATCATTTTTTGAAAAGGAGTCCGGTTTTAGGTCATTTTCCCCTACTAATAACTCTACGCATTTTATTTTTCTGATTGCATTGCAATGTTTATTTTGTCTTACTTCATTCATTTGTCCAACAGTTTGACAAACAAAAATCGATAGAATAAAAGTTAGAACATAGTTTAATAATATTTAAAAATAACTGTTCTCAAAACTGAATATATTGCTCGTTCTTTTGCAGTTTTATAGAACGGCAAAAGAATTAAAAAACTTAAAAATGTATAGATATATTCTTTTTTAATTAAAACGTTTTTACTCAGCACATTTTATGTTAGTCAGTTTTCGCTTACATGGAGTTGCTATTGAATTTTTAACTTAAATTGAATTGCAACTTTTTTTTATAAAAAGTACATAAAAATATTAACAAAGAAAAAATGCAAATATCAAGCACTATGAAAAATAAGTATTCATGCTTTGCTTAAGGGTGCTACGAGAATGAGGCAAAGTGTGCGATATGTGATATTATTTGTCTGTCGCTAACAAAGTAGCTATTGACTTAAACCGCCATATTAACAATAAGAAACATAAAAACCCATTCAAAATGTCAGCGTCATCGATTAAAATGACGTCCTCAATCTAAAACTCGAAGATATTGCAGAAAACCAGCAACTTTGGCATTTCATATAACATTTTTTTTATATAGCATTGTAAGATATTATACTTTGTCGTTTATTTTCATCCGGTTTCAGTACCGTGAGTCGGAGCTAGAGGGTCGGAGTATCGCCCCCCACCATAAAAAAGACCATTAGCAACCAAAAGTTTTAAAAACCTTCCGTTATTAAGTATTACTAAAATTAAATCCTCCTTTGTCCTTCATTTGGCTTTTCTATGTCTTCCTTTAGACAACCGTATATCTGGCAATCGTAAGTTTAGTGAGAGATTTTTATTCCTGCTTTTTACTCCCCAGTAAAAAACAAATATGTATTGTAAACACTTGTTTAAACAGCACAACTGTTATTTTTACTTATCTTTAATTGCTTGCCTTATAATTTTTAGAATCAAAAAGCCCTTTTCAAAATAATTTCACAGAACCTATCTTTGTACTAATTTTTTATAAAAAGATATAGATTTTTTTTTATATATAAAATCTATATCTATATTCAGTGACATTATTTTGAAAAGGATTTTTTGATGCTAAAATTTATAAGGCAAGCAATATAAAAATGTTTTCGTTTACTATAAGGTTTTTATACTACTTTTAGTAATGTTTTTATGTTACTTTGAGTTACCCAGTTGGCACGGACGTAAAAAAGACGTCTTTTAAACGTCTTATACACGTTTTGGACGTCTTTCGAACGTTCAAAAGACGTCTTTTTTAGGTCCGGTGCCCACTGGGTAGTAGCTGTGCTTAAACTAAAAGCTGTGCTGTATCTAAAAGTTATAGCTTTTTATCGTAAACAACGTAATACTTTATTTTATTTTCAATTAATTTATATAATTCTGGCTAAAGCCATTAATTACTTTGTATTGTTATAACTTATTTAATCCTAAAAATTTAAGTAATAAATTTGATGTATGTTAACATTAAATTTTTTAGAAATAGAATTTCTCATGTTAATAGTTGCATATCTTCCATTTTTACCATTAATAACTTCCATGTTCACTTCATCAAATTTAATTTCTTATTCATAACTAATTATTCTATTTGTACTTAAAATGGAAGTTACAATTTATGGTCCAGTCAATACATTTTAATTTATACTAAATTTATAATTTGAAACGATTCTTCTCTCATAATCACAAATTTGCGTTATTTCAAGATTTTACTATGTTTCAATAAGCTCCATTAAAAAGTTCATTCTTCATTTTATTCATTGCATGAAACGTTTCTGAAACGTTTACAACGTTTTTGTAAGAATCATCATTGCTAATAGCAACATTATCATTAAAATCAATTAAACTACTATATAAAACAGCAGCTTTCTTTTGATAAAGCAATAAAAACGATAAAAACCAGTGACTTGTGTTTTTAACTCTTAATGAAAGCAAAACACTATCAATATTTATGACCATTTCAGAGCCTCATTCAGCTTCTTAACAAATGTACGCTTAATTGTTTGATTATGTCGCTCTACTAATCCATTAGCTTGAGGATAATATGTCCTCGTAATTCTTTGAATTGCTCTTGTTTTTGAGTAATGTTCTTTTGAAGTTTTATTTACAAACTTTAGCAGCTCTATTAGTGTAATGTTTGACTTTATATTTATTATGAAGAGAATTTGACTATGGTTTTTATTTAACATTTACTTCAATATTTTTCAGATTAAATTATCACAACTAGTTTAAATATAAAACTCTGTAAAGTTTCGCGTCGAAACTTCAACTGTAAATAAATTCAGCGCACTGGCTTTAAAGCGAGAATTCCTCGTTCGGAATTCTCTCAAGGAAATACTTTCGTTATCAATTTTTGTGCAATTCGCAAAAGGGAATAGCTTGGTTTGCAATCGCTAATTACTATTCTGAATTGTTTTGCGTAATAATCGTTACACCTTCCTTCTTTTAAAAATGCATTTCGTAATCAATGTAATGTTTTGGCTTCCTCGAAATTCTTCCTGATCGCGCGACAATAATGTCGTGGTCTAATGATTCATTTTGATTTGTGTTCGGATAAATGTTTGTGTTATTCAACAGTTTTCTTTTACCCATGAATATGTCTTTTGATTCATTCATATCGCTTTCATTGTCGGATAAATTGACATCCCAATCTACTTCTTCTTTTGTTTTTAGTAGATGTCTTCTGTTTCTTCTAACAATACTTCCATTTAGAGTTTTTACATTGAAACTTCGTTGCTGTTTGCTCTCAACAATTTTTCCTGGTTGTCATTTATTTCCATCATGTATACAAACAGTCTCCATCGCTTACGTTTTTCAATATTTTTGCATTTTTGTAAGAATATTTCTTCAGTAAGTTTTGAACTTACAGAAGAAATATTCTGACAAACAATTCTTCTTAAATTTATTTATATCGATTGGATTTACTTGAAGTAGTGACAGAGAAGTAGAAAGTGTTGATCTCAATCTTCTTCCCTTTATGAGCTGAGTAGGTGATGCAAGACCGTCAACAGGAGTGTTTTTTACTTCTAGTAGAGCTATGTACAGATCTTGATTTGACCTTTTTGCTTTGTTTAGCAAGTTTTTTGCTATTTGCACATGTCTCTCAGCCATTCCATTTGATTGCTGATATTGAAGGCTACTAGTTATATGTTTAAACTCCCACTCTTTACTGAATTTTTGGAATTCTGAAGATGTGAATTGTGTGCCGTTGTCGCTCCGTACAATCTGCAGTACACCAAGTCTGGAGAAGATCATTTTTAGTTTCTTTATCACCGTTTGAGATTGAATGTTATGTAACCTTTCGATTTCCCAATAACGACTATAATAGTCGACCACTATTATAAAATACTGGTTATTCCAGTGAAATAAGTCCGTTCCCACAACTTTACTAAATCTTCAATTTTTTTGTTAATGCCTGGCCAAAATACAGTTTCTCTTGCTCTCATTTTAGTTTTTTCAATCCCCATGTGTGCTAGATGTAATTTTTGAATTGCTGCTTTTCGCGTTGATGTTGGAATTAAAATTCTTTGTCCTTTAAAAATTATTCCTTCTATGAGTGTCAGTTCCTTTTTAAACGACCAATAGAGTTTTACTGAGTCTTCAATCTTTCTTTTATCCTGCGGCCATTCATTTGTTATGTAGTTTGCTACTACATTTAACATAATATCTTTGAGCGTGTTTTTTTATTTTATTTCTTTGAGGTTTTCTTCTGATGACGAACAGTTTGCATAAACCATATGCACTTGAGCGATCATTTCATCTTCCAGAATTTCTTCTTCAGTTTTATTGGTTCGAGCTCTAGTTAACGTGTCTGCCAGATTCATTTCTTTACCAGCTTCATAAATTAAATCAGTATCATATTTTTGCAATCTTAATAACATTCTCTGAAAACGCGGAGGAGTGTTTGCTTACGATTTCTTCATAATATTTTCCAACAGTTTATGATCACTGTTAACAGTTACTTTTTTTCCATATATATATTGGTGAAATCACTCACACCCAAAAAGTACTGCGAGAAGGTCTTTTTCAATGATTGCATAATTTAATTGAGCTGGTGTCATTGACCTTAATGCAAATGCAATTGGTTTTTCATTTTGAAGAAGTACTGCTCCAACACCAGTTTTGCATGCGTCAACTTGTATCGTTACAGGTTTTTTGATATCATAGAATGCAAGATATTGTTCCCAACATAGCAGTTTTTTAATTTTTCTGAAAGATCGATTTTGTGCTTTGCCCCATTGCATGCGTGTTCCTATTTTAAATTTTTGATTCATCTGGTTGTACTCCGTTTATTGATAATTTGTGTCCTAAGTATATCAACTCTTGTGTTTGAAATCGACATTTTTCAATATTTAGGGTCATCCCCATTTTTTCAGCTCGATTTAGACATTTTATTAGATTTTCATCGTGACATATTAGAATATCATCAATATCAGTTTCCACAAAATGAAGATCATCAAAACATTGACTTATTCTTTTATAAAATACTTCCTGAGCCGAATGTATACCATAAGGTAAACGTGTGAATCTAAATCTTCCAAATGTATTCATCGTGGTTAACATAGAGCTATCTTTATCGAGTGGAATTTGCCAATAACCTTTATTTGAGCCTTGTTTAGTGAAATTGTTTGCACCACAAAGTCTAGTTGATATTTCTTCAAAAGTAGGTAATTGATAATGTTCTCTTTTTATAGCTTTGTTTAAGTCTATTGGATCCAGACAGAGTCTTAGTTGTCCATTTGGTTTTTCCACGACTACTAGCGAATTTACCCATTCTGTTGGTTCATCTACTCTTGTTTTTACTCCTGTTTTTTCCATTTCATCCAATTCTGTTTTTATTTTTTCTCTCAAGGTAGCAGGAATTTTTCTTGGTGGATGAATAACAGGATTTAAGTCACTTTTCAACTTGATGTGATTTTCAGGTTTGATCACGCCTAATTCGTTTAATAATTTCGGATACATTTTTAGTATTTCTTCTTTTAATTCTTTTCCTTGTTTTCCTTCAATCCGTTTTACTTTGTTTAGAGTAGATATTTCTTTTTGCTGCGACTTAGCTTCATTCGTGTCTACAGTTTTTACTTCATCTAATAGTTTGATAGCTTTTAAGTCTTGTGAAGTTTGTAAGCTAAGAACGAGTTTGCTTGTTGTTTCAATTGCATAAAATTTAATCAACTTTTTACGACTTTTGTAGTAACACATCATATTTGATGTTCCAAGCACAAGCGATATGTAGCTTCTGAATTTTGTAATCTTAAAAATATATATAAATCCTTCAGTGCTTCTACAAATAGATGGAAAATACTTTTGAGCATTTTAATTAAAAAAGAAAATGTATAACTTAAAAAACTATTAGACAACTAGTGGTCAGCAAGTTCTAATGCAAGTATTAGTTTAAACAAAAAATAAAATGATACAAACAATGCATAGAATTTTATCAACGATGATAAATCAGAAAATTTAATCACATGATCAGAAACTAATAAAGTATTTTAAAGCTAAACAGTCTTATAACTATATAAAGATTAAACAAAACTAGTATATGTTGATTTCACTCAAGATTCAATTAAAAACAATTGTAAGTATACAAAAATCATTTATTCGATATCTAAACTATAATTAAGGAGTATGTTTGATATCTATGAAGAAAAGCAATTAATAAAATGGAAACAAAATATATCAAATAATTCGCAAAATAAAAATAAAATTAACTGCAGATGAAAAAAGAGAAGATTAATTAAATTTTGAAATCCGAGACTCTTTAAGGATTTATATTTATTATGTTATTATTAATAAACTACATTCTCAGCTAGAAAGAATAAAATTGTTCTTTAATGTAACCAATAAAATATTTAATTTTATTTCAAATAATAGAACTATCGCCATCAGAAGTTTTTAAAAAAGCAGAAATACTTCAAGATGTATATAAGAATTTTATTTCGTAGTCATTTGCTAATTGAGAGCATATACAATTCAAAAAAGTATATAAAATTCAGAAGTTATTTAAGGGGTTTAATAGGTATTTTTAAAATTTTCAGAACTGAAAAACTTCAATTTATTTTAATTCACCTCAAGGCCGTGATAGATACTATAGACAAGGAGGCTACTTAATTGTCATTATAATCCTCTCTCAAATTTATAACTCCAAAACACAAACCTTGAAGAACAAGGTCACTGCATGGAGAAACAAGTTGAGCGTGGTACTATCAGGGATGTGGTAGGGATCAAACTCAGAACTTCTTGCTTATGAAGGGAGCGCTCAACCACTACACCACTACCGCGTAGTTTTTAGTATTAAAGAGAGTTAGATTTTATTTGTTGTCAAAAACGACTGATGTTTGTCTTAATAGGTTTGCAATCCTATCAATTGAGCCTGCACTTACCATAGATATAAAATTTTATGGCATCCCAGCAAACATTGTTTTGGTGAATTTGCAGTTAACCTATATAGGCATTTTTTAGAATTCATTGGAGTTTTGCTTATCCTAGTGGTTTCTTAGTGGATCAATTGTTTTTTATGTCTAATATGTCAGAAAAATATCAGCTTGTTTTTTATAGCAACCGCTATAAAAAGTAATTCAATAACTTTTTGACATGTTAGTAGTGGTTAGTGATTGTCTAGCCACTTTTGGCGGTTGCCACTAATGTACCATTAAGTAACCGATAAGCCAAACTACAGAGTTCCGCTCAAAATACAGGTCCACTTACTTTCAAAGCAAAAAATTCAGGTAAAAAATTATAATTTTATTTTTCAAATGTTAAATAGTTTATTTACCTTAATGTGTTTTCATTATGGTTTTTTTATAGAATTGAAAATGTTGAGAATTCTAGAATATTGAGAATACTAGTTAAACATTCGCATTCTCAAACAGTTGAGAATGTTCAAATAGCATTTTCAACTGTTTTCCCATTACTGGATCAAACTTTGAAAATAGTTCCATAATTTTAAAGAACTTCCAATCATTTTTCTAAAAAAAGCTTATTTTGATGGTTCACAGAATGCCATACTTTCAGAAGCCATCATTAAACCAAAATTATTAATTGTCTGTACATCAGTACATTTTTTCAATAAGACAATCAATAGTTTGAAATGTACTGTCTTTTTTTCAAGCTCATTTTTCAAACGAATTGTATTGCTTAGCACGAATTGTATTGCTTAGCACATATTGTATTGCTTAGCACTGCTTTCATGTCTTTAAAGTTAGTGTCATATATCTCTAGTAATTTGTTAAATTTGTTCCAGTTTTCACTAAACTAAACTAAATGTCGACCAAAATGTACATTGTTAGTCGATCGGTTTTCATAGTCGTTTGGGTAAGCAGTAACAAAATATTATTAGTTTTTTTGTTACTAGTTTTTTTAGTTATAAATTTGAACGAATTTTAACAACATCATATTTATATTTACTCACATCGACACTCTAATTCTTGTTACTGTCTGAAAATTTGATTACCAAATTCAGCTCTACAATTAGAGTATTTTCACTGTATCCTTCATTAATGTCTTTATTTTCAACTACGCTTGTTTTACATTTATTTTGTTTTCACTTTCATTGTTATTTTTCTTTGGATTCTCAATTTCAAAATGATTTTCTATAGCTGTTTGAAGAAAATTTGAAGAGTTTTCTATTTTTTGTAAGCTTTTGTTGGGTCTTTTATTTCTTTTATATTTATTTTGTTAACCGGACAATATCTTTTTTGGACAAATTTTAATTCAAGACAGTATGGATTTTTTACTATTTAAAATCAGCCGTGAAGCAAAAATGCATGTGTTAAGTTACAAATTACTTCTACCAATTTTCAATTAAAATAAAAAGTTTTATTTAAGTTATTATAAAAAAAAAAAATTGAACTTAAAAGTTCTAAAGTTTTTTTAAAAATACGCCTCAAACTATTATAAAATAAATTTCGAACCTACCAGTTCAAATTAATTTTAACATAATTAAATTTTAATTATGTTAAAATTAATTTGATATAATATATATATATATATATATATATATATATATATATATATATATATATATATATATATATATATATATATATATATATAATATTTATAATTTTATGTATATATATTTTATAATTTTATGTATATATAAATATATATATATATATATATATATATATATTTATATATATACACACACACACACACACACACACACACACATATATATATATATATATATATATATATATATATATATATATATATATATATATATATATACATATATATATTCATATATATATATTTATATATATATATATTTATATATATACATATATATATATATATATATATATATATATATATATATATATATATATATATATATATATATATATATATATATATATATATATATATATATATATATATACATACATATATATATATATATATATATTTATATATATATATACACACACACACACATATATATATATATATATATATATATATATATATATATATATATATATACATATATATTCATATATATTATATTTATAACAATGTTATGGTTTTAAAAATTTTCTACGAGTATAAATAATAATTAAGTAGAATCTTTTTAATTTTAATGTTAATTTTAAATGTGGTTTTTATTAGTTACTATTTCTTCTTCCACTTCATTATTTACTATTTCTTCCTGGTATTCATTAGGTACTTATTCTTCTTGCATTTCGTTAGGTACTATTTCTTCTTCCATTTCATTAGTTACTATTTCTTCTTGCGTTTCACTACGTACTATTTCTACTTGTATTTCATCAGGTAATAACTGTTCTTGCATTACATTAGATGCTTTATCTTCTTGTAAATTATTGCAACGTAAACAAGGTATATCTAAAAAATAAAAGAAATAATTTATATGAAAATAAAAATAAAAATAAAATATTTATTATTTTTGCTATACAAACATCCCCAAGTCTCAATAAACCACTAGCTGAGTCCCAATGAATAACTAGTTAAGTCCTATTGAATCACTAGTTAAGTCCCAATGAATCACTAGCCAAGTCCAAATGAAAAATTATCTATATCAAGTCCCAATGAACCACTAGCGAGAGTATTGCTCAACTTCTTATTTAATCATAAATTTAATTGTTATGTTTTTTATATACAAAGTTTTTTACCATTTAGTTGTATGTTATTCTATTTGAAATGAAGAAAAAAAAGGCACTTTAAAAAGATTTGAAATTTTGTGCCATTTGAAAATCATTTATAACAAAAAGTTTTTTGGATTGTTATAGGTTTATGTCTGATTTTTTTGTTGTTGAGCAAGTTGTTTATTTGTAACATTGCAAAACATATGTTATTATATAAACATATCATGTTATAACGTTTGCAGAAGTTGATTATTTTCACTTTGTTAAAGGTTTTATGGATTTTAAGTTCTTTTAAACTCAAAACTTGCTTAGCAGAACCGATGTCATTTTTATATCTTACCGTTTTAAAAAGTTTTAAATGATGCAACTGCAAAATACTAACCAAAAGAAGAACAAAGTTATTGTTTAACAAAATTGCATCTCTTATCAAGCTACTGTGAAGTCTGGAAATCTTGGTATGATACCATGGTAATATACGCAAATCTGATAATATATGTGTTGTGTTTTTTATGTTAAAATTCTTTTTTATTTTTATTATTTTTTTGCTTATATTTGTTGTAAAATGCAAAATGTACATGCTCTTCTGCGGTGCTCTGCCGGACAGAATGTTCTATAGAACTTCTATTAAATTATTTTCAATTTGTAAAAGATGAAAAAAAATATTTAAATACTAAAGAACTTTTATATATGAAGCTTCTAATATGGAGGTAATCAAATGTTGACGTAATTTTAAACACAAGGGGGTCTCTGGAAGTTTTATAAGTTGTTGACAAGGGCGGAGGAGGAAAGGGAGTTACAAATTGCTATAGAGTTGTTGACATAATTAATGGACTGCTCTTGATGTAAAAAGCTATTGAATAGGCTCCTTTTTTTGACTGGTTTAAATTGATCCATGTGTTAGTTTAAACAAGTTAACAAAGTAGAAGCAACTAACATTTTTTTTAGTTCCTGAGAAAAAAACTTTGAATAATCTATTTACAATTTTTTCACTAATAATTTCATTGAGGTTTTAATTTTTTTTGTTAAAATAAAAAAGTAAAAAAGTAAAGGAAGAAATCTTCTTTGAAAATAAATATAATTAGTTGACTAACGTTAATTAGGTATGGTGGAATAGACTGATTTGAAGGTCCTGTTGTATTAAAAGAAAATACTGTTATACATTAGCCTTTAAGCCATTTCTATTTACTGTTGTAAAGACATGTAAAAAAGACTGGTTATTCTACTTGAAAAATTATGAGACATTTTATGATATTTTTAAAGCAACTGCATATAAATTAAGATCATAAATTATGATCTTAAATTATATGCAGTTGCTTTAAAAAGTAACCTTGATACATATATATATATATATATATATATATATATATATATATATATATATATATATATATATATATATATATATATATATATATATATATATATATATATATATATATATATATATATTATTTGCATTCACTTCCAACAAGGCTGCAAGAAACCACTATTAAGTTGGGAGTTACTAGGAAAAAAAAGAACAGAGTTATAGAGCAAGGAAACGGTTGACAGAAGACTTAAAAAGTTGAAGGTTGTAGGAGTCAGGAAAACATAAAGATGGGAGAGAGTTCCAAAGGATTGAAGTGCGGGGAAAAAAGCTAGATGAATAAAAGTTTTTAGAGCATGCAGGGACAGATACAGTAAACGAATGAGACTTAGCTGAATGACGAGTAAAACGAGAATGAATTTTAGTTGATGGAACTAGAGATGATAACTCCTTTGAGCAGTGACCATGATAGTATTTGTAGAAAAGAGAAAGAGATGCAACTTTACGACGATGGGAAAGAGGTTCAAGCTTAGCAGATAGTCCAGGTCCAACAACATTTACAATGCGATTTTGGACCTTGTCAAGAAGAGAAAGTGAATCGTTAGAAGAACCAGCCCAAATATGACAAAAGTATTCCATACAGGGACGAATAAGAGATTTGTAGAGGTAGAGAATGGAATCAGAAGTAAGGAAATGGCGAGCACGATAAAGAGAAGCAACCTTAGCAGAAGCTAACTTAGCAATCGATTGTATATATGGTTTCCATGAAAGGTCAGTAGTAAGCGATAATCCAAGAAGACGTAAAGAGGAGGACTCAGTAAGAGGATTGCCATTCATTAATATAGGAATGTTGACCATATTACGGTAGTTGTTTGCAGTAAGCAACTGGGTTTTTTTAGAGTTGAAATTTACAAGCCACTGTGAACCCCAATCTATTACTGAAGTGAGATCGGATTCAAGATCAGCTGCTTGTTCTAGGCGATCGAAAAGAGAAGACTTTTTGTCAAGACAGGAGTATAAAGTTGAGTCATCAGCAAAAAGAGCTAC
>NC_061168.1:37848649-38042721 GCF_022113875.1 Hydra vulgaris
TCTTATGTAAAATTAAATTTTAAATAGAGTTTCCTAAAATGTTTTTTTGATCTGATTAAGTTTTGATACCCAAATTTGCACAATTAAAAAATAAAAAAATGTATAAAATCTCATTTAAAAAAGTTAATATGTCGATCATTTTATTTTACATAAAATTAAATATAAATAATATTTGTTCACAATAGCAGGTTTTGCACTTTTCAGGGAAAGTAAGAGGGGGGGGGGGGGTTGCATTAAATATATATTTTTAAATTTTTAATGAATAAAAAGTTCTTAAATAAAGTATATAAATAAATAAACTATATAAATAAAATATATCAGTAAATTATGAACAAAAAGACTTTCTAGTTTTTCAGACTTTCTTATTTTGTTTCAGAAATTAAAACAAGTTGGCTTTAGTAATGCGGTTTCAACAAAAAACAGGTATGCTGTCACGATAATTTTGGTCCGCCGATAAAAATGACCCCGGACTGAATTTCTCAGAAATTATATATCCGGCCGGATAATTTTTTTCTGAAAAAATTGGTCTGAGCTAGAAAAAATTGGTCTGTGTTTATAATTTAGTTTGCATGTGCGCATATATCTTAAAAATTATCATGGAAGACGACCTTGTTCAAAATGTTTTTACTTATTTAAGCAATAAGCAATACCCTGATAGAAGTCAAGAAGGCGAAAAAAGAGTAATTAGAAAAAAAGCCTTAAAGTTTATGATTTCGGAAGGCAGGGAATTACTATATAAGTATAAAAAGAAAGACAAGGTAACTCGTTTATATATAAATATTGGTAACAATATTTATATAAATACACACTCACTATTATTATTATTAATATTATTATTTTGTTATTATTATGTTTTTAGGTGATAGTAATATTATGTAAATACATATTTAACTACTTTACTATCATTATTACTTATTATTGATATATTTTAGCTTTAATTTTGATTTGATTTGATTTTAATAATGAGTATTAATATCATATAATATGATATTAATACTCATTATTAAAATAAAAATAAACATCAAATCAAAATGACATATTATTATTACTATATTAATATGACATTATTATTATTATTATTTTCATTGTTGTTTATATTGATGTGTTGTATTTGTAAACTATTTTTTACTTTATTTGTATAACTGTTTGATAGCTTAACTATGTTTATGTTTTTAACTAAGTTATTGTATTTGTTAGGAATTTACTTTATACTAGTATTTGTACTATTGTAAATATCCTTGAAATGTTAATAACTAATTTCAGAATATATTTAATTTGATTTGAACAAGGTAATAAACAAATATTGATTGATTTATCAATCAATATTTATCAATTCTTGATTTATCAATATTTATTCATAACAATTATTTATTCTAAAATAAATAGCAGTTAATATTATTCATTATTTAGCCTAAATCATCAAATTTAGCCTAAATTTGAAATTTCTGCAAGCTAAGTTTTAAATGAAGAAATGATATTCAAATTAATATACATGCAACATATAACATAGCAATATAAGTCAAAAAAATAAAATTGTAAATTGTTTTTATTTCTGCCTTGCAACTTTAATTGATTTTTATATTTGTCTGTATTTTTTGTATGTATTTTTTGACATAGCTTATTGATGACATAAATAACTGAAAAAAGTTATAACTGAATATAATAAAATAACTTATAGAAAAACATCATCATCATCATTTTAGTGTCCTTGTTTCACTCCTTGTATGGGTTGGATGTTTCTTATAAAGTCGTTTCTCCAACATACACTTGAACATCTTTTTTCCTGAAATGTAGCTTTTTCAAATCATCTGAAACACACTCTTTCCAAGTTTTTTTTGTATCTACATCTACCTCTTTCTCCTGAAACTTTTAACTTTTTACATGCTGATAACCAGTCATCTGCATTCTTACGCTCTACATGCTCAAACCACCTTAATCTTTCCTGATACACCCTATCAGATACACTCACTATGCCTAATCTTTTTCTTGAATCATCACTGCTTTTCTTGTCTTTTAGAGTCACACTGCACATCCATCTAATCATCATTCTTTCTATCCTTTCCAAATGCTGAACATCATTGACCTTGATTGCCTATGTTTCACTGCTATACATCATAACACTCTGGATGCATATGCTGTATAACTTTCCTTTAATCTTTAATGAAGCACCTCTTGCTGTTAAAAGAGGATATAATTCTTTGAACTTGGCCCAAGTAGTAAGTGACCGGAGCCTTAGCCCTGGCTCAAAATAGCGCTTTTCACAAACCCGGTTCTGGCTAAACAAACACAATTTGTGGGAATTACCAGCTAGGGCTGGAATTTTTTTTTTTAATTTATTCTTTTTTAATGCTTTTGTTTATTCTGTTCAAGTTAGTATCTGTAATCAAAGTTAACGAAAATATATGAAAAAGTCATAAAAAGAATATATACATTTAATATAGTAGTTTTAGTTTCTTTTTCATTCAATTAATTATTAGTAGCCCCTTCCCCCCCCCTTTTTTTTTAATGATAGATACCTTACTCTTACTTACTCTAAAGCAGACCTTACTCTTGCCCTAGATGCTTCTACTGCTCTTCCAGCTAATCCAATTGTATCACCAAGAAGAAAAAAAATTTAATAAAACTATCTTTCCTCCACTTTTTATTTCAACCTCTTTTTTAACTTCTCTATACTCATCAAGAATACGTTTTCTATACTCAAAACCAACAATCTTAAGAGAACCTTGAATACCACTACATCTCTTATAAACCAATTGCCTACAAACTGTACAAACAATAAAATTTGCTCTAACTCCATACCTACACACTCCACATGACACTCCACTTCCCAGTATTTTCTGCTTGTTCATTCTTGACTGTACAGTGCATAACTTTTGTTTTATTCATGTTTTATCTTAAGCCCTTTAGCTTTAATTCCATCTTTCCCAATTTCAAATCTTAATACTAATTCCTCTTCTGTTTCTGTTTTCTGCTATCAGACACAAATTATCTGCATAGAATAACTCCCATGGTAAACCAACTCTGAATTCTTTAGAGAAAGCTTCCAAAACAATAATAAAAAGCAAAGAACTAAACACTGAACCCTGATGCACACCAACTTTTACTTTAAAACTATCACTCTGTCCATCTCTTGTTTTGATTGTTGCTGTGACATTTTCATACATAGCCATGATGGCTGCCACTAGCCATTCTTGAATACCTAAACACTAACAATTATAAATTAATACTTATATGCAATGTTGTTATTTAAAGGAACTATTTCTGCGATTCACCATAAATCATGATGAGAGAAGAAAAATATTAGTAGCTTGCCATGTCCATCCTACTTCTGGCCATATGGGTAAAACAAGGACATTGGGCAGGGTAAAAGAGCATTTCATGTGGCATGGAATGGTAAAAAATGTCCATGAGTTGGTAATTTACATTTTATATTATTATGTATTAGAGTAAATAGAGAAAATTTTGATTTTCCCTAATAATTTATAATAAAGTATTACTATACCATTCTATTCTGTTTCAGCTTATATTATGTGATGTATGCCAGAGAATAAATAGAAAATTAAACTGTTGAAAACCAGAGTTGCAACCAATAAAGGTAAAAACTCAATGATATATGGTTGGCATAGATTTTATTGGCCCACTCAGTCCAATTAGTGAAGATGGTTGTAAATACATTTTAACTATTAGTGATTATTTTTCAAAGTGGGTTGAAGTAAGAGCCACTAAAAGCAAAATGACGGTTACAGTGGCAGGATGTCTGTTCAAGGTATTACATTTTTATTTCTGTCATTGTTTTAGCATCCTTGCTAAATGCTACCTTTCTGTGTATCAAGTTTTTTGGGTCCAAATAGTTTGCATCTTTACATTCTATATTTCCAAGTGACCTTAAAATTCCCTGATAATCTTAACTTGATACACTGATTTTCTCTCCAATTTCTTTATACAGAAATTTATTTATATATGAAAATTTATTACAAAAATATTAATTGTTAAACTTATATGTAATGAAAATATTTTGGATATCTAAAAAAAAACAAAAAGTAGAGAAAATATCAGGAATTCCAGAAATATCCAGAAAAAGATAATCCTTGATAATTAATATTTTTTTTGTATCTTCAATTTTTATTTTTGGATTTAGTCTAAAAGGGAAAAGGCATCAATGGAAGAATCAGTCTAAATGTGATAAGTACACTTATGATAAGTGTTGCTGAAGTTGCTCTTTTTAATTTCTAACCTGAATTGTTTTCTTAATTCACATGCTTGTCATTTCTTTTCAGCTTTGAAAATTTCCCTATAAATTTATTTTACATGCCACTTTCTTTCTGATCAATAAATTTCTTAAACTTTAATAAATTAAAAATTACACTGGAATGAAGATAAAATAATATTATAATATTATATCTTTTTAAAGAGTTCAAATGTGATGATCTTAGAGATCAAAAGTGATGATCTTGAAAAGGAATCTGATGGTGTATTTGTTAGGATGCACTAGGGAAAGTTAAGTTGGTTTGGGTATGTAGAGCATAAAGGTGCTACTGATTGGGTATCAGCATTTAGAGAGAAGTTTTATAAGAAAAAGAGAGGTAAATTTTTTGAAAGAGTTAAAGAAAGACGATGCACAAGATTGATGAAACATGCAATATCTGATTTAGTATAAGGCGTGGGAAAGAGCTGCCCCTACCCCACCCCCACCCCACACACACTCTCTCTAGAACAGTCAAAGGACGCCCCTTAAAACATTTAAAAATAGTATATGTATGTAATATGTATGATAAAAGTCATGTAAAAGTGGTTATTACCACCAGAGTTGTTAGTCCTTGGCCTTGACTTTGGCCTTGCCTTAAAAGTTAAAAGTTTTAGTTTTTTAATAAGAGGGGCAACAAGTTAGAGTTTTTATTTATTAATATTTTATCTTTTATTTTTACCATCATAGACTATGAACAAGCTGCAAGTATGATGCTTTTTTTATTTTCTATTTATTTAGGTTTAAATTATGTTTAAAATATGCTTATGGTTTTTATATTTAATTAAAATTTTATTTCTTTAGTTCTACCTTTTGTTTAAATTTCATTGAACTACCTACTGTTGAAATATGGTTTCAATTTGGTAAATTTTAATGATTTGAAATTTATTATATTGATCATTAGCCAATAGTTAAAGAAAAGAAACATAATTAAGGTAAAAACACTTTATTAACTGGTAACGTTGCAGTTTAATGTTTTTTGTCGATATATTGTAGTTTTGTATCAGTTTAATGTTTTTGTCGATATATTGTACTTGTGATGTTAATAATAATATTTTTTATTAAACTTAAGATGATATTATTTTAATTTTTTGCTTAATATAATTTTAGATTTTAAATATGTTTAAAATGATTTGAATGTAGTACATAAAGGTTTAAAAACGGAAGTAATACAATTAGGCTGTCTAAATAAAATACAATTTTAATAAAATTATGTGTAGAAAATTTAAAAGTGTGCGATTGCTTGCTTACAAGATCCCCTTAATCTATTTGCTAAGCGCATTTATCGATACAAGTTTAATGAATAGATTACAAGATTAGATAAACCAAGTTTAATGGATAGATTACAAGATTAGATAAACCAAGTTTAATGGATAGATTAAAACACAGGCCTATTAATCGTGCAAATCGTAAAAATAACTGGAGGCCGATAAACTATTACAAATTTACCGAAGGTTAATAACGTTGCTTAAAATTAGAAAAAAAAATTTCTTCAGGCTTATTATGCCTTTAAAGTAAAAAGTGTTGCGAATTGCTCTACTAATTATTTAACAGATAAAAAATTGTGCTGTTTACAAATTACCAAATGATCCAGAAGAACGTAGAAAGTGGCAAGAAGCAACATTCCTGAAAGCAAATACACTGTTGTATGTTCTGAACATTGGCCTATAAATTTTGAAACAATTAATGTTTATGTAACACATAAATAACACTTTTTATCTTAGCTTAAAGCACCTCATGATGAAAAAAATCATGGAAATTTGGCTTTGGTCCAGCTCTTGGGCAAATATGACGCACTTTTAGCTTCTTATCTCTCCATGTGTCAAGAGAAATTAATCAAAAGAATAGAAAAACTGAAACGTCAAGGTAAAGCCGGCAGTAAAGTACTGTGGTAGCAAACTGTGATAACGGTACAGAGGTAGCGATACTGTGGTAGCGGCAATAGAGCGCCCATGATCTCTAGATCAAACCCTAAGACGTCCTATCTGATACATTGCTTATTTATTGTAAAGAGATCGTGTTAACAACGAAAAAAAAATTTTTTTTTTTTTTTTTTAATATTTTGCACATAATAAGAAATTTCAAAGAGAGTTACACATAAAAAACCAGACAGGGTCAAAGAATATACGAAAATCACCACAATCTTTTCATAAAGTCCTTATATTTGAGATAATGATGAGTAAATAATAGTTTTTTTTGCAATTGCTCCAGGGAACTTTATTTCCCAAAAATACGCCGGGTAACTTTATTTTGAGTGAGTTAAGTATTAATTAAATGTGTGATTTGATTATTAATTTTTTTTTTTTTTTGAATAAAAAAAAAAATATTAGGGAACGTGATTACCAAGAAAATTTAACAAACGTTAATATAATATTATAATATTTATATGTAATTACTTCATTATTTAGTTTTTTACTAGATTTTCGTGCTAATTTCTTTATTGAAACGTCGCTGTGCTCTGGTGACGTTGTCATGTAAGACTATATCAAAGCTTCTCAATATTATAAAAAACATGATACAGGAACAGATTGCAATGGAAGTGTCCAAAGCAAAAGTGTACTCCTTACAAGTTGATTCTACACAAGATATATCTGCAATTGACAATTCAGCTTTTTCGTTTGCTATGTTTTAGATGCTACTGTTCATGAACGGCTGCTTTCTATTTTACCAAGCACTGACGGTACTGGCCAAAGCATGTTCGATCTCTTTAATTTGACGCTAAAGCGGCTTGGCTTTAATTTGCAATACTGCCTATCGGACAGCATTTATGGTGCTTCAAGTTATCATGGTCAGTACAACGGACTGCAACAAAAGATTACAGAAGCTGCAGACCACCATGTACATATTTGGTGTTATGCTCATGTTCTCAACTTAGTTGTGAAGGAGGCAACCAGTTGCTGCATTCAGGCAGTTTCATTTTTTACCCTTTTGCAAAATGTTTCAACATTCATAAAAGTGTCATATAAGCAAATGGCGGCTTGGATTAAACTTGTTAAAACACAAATGGGAATGGATAAGATGAAAAGATTGAAATTGATTGGTGAAATAAGGTGGTCGGGTAAATCAGATGCTGCAACGGCGATATTTGGAACATTTCCTGAGCCATCTTCAACAGTGTTTATCAATTTAATTTTTTGTGTCATTTATAAGCGAATCAGAAAATTTTGATGCAAAAACACGTCATGAAATTAAGACATTCTTTATGCCATTCCTGAAATTCGACACCATTTTCACTGCCTTTACCTACCTGCAAATTTTTGAAAAAGTGGGACCACTTTCAATATTCCTGCAAACTCGTGGATTAAATGTGTTGGTTGCATTCAAGATGGTGGATAAGGCTGCAATTGAACTGAAAAGTCAATCAAGATTTTTTGATGATGTTCATAATAACGCTCTTCAATTTGTACGGATGGCAAATGCAAGCATCATCCAGAAAACTGAAACCATATTAGAGGTGAAGATAGAACTAACAGTTAAACGGAAGCGGAAGACACCAATGATGTTAGATAAACATACATGAGGAATCTAAAGCTTTGGAACCCTACAGAATTTGCACTTACAACGCGGTGATGGATCAGATAGTCCAAAGTCTTGAGTCACGTTTCACTTCACATTGACAACTATATATGGACATGGCATGTTTTGATACATCAAATTTTGGCGATCTTGCCATTTCGAGAATTTCTGAAAACAGTTTACCCAGTTTACAAGATTAGATAAATAGCATTATCAAATTTTTACCAGATGCCGACGTTGATAAAATAAAGGCCAAACTTTTTTTATTTGTGATTAACTATGAGATTTTGAAATTATCTTTGCCATTAACGACAACATTGAGAGAGAATGCCGATCAAAAGGTTGACCCCGATTAACCGCGTTGTTATCAGAATAAAGGATCGTGTCGATCTTGTGTGTTACGATTTCTCGCTGCATATAGACTCAACGACAAAACCTATGACAATTTGTATCATAATTATAAAAAAATACATACTAATTTTGTAACACAAACCGAAGGTGAAAGATCGTTTTCTAATTTAAAGTTAATCAAAACAAGATTGCGAAATGACCATTTAGAGTTGAATATGTTGATGTCTTTAGAAAAAAGTCTACTTGATAGCCTTGAGTATGATACAATCATTCTAAGATATGCATCTTCGTCCTCTGAATTGAGCAAACTGTTTTAAGAATAGTTATTTCTATACTTTGTACTGCGGAAATTGCACATCACTTGTACTTTTTTAATTCAATCTAATTTTAATATTCTGTGATTTAATTGTCTAAAGACTTATTTTTAGAAAATTGCGGACCGTGCAGTTTTTGCGATATATGTATAGACGGGAGGGCCCTTTAATTATTTTTATGGCCGGTAATATATATACAGCCAGTCCAGGCCACTGGTGTCATGTGTAGAGTCAGCTGAGAAAAGTATGAGATAACTTGGAGCTACTTTGGTATGTGGGGATATGTAGCATTGACATTCATTAGATAAATATTTTTACCTGTTGACTATTGTTTAATTATTTTACCATATAATGCAGCCAGATGTCAAATGAACGAACATAACTATTTTTACTTGCATTTTAATATAAATAACAACATGATACATAAATTAATAACATTTAACTGTGGGCATAAATTAAAATAGTTTCTTGCTTTTTTAGTAAACATTAGGATATGGATATTGAATGCCAAAACACCCCTAAAATACTCTAACTTTTTCAATAATGGCGCCCTGAATCATTTCAGGTACACATATAGACGTTATCTTACGGATTTGGCAAAATCTTTTGACAAAGTCCAAAGCTACGGAATCAATGAGGAGCTTTGCGCATGGATTAAAGCATGGCTATTAGGAAGATAACAGACAGTCATAACCAGAGAACATGCCATTGGGAAAATGTTGCCACCAACGTACGTTGCTGGTAACATTTTTGTAGCAATGCTCAAAGACTATTACAATCAGTAATGGTCTTAAAACCGACATACTTGTTCGGTTTTAAGACCATTACTGTTTGTTCTGTATAATAATGATCTTCCAGACAAATTTAAACATCAGATCAAGTTCTACTATAATGATAGTGTAGTCATAAAGTTATTCCTAGACGCGGGTTTCATGCAAGCAGACATTCAAAGCCCTTCAAATCGAGAAGTACAATAAGATGTGGCTATGCCGGGTCTATGGATCTATTAAATATGAAAAAGCTATGAAAGATCATAGAGTATGAATGAACCAAACATTATTTTTTGGAGAAATTGATTTCATAAACCTAAAGAAAGATTTAACAACTTGTTAAAAAACTATGGTCATATCTATTTTACTATTTTACACTTATTATGTCTAAATTTTTTATTTATTTATAAATTTAAGTTAAAAAATCAAAAATTGATTTACATGGACCAAAAATTTTACTAAAAATTTTGGTCCGTTTTTAAAACTTTTGAAATATTATCACGGATCATTTTTTTCAAGGCGGACCAAAATTATCGCAAAAATTTATCCAGCCGGACCAAAAATTTCAACGAAAATATTGGTCCGGGATAAAAATTTTCGCGGGCCAAAATTCCAGCGACATAGCACAATAATGTTCACGGTAAAACGAGCATGTTCATAGTAACACGGACATTTTCACGATATCACGAGCATGTTCAGCTAAAATAAGTGTTAAACCCAGAGTTAGACACTTTAAAATAAAGCAAGGTATGAGTTTTACTGTTTATAGTAACAAATAATAGCAGTTTCAATTTTAAATGATTTTTTTTTTGTAATCTTAAACATAATTGTGTTCATTTTTTTTTTAGTTGTCTTTGTCATCACTTGGTTATTTTGCTTACTGTTGAAACATGGTTTTAATTTTGTAAATTTAATATGATGTGAATTTACATTATTAATCATTTGTCAACAGTTAGAGAGAAGCTGGAAATAAATTAAGAAATGCTGGAAATTAACTTTTAGTTAAGGTAAAAATAATTTTGTTTATTGGTAGCATAATAAAACCAGTTACTCTTATTAATTGCGTGACTTTTTTACTTTTTCTAACATGGTGTTTTTAAAACACTTCCTCTCTCTCTTAGATGAGACTTAAATAAGAATTAGTATTGAGAATTGTAGAGAAAGAATTGATTAAACTCTGTAATTACTGAGCTCTTGCGTATTTTTTAATACTGCGATTGATAATTTGCTATTTAAAGATATAATTCTTTAAATTGTCCCTTGGTTGTTCAAATATTGTAATAAATAAAATCTTTTTAGTTTCAAGTATTTTCTCTTAGGTATCGCCTATATATATTACGTAACGCGAAATTAAACATAGACAAAAGAAATATCTCAAAAACCGTGTTTCTCTCACGGTCAACTATATGCTGCATTTTCAAGAACTATAGCATTTAATAGTTTGTTTTTCAAAATTGATAAACATCTTATTCAAGGTATAGTAGGTAAAAAAATGTATCATAAATATTGTTATATTTATTGTCTTTTGATTTTCATTTCGAAAATTTACTGTTAAAGGTTGTGAGCACATTTTGTATGTATAACTTTATTTATAATTATTTATTTATTTTTCACAGTTTTTGGTAAATATATCTATCATTCAATAGTTGTAAAATGTGTTTATACGTGTTACATAAAGTCATATTTGTATATAGTTATATATATGTTTAAATTATAAAAGCCAAAACAACAATTTATATCTTAGTTTGATTTTTTTTTTTAGTATTGTTAATGCTTTGGTACTTCGAAACAGGTTTTTTAGTTACATTTTCGATAAATCTTTAACTGCAATTAAAGGTTAGGTTACTATAAATAGGTAAATCGATATTTGGTAATTGTGTGGTGGTTTCTGTTGGTTTTTTTTTTTCGTAATTATGATATCATAATTTCATTACTTTTTTATTTTAGAATTACGTTATGACGCATTTATAAGATTTATAAAATAAAAAAACCTGATTTCTTTTTATTGTAAATTTTTGTTAGTTAAAAAGATATAAATATATGCTATTAGTTAATTTTATATTTTATCTATTTTATGCCTAATAATTTGTTATACGTATTTTAAGGGGATCTTTGTAAATGGGGGGTCGTAACTAAAAACCTTTAAAAATATAAAGAATATTGTAGTTTTGCGCATTAATATCGAGTTACTTAAGTTTTATTTATGTGTTTAACTAATTAGTTAGCTTAGTCTGTATTTGCAACACTTTTGAGGAAAGAAAGAAAACATTCTTATATAAATAGATCATTGTTTTACATTTTATTATTTTATTTTATTCATCTGGCCACCATTAAAGCAAAAAGAGGGAAGGAACCTCTTTATTAGAGTCAAAATATTTAGGAAAATTAAATTTCGAGTTACTAAAGGAATTTTTAGTAAATGGTGGCAAGTTACCGTTTACTAAAAATTTAATAAAATAAAGAGGCCAAACAAATAATATAGAAATGGTGTTGAACAGACTCAACAAGACCCGGGTCGGGTCAGCTTAGTTTACAAATTTTTATGTCTACTTATCTCTTATAATTTTTATTTTAGTTTGTCATATGATACATTAATGTATTAAAAGATTTGTTATACCCGTGTTTGATCGTAAATTAAATTTTTTTTGTTTGAAAGGTATTTGTACTCAGATGCATAGTTATAATAAACTTTGTTATTTTTTATAAATTTATTTAAATGTGTGCATTTAACATTTTTAAGTAAACAATTTTCTTTTCTAAATAACAATTAATCAAGGGAATACCAAAAAATTGATAACTCCTCTATAATATAAGTTAACTTCATTTTAATCTTAATGGTTCGTGTTATAAAAATTATTACAAGGATTTAGTTGACACTTTCGTCAATTTAAAGCATGACCAAGTGTTATTATTTTGTGTCAGTAACTAAAAACGTATTGTGTTAAATTTAGGAAGGTCGATGAAAATGGTTCTGCCTTACACTGTTATGACCTATGCCATTTGTAAATTACTTAAATAATGTTAAGTAGTAATTGTAAATGTTAAGTAGTAGTTGGTAAATTATTTTACCTCCTCATAATTTTTATGTTAATTTTACAGATGGATTAATTTTTTCAAGCTGAAGGCGATTTTCTAAAAGGGTATTAGTTAAGGTTTTGCAAGATTAAATTGTGGAAAACAGCCACTATAAATTAATTATGTAACAGACCGACCAAAACCCGTATTACGGGTTGCCTTTTGCTAATATAAATAAATAATATAAATTATATAATGTTATAAGAATATATAATATATTTTAAGTGTATATGTATATATAATGTATATCGTATACATATATGCATAATTATATACAGCATATGTATATAATTTATACAATCTGAATGCATATGTCAAATAAGTTTACTTATAATGGCAGCCTACGCAATCGGAAAGTCTAAAAAACAAGTTCAAGAAAGAAAGACTCCCTTTAATCAATATTGAGGCTGTTGCTATCCATAAACGCACATTTGGCAATCCAGGAAGTGGACGCAAACGCGCAGAAGATTGTCTTGAGAATGAAGAAGCTTGTAGTAGGACACATAAAGACTTTGTAAATATTAGGCCTTTTTTTTTTTTTTGAGGGAGGCGGGGGTATATAATTAAAAAAAAATAAAATAATTCCTAAAAAATAACTTTTTTTAAGCCACATTCTCTTCCTATTTGTGAGGATGATTTAACTGTAGCAAAGATATGTTAATGGAATATCGTAAACTTCGTCCAGACATGAAAATGCTAATTGATCGCCAAAAATGTAGTTGGTTTGTGCGAGCAACGGATTTTGATGGTCGACCTAAAAGCTAAATACCCATGGATCTGCTCTGCTGAATTGGTATTCTTTTAACTGTTCTCTTTATTTTATTTTTTGTGTTTTAACTCAAAAATAATTTTTATTATAATGATATTAAAGCTTCTTAGATAAAGAGCTTCATCAATGGATGAAGGGTATGGAAGATAAAATCTTAACCTTGATAAAATTAAAGTGTAAAGACGGTTTTATTTCTGAAATATTTGCTGAAATTGAGCATGAAATTGATGAAAGCACTAAAAAAGGTAATAAAGGTAATTTCTCTATTTCTCGAACCTCCTCGGGACCAAGAAGTTAGTTAGCGATAGCAAATGTTTGATTTATCGAGAGTATAATCCATAAGTTAGGGTTCAATAGGAATCAAAAAAAGTTTGAGGTACTTAAAAGTTTGAAATATCGAGTAATCGAGATATCGAGAGTTCATTGTATTACAAAAAGTTTCTGCTTTTCATAGCTAAATAATGTTTATGTTTTTTTTTGCTGAATTGTATTTTCTATTTCTGTTTTTATGGTTCTGTTATTTTACTATTTTAGATGCTACATTGAATGGAGCTATTCTAATATTGCCACGGTTATTCAAAGAGTCTGTTGAAGCCTTGGTTACTTTTAATAACACCATAACGCTGAATACACCTACCATTGTAATCCTCCGAGGTCCAAAGCTGACATCAATTTTTGTTGTGTTATAATAGATGGCCAAGAAATAGTTGAACATCATAATGATGTTGATATCTCATTAGGGATGGCTTGTATATTTGCCTCCTATTTTGTTTACAATATAAAAAACCTGGTTCAATTAAAAAATACCTTATTATTTTATGAGCACATCATATTTGGTGTATCAAACAAAGAAATCCCTGTAACAATTCGCAGAATGGCAAATACTTTGTACGAGGTTGATGTTGATTTATTTTTAACTTTTTTATATCAACTCTATGTTATTTTTTAATTTTCAGTTTTTTTTTCAGTTTTTTAAGTCATTTTATTTCAGTTTTTTAAGTCATTTTATTAATTTAAATATGAAACTGATAATAATAATAAGATCATTGAACAAAAGCAATAAAGATGGCTGCCTAACATAAACTTATAAAATCTTTATCTTAATTCTCACACAAAAATATGTATATGTTTGTATAAGTTGAAGTTTATTCCCTATATAATACTTATATAGAGAGTCCCTATATAAGTATTATATAGGGACTCTACTGTGTGTGTGTGTGTGTATATATATATATATATAAATATATATATATATATATATATATATATATATATATATATATATATATATATATAAGTATATATATATACATATATATATATATATATATATATATATATATATATATATATATATATATATATATATATATATATATATATATATATATATATATAAGTATATAAATATAAATATATATAAGTATATATAAGTATATATATATATAAATATATATATGTATATATATATATATATATATATATATATATATATATATATATATATATATATATATATAAGTATATACATAAATATATATATATATATATATATATATATATATATATATATATATATATATATACATGTATATATATATATATATATATGTATACATATATATATATATATATATATATATATATATATATATATATATATATATATATATATATATATATATATATATATATATATATATATAAGTATATATATATAAATATATATACGTTCATATATATATATATATATATATATATATATATATATATATATATATATATATATATATATATATATATATATATATATATATATATATATATATATATATATATATATATATATATATATATATATATATATATACATATATATATATAAATATATATTAATTATATTTTTTTATATATCATCAATTGTTTGTTTAGGTTTAGCTAATTTTAATTAAGGGAATCTGAATTATGCAAATCTTTAATGGATTTTCTTGAGTTTCATCAATATCACAGATATTAATATTCACAGATTTTCAATCATCAATAGAATCTGCGATTGAAAGTAAAAAACGAGCATATGAAAGATGCGATACGGTTCAGATTAAACTGTAGTTTGAAAATAAAGCAATTTTTTTAAATTATTTTGTAATTTTTGTTTTTCTTGTAACATATGTGCTTCGTTAATCTAGTCGTTGTTTGATTCCTTATTTTGCTTCAAAACTTAACGATATATTATTTTTATCCCGTGATTTTTATTTTTGGATCAACTTAATTAAAAAAGTTTAACACATAATAAGTTGTAATAAAATAAATAGTCTAAAATCTATCAATTATTATTCTTTAATTAGTTTTTTTTTCAGAAATATATTTCAAAATTTGTGTACTGAACATCTATTTTGTCAGTCAGATGTCTTGAATCTGAAGTATTTCTTTAAAAAAGAGGTTATTTTTATAGTTCTTCGAAGAGCCTCTCTGGATGATTTATCGGAACTCTCAAAAACCCTTAGGTTCTTCAAAAAACCGATTAGGGTTCTTTAGAGAATCTTACGGTAAGGTTCTTCCGAAGAACCCCTACAAAAGGTTCTTTAAAGAACCTCTACGGGTTCACCCTCAGCACCAACTTCAAGAAGCATTTAAGGTTCTTTAATGAACCATTCGGCTTTACAGTGTACGGGTAGCTTTCTGCTAGTAATAAAAGTAAAAGTTGCACTGTTTATAAGATTTTATTTCTTACGATAAACATTAAGTAAATAAAATATAAATAATATGTAGGAAACCAAAAAAAACCAATTTGTTTTAGTTTTTTACTGTTTTGGTAATCTGAAGAGTAAAACTCATTTTAAATATCAATAATAAGTTACAACTTACTTGTCCAAAATCTTGATTTGTAAACAAGATACGAGCATCTAAAAACAACCATAATAGCCGGTGATAATGAAAGTACAAAAGTAGCTTTTTCAAGTCTTTTTTCAAATAAATGATAAAACTCGTTGTTTAATGGGAGGCTGAGTTTTCCAATCTTTATAGTGCCCAACAATGCAAGTAAAAATAGGACAAACGAATCAAAATAATTTATTGTATTGTTTTTGAATGGAAATGTAAATGTAAAAACAACCAGAAAAATAACTAAAATCAAAGTAATTGCAGTATGCATATCCAATTGGTTTGTTAAAAATGTGCCTAGGCCAATAATTATAATTCGGGCAAAAAAGTAAAATGATGCAAACCCTTGGTGAAATGCATTACTTTTAAACTCGCCACCAAATGCGTCAATTAAAGCAGGTTGAAATGTACGATTTATTCTTAACTGACGAATTAATATCAGTGGGCATACAGCCAATATAATTAAGAATATTACTGCAATAAGTAAATACCGAAAATGGCTTTTTGTTCCGTAGGAAACAGATGCATACATAAATGGAAGATAATTTCCTAACGAAGCTACAGGTTGCAAAAGTAAAAAAGAGATTCTTAACAGATCGGCGTAGGTTAATATTAAAATTAATGGAAGTACTTTTAAAAGATGTTCAGGTTTGTTCTTGTGAAAACAGCTACTCCACTTCAGTATAAGTACGTTACAACAGCTTCTTTGTATAAATAAAGATAAGAACATTGAAACTGGGATTAAATATTCAAGTGCCAACTTATCAAGATTATTCCAACTCTCTATAAGACATAGTTCAAAAATATCTTGTTTAAACTTACTTACACTTAATAATCCAACTAAAAATGTTAATAAATTACTTTTGTCAACAATTTCACTGTCAATGTACTGCAAAACCTGATAGAAATAGATAGTTGAATTAAACCAGCTTTCATAAATACAAACATTCAGGAAAATAGCGCAACACAGCACCACAAAAAAAGGGCCTAACATAAAAAATATTACAATCCATGTAAAAAACTTATTACATTTCTTACATTTTTCACTTCCAAATGCTAGTGAAGTGTTTGGCATGCATTCTGAGCATAAATAACCTTTTCTATTATCATTACATTGATCGTCTATTTTGCTAAGATTTGTATCTAACAGTCGAACGTTTTTTTCGGCATCACATAACTTGCAATACCCACATGGGCACTTTTGAGTAGTCTCTTTACCAGTCCCAGTTAAGTTAGTGTAAAATCCGCAAGATATTGATATACTTCCGTTGGAGTTGCAAAACAATCCATTCGGAATGTTTTGTTTCTGGCTACAAAAACAAACGTCATTTTCTCTGGAGTAAGCAAATGGACAGTTAATCAGCTCGACTTTAGTATTTATGGTAACGTTTCCCGATTGAATTGAAACATTATATGGTGTGCTGTTGTTTCCTTTAACAGAAAAAAAAATATTAGAGTTAAGACCCCAATATACTACTTTGTTATTAAAAATGATTTTGATATAACCAGTTACACTATTGTTAAGCTCATCAAAAAGGTAAATATTAGGTTCAAGTAACTTTCCCGGATACACATTATTCCATTCTTCATTTTTTATTTCTATTCGTGTGGGATTGCTTGCTAAACTTTTTGTGTTAAAATAATGCGCTAATACTGTCTCATTATGATTTTTATTACAATCAGCAAAGGTAGATGTAAAAATATCATTTTTTCCTTCTAGTTGAGATGTATTGTTATTAAAAGTCACTAGTGAGCTTTGGTTGATTTTCATAAAACATGTATTTTTTAAATCATTTTCTAATTCTAAATTATACTGTGTTTCGGATTTTACAAAAACAGCTCCTCCAAAGGATAATGCCCAATTGTTTAAGAAAGATATAGTTGTGTCTTTGCGAATATCTAGAGATGAATACTGGTACATAGCTATTGCTCCACCTTCAAACCCAGAATTATTCGAAATTTCCATGTTTCCTTCAACGATAGTTTTTGAAATATCCAATATTATAGCGGTAATATTATTTGAGGTAAAAATATTTTTATCTCTAAGTTCAACTTTGCTATGGTAGGAAAATAAAGCACCTTGGCCAGTAACAAGTGGATTACTCCACGGAATGGAGCTGTTGGAAAGAATTATGGAAGAGAGCTGAAGAAAAACATCTTCAGCATAAATACCTACCCCTATCTCTCCATAATTTTTTGAAATAGTACAGTTATTGATAATGATTCTCATTGTTTTTTTCTCGCTAAAAATACTAAAAAACTCTGCAGGCTTATTCTCGCTGTTTTGAATAAAGGAGTCAACAACTTTCTTTTCACTGTAATGACTCAAAGCACCTCCAAACGTTGCAGCATTTTCAAAAAAACTACAACCAAAAATTTTTACAAAGTTTGTAAACACAGTCTGAGAGTATGTTAGTAGTCCTCCTCCTTGTAATTTTGCTTTGTTTTGAATAAAGGTTGAATTTAAAATAAACACTTTATTATTTTTTGAGTTTTTTAAAAAGCAAATCAGCAAACCTCCTCCATATAACCCTTCATTTTTTATAAATTCAGAGTTGCTTATTAAAAGTGTATTGTTTTCCGCAGAATCTCCAAAGAATACAATCAGTCCGGCTCCAACACTGTATAACATATCTTCATTTAAAAATCCGTAACGTTGACGCTCATTTTTGTTTAAATAAAAACTGCATTTTTTTATATAAATAAACGCTTTCAATTTTGTGTACGAAGGTTTCTGGTAAATTAAAACGCCGCCTCCTGAATAAAAATTTGTTTCTGAGTTAAATATTTTAGTATTGTTTTGGACCGTAAATCGATAAAGAGATACTGTCCCAGAAACATTGATTAGCACCATTGAAAAACCAACACTGTTAAAAATCGTAACATTAACTATACTTATGTTGCGTATATTTAACAAAAATATCGCTGACGACACAGTTTGCTTAGTATTTTTTCCCCCTTCTAACCATATGTTTTGCGCTCGACACCCGCATTCTTTTAAAATTAAATTTCGGAAAGAAATATTTTCAGATTTATAAAAATAAAATCCTGCGTCTCCAAGACAAGAAATCGAAATATTACTCTTAGCCCCAATGATTGAGAACCCATAAAGAAAAGTTAACATCTGATTAGAAGGTAGTACTTGATTTTCCTGTAATAAGATACATGTTCCGTTTTTTTTAAACAGAGATACATCTTCAAGTGCTGATCTAATGTTCTGATAAGTATTCCAGTAGCTTGTGTTGTTGACATAGCTAGTTGTCACTGTGACTTTGCTGTTCACTTCATATATATAGTTGCAGTTTTTCAAAAAGTTTGCATGACAGACGTAAAAGAATGATATTATAAAATTTAATAATAGAAATTTAGTTAGCATATTAAAATGCAGATTCATACTAAATAAACTCTGAAAAAAAAATGATTTTATTAATTACTAACAATTATAAGATCATTGTTAATTTCAATATTTATGACACTATGTAATATTGTTAAAAAAGTAATTTATAACTTGCAAATAAGTTTATATTAACAATAAACTATAAATAAGAAGAAAATAAACATAAAATAAAAGTTAAAAACAATAAATAAAAATAGTGTAAATTGAGCTAGACTAGTTGTTATAATGGTTATTAAAACGGGTGAACCCTGAGGCCATCGGTCAACCTAAACTCCAGACTGGAGCACACATGTTAGATCGAATGCTTCATCTGTGCACCACGTAACCAGGAAAAAAGACTCTGTCTCAAGAGGCTGCTTGTAAAACTGTATTTATTAAAGATTGGATTGCGAAGAATATTTATCCTTTACAAGTCAATAATGTTGCAAAGAATTTTTGCACTGTTCATCAAATTCAGCAAACAAGAAAAAAATAAAAATAATTACAAATTGGACGAATGGTACGTAAAAGTAAATGATTTTAAAGACAACATGACTAAACACGCATTCGACGTATGTACAAAAGACAAGTTGTACCAAAGGAAACTGGAGCAACAACCTCAACGACGGGCTACTTTGCGCCAGATCATTGTTCAATTCTAAAAATGAAAATACGAATTTGTCGTCACACTGTCAATGAACGAATGATATGATGCACATTTCAGTGCATTGCGGACTACAAGGTAAACAGAAATGATCTCATTGGAATCATTGTGACTACAGCGAACATAGTATTTATATTGAATTGGTCCAAATCCCAGTCCACGATGCATTGATAAGTATCTTCAAGACGCAGCGTTTTAGAACTTGAGCTATTCTGAAAGAAGTATAAGAAACGCTAGACAGTTATCTGAAATGAACTTCTTCAAAAATACAGATATGGTTTGCAAAAAATTGAAACTGGCACTTCTCACTAACTAGGGTATGAATCAGAATTTGAAAAATTTGACAACCGAGAGAATAATATATGGTAGCTTCACAACCGTCACTACGTTATCTAGAAAAAAATGTAGTGAAGAGAAATGGTCTACTTCAAAAATTCATCATTTACCAAGTTCGCATGCGGGACAAGAGAAAGAAATGGAAATGGGCACGGATGTCTGATGAAGTGAAGCAGGCCAAAAAACTAGAAAAGGACTTGAAGAGTGCTGGAAGATTGTAAATGGCATGGAGGACCTGTGACAGTCTGATATTGAAATACTAGACTCATTACCTGAAAGTAAACTCCTCAGCAAAATATGTAATTTGAGTCTCATTGTTCCTCCTAATATCAAACAGAGAAGACGTGCGACAACAGACAAATCAAAATGCAAAAATTCACTCTTGACGAACTGAGAACTTCTAGAAAAAACATTCTCAAGCCTGTGAATAGTCTTGTCAACAACATCGACCAATTACTGAAGAGTTTTTAACTGCTGAATAAGTACTCAATAATATGTTTAATTTGTGATAAATTTGATTTGTGAAAAAAAAACTACCAGGCCTTAAATTTTTTAATACATATACTAAAGTAAAATAAGGTTATTTTCTCAAAAAATGTTGCTTTTAGATAAAGGGTACATAAAAAAAAAAGTATCAAGGGCATCAATCTCTAACAGACAAAAAATATAATAAACTAAAAAATTACTTTTTTGTTAATTTAAAAGAAATGAAATTTAATTAGTAGCGTTTAATTAAAAAAAAATGTATTATAATTTACAAGGTATGCCCGCCTTTTCCATCCTGCCATCCAAAAGAATACGACTATGACTTTTAAAGCAAATAAGAAATTTTTATGAAACTTGAAGTTCATAAATATATTTTGATTTTGTTAAAGAAATTACAAAAAAATTATACAAATGCTTTTTTTTTTCACCATTTGGGTCTGAATTTTAGTTTACTTTTTTTCTTAGGAGTCTCTTGAGACACATTTTGACAAAAGCATTTTTATACAATAGAATATTAATTTTATAAACAAATCTACCTTGAAATTTATTTAACTTTCAAATATCGAACGTTTTTTCGCATAATGAATGTTTATTAATTTAACTTTTAAATTATAGGTCTGTAAAATGTCAAAAACTAATTCATTATGTTTTAACATTTCAAATTTGATTGTAAACTTTAAGTTTACTGTTTAACAATAACTCATCCATTTATGTGGTTTTAATTAGTACCCGGTTGTGAATTAGTACTCGGTTGTAAATTAGTACCCGGTTGTGAATTGTAAAGTAATGATAACTACAATTTAATTAGTTGGAAATAAAAAGCCAAACTCTGAAAATGATAAACAAATAAATAAACAAAACGACTAACAAAAGAAGGATGGAAAGGAAAATTAGTCGAAGAAGAAAAATCTTTTTTTTAAATAAAGTTTTGCCGATCATATGCGACCCGTTCATATGCGACCCGTTCATATGCAACCCGTTTGGCATTAGCAAACCAATATGCATTTTTGGTTAATAATATTTTAATAGAGTTCAGATTACAGACCATATTGTTCAAGAAACTAAAATTAATAAATACTATTCAATATTATTAGAAGATAGTACCTCAGATCGGGTTCAAGCTATTAAAATGTCACTTACAATAAAATTAGTATAACAAGACAAAAATGATTTCAAAATTCAAAAGCACCTTTGGGATTCAACCCTGTTGTAACTACTTGTGGTAAAAGTTTAATTGGAAAATTTCTTAAAATATATTATGACAATCAAATAGCTATTAAAGATATTTTAGCTTTATAGCGATTTTCAAGCGATTTTTTTTTCTTACTTTATTTTTTTCTAATTTCTTTATCATATTTAAAAATTCGATTCTTAGTGTTTAGTCTATTATAATTATGAGAATAATTGAACTTTAAGCATTGTGATTTTGTAGCAATGTGTCGCCAGCTAAATATTGTCATTTTGTAGCTAGCTACAAAATATCTACAAATCTGTAGCTGGTTGATATTTACATATAAATTTTTTGACAGAGATTTTAATACGATATAACACTAGCTACAATAGCCAGTGGGTCTTTAGCTTTTTAAGCTGCTGTTCTCCTATCGAGGCCATATAGCTGTCTTTATTGTTAAAATTATAGCTAACTATTCGCTATTCGATTTCCCACTGGGTTGTCTTTTGTCACTCTGCAATTTTAATTTTATCTTAATTGTGTTGTAGAATATTTTAAGTGAATATGTTTATATGTTTAATATGCTTCATATTTCATATTTATTATATAATATGCATTTGTAAACCCACAATATGATCGTGTTGTGGTTTACATAATCAGAAGACTCCTCCTTATTCCAAAAATGTAAGAACTACTTTTTTTTACTAATAGCCTGGGAAATCAAATATTAAGTATTTTAAGCGAGTGCCCAGTATTTATTTTTCAAGTAACTAAGAGCCATATGGCATATTCAATTTTCTAGAATGTTGATACTGGTATCAAATGAGCTTGACTTGCAAAAATAGTTAGGTAACTAGAGCTAAACCAATACCGTCCCGAACCCTAATTGCCCCTTTCTTAGAACTACGTTTCTTAAGATCATTAAAATTGATTGAATCATGAATTAGATCAAAAATTATCAATAGATTTCAAAATTCATCCAAAAATCTCCTTTCGTTCAGATTTTATGATCATAAAAAATTTAAAACTCGGTTCATTTACTGAAATAACTTTAAATGGTCGTAACTTTTGAACGAGAAATTTTTTTTAGCATTTTAATTTAGCATTGTGGATCAATTTCAATCTAGTTTATTATAACACACACAAAAAAAAAATTTTACATACCCTAGGGCTGGGTTATTAGAAATCCAATAGGGTTTTAATTAACAACTGCTTTTTTGCCGTAAAAAAAATTTTCTGTTTTATGTGGTTAGATTATTGTTTTTATTTTGCATGTTGTTATCATCATAATATATATTAAAAAATTATGTTAGTTGTTCATAGGAGATTGTTATTGTAATTTTTACAAACTACCCGAAAATTTACAGATACTTTAAAAATATTTTGTAGTTGTAAGCAACAACTACGTTTTTTAGCGCTTTAATATAGTTTAAACTGTGCTCTCCTTTTTTCATTTGCCAAAACTGACAGAAATCTTAGTGAATAGATTCGAGAGTTTGCTCGGTCCAGAAACCTAAGCCTACGGAACATGAAGTTTACGCAAGATTTAACTTAAGTCTATGGAACATGAAATTTATGCAAGATTTAACATAAGCTTACGGAGCATGAAGTTTATGCAAGATTTAACATAAGCTTACGGAACATGAAGTCTATGCAAGATTTAGCATAAACCTACGGAACATGAAATGCAAGATTTAACATAAGCCTACGGAGCATGAAATGTAAGATTTAACATAAGCCCACGGAACATGAAATGTAAGATTTAACATATGCCTACGGAACATGAAATGTAAGATTTAACATAAGCATACGGAACATGAAATGTAAGATTTAACATATGCCTACGGAACATGAAATGTAAGATTTAACATAAGCCTACGGAACATGAAGATTTTTGTAATACTTTAGTTTTGTAAAACTTTTGTAATATTATTATAATAAGTTTTTAATTGTTAGTTTTATACTTAATATTAGTAAAATCTTTTTTAACAATTTTTTTTAACAAAGTTATTTATCATACCAAAGACTCCACCTTTCATGTTGATGAATTCGATAATATGTTGCTCAACTATAAGTACCTTTAAAGGAATTGTAGCTCCTAGCTTGAAGCCCCTAGATTTCTATAATTCGTAAAGAACTGCTCTATATCTTTGATATAAGTAGAGTATATATCGTTTTTCTAATTGTGTTTTCTAATTGATTCATGAAATAACAAAGTTGTCAAAGCTGTCTATACTTTCAAGCAAAAGGGTTCTATGATGTTGCTGTTTGTTTTACTATTACTTGAAGCAAAACCTTTAGATCTTCAAATACTGTATAACCTATGAAAAAAAATGTTTTATTTCTCTAAAATTATCCACAGATTATGATATTTTTGTTCAATGGAGACAAAAAGACGAGTATAATAGTTTTGTGTACACTTGAACCTTTGAAGTCTTGATTTTTTTAATGTAATTTTGTAGTGTTAGATTATCAAATCTCTAAACACTCACGCTCCTACCCCTAGTCTTCCTAAATCCCACGCTCTTCCCCTAGTCTTCCTATATCCCACGCTCCTACCCCTAGTCTTCCTAAATGAACTTTTTCAAAAAATGTTTTATATTAAACTAGATCAAAATTCATCGACAGATATTAAACTTCATAAAAAAAAAAAATTTATTTTAAAAGTTAGGACCATTCAAAATTTGCAGGGGGGTAAAATTTTCATGGGGTAAATGAGCGGAATTTGCAGGGGGTAAATGAGCGGAATTTTAAACTTCTTATGGTCATAAATCTTAAAGAAACTTCTTATGGTAAAGAAAGGAGATTTTTTAGTGAAATTTGAAATCTTTCAATAAATTTTGATCTAATTCATGATATAACTTAAAAAAAAAAACTTTATGATTTTAGGAGACGTAGTTTAAGAAAAGGGACAATTAGGGATTGGAACGGGGTTGATGAGCTCCAATTACCTACCCTTTTTGAAAGTCATCCTGATTTGATACCAGTATAAACATACTAGAAACTTGAGTATGCCACATGGCTATTAGTTACCTATCTTAAAAAATAAAATTACAAGGCACTTGCCTAAACTACGTAGTTTCTCCCCAGGCTCCCAGTAAAATAAGTTGTTTTTTACTTTTTTGAAACAATTAAGAGTATTCTGGTATTAAAAAAATGTTTTTGAAGATTTGTTGCAAGATCTTAGAGCATGTTCCTATGCACCGAGATGGTTATATGTTTAGTTTTTTTATTCACTGTCTCATACAAAACAATCAATTTAATTAGCAAAAGATTTAAACAAATAAAATAGAATGAAGAAAAAGTTTTAAATAATGTATAACATTTATTAATAAAAGTTCAAAAAAAGATCAGAAATATACAACAACTTGTATATATGTACAGCGCCGGCGACATGGGTTTCGAAGTGGGGAGGCACAATTGTCAATTTTAAAAGAAATTTTTTTTTTCTAGAATTTTCTAAAAAAGAAAAGGTCCTTTAGAAAAAAATTGAAGGAGGGGGGTGCCCCCATCCTCCTTCCTTCTTCCTACCGATGTTTTCGGCTCTGATGCAACTATAATGCAAATAGAGATAATAGAGGTAAAGATGATCTCCGTAACTACGTAAAAAACTATACATTTATCAGTAGTGTTGCAGTTATAAATACTACTTTGTTATTTGCTTTGATATTGAATTTCTGTTCAATAACAAAGCAAATAACAAAGTAGTATTTATAACTTACTTTGTTATTTGCAGAAAAGTAACTTTAACTCTATTTCCAAAAAAAATTCAATTCTATTTTCAAGTTTGTACAAAAATTATTTACCCGTATAAGTTGCTTCTGGGAAACGCAGCTGCTTCAAAGTAAAAATAACAATAATAAATAATACCTATAATCATAAATGAGTCAATTTAATTAGTAGGTCTTGCAATGCGTCAATAAAAAATGTTGTACTTTCAAAAACATATGTTATCAAGAACAAAGAATTTTATTTCTATTACCTTAATGTTTTTTAACACGACTTTTTAAATATAGTTTTTTAAATATAGTTCTGCTTATAACCTTCAAGTTAGACAACTGATAACTGATAATCTGATAATACAAATAAATCGCTAGTTGTTATTTGCTTATAAATCATTGTCATAAGGTATGTGATATTCAGAGTTTTTAATCACGTGGGTTGATTAAATTTGTTTGTAAATTGCGTCACAATTGTTAATATTTCCCCATCGCAAAGATCATTTCTACAAAAATGCCTTATATTTTCATGAACGTAAATTAGAGCTCCTCCACCGTGTTTATTTATTTGCCGTTCAAGAGAGATCTTTTCAAAATGAGAAAGATAAAAATACGAATTTTATTTATGTCATTTTAGGTAGCCCAGGTTTCAGTTGAGCAAACAATATTAAAAAAGTATTTAGTTTGCTCAAGTAAATTTGTAACTTTTCAAAATTGCAATTAATGCTTCTGATACTTGTAGAATTCTAGTTTGATCGTCGCTTTCGTAGATAACATTCTTAAATAGAATTCTTTTTAATTTATTTGGATAATTGTAAGAACATTTAATTTTAGTTTCGTGAAAATAATTAATATCGGAGTTTTCGCGTAATGAAAAAAATTTCGTTTAAAAAAAGTTAAAGGCAAGAGTTTTAAAGTCACTTATTAAAGCCACAGGGTTGGACTAGCTTTTTGTGGCGGCCCGGGGGATAATATTTCTAGCGGCCCTCTGTAAAATCTTAAAAAAAAAAAAAATCGTATAATATATAAATAATGTGTTATTTAACTCATTACTATAGAATATTACGTTGCCGCGCATAAAACACCGTAATACTAATACCGTATACAATGTACGACATATTATAACTTAAATAAATTATATATCATGTAAATATGTAATTTATATTTCTATGATACCCACTATCTTAATTTACAAATAACTTTTCCTCCATATATTTTTATTGTAGCTAAGTAGCAGCAACTGCCTTTTATATTAGTGGCCCATTGTAAGTAAGATATCAGCGGCCCAGTCCAACCCTGTAAAGCCATGATTAGTTATAACAAATAAATTGAAAAGGAGTTCTTTTTATAAACGAATGCATTTACTTCCAAAATTCTCTGGAAAAAATTTTATCATACTTTATTCAGGCCAGGTCTTTAAATCATCCTGGCCCCCCAGCAAAATAACGGTTGTGGCCTCTCCAGGCCCCCTCTCCCCTCCCCGAAAAAAATAGCATCTGTTTTTAAGTCGATTTTTTTATATGCTAATATATTGCTAATTAAAATTACTGCATTGTCCAAAAACGAACAAGTAAATGCGAGCGCTGAAAGGCATTTTTTTTTGTCTGCTATTAGAATTGTAGCAGTTTCCCTTTTTTTCAATACCCTGTTTGAATTTAAAAAAGACTTTTCTCCGTTACAATTCCTAACAGCAGCAAAGAAAACATCTTTAGAACAACATTGACGTTTGAGACTGGATTCAAGTTTCTTTGATTAAATAAACAGAAGTAAATTGATATGATTTGTTTTTTTGGATTAACTAATATTAGTTTCAACTGAATTGAGGAAAAAGTTCTTGTAATGCAGTTTTTTATTTAGAATATAAATGTCCGCATTGTTTAGGTAAATTTAAATAAGTTCAAATAGATTTGAGACAAAACAAAGAAACTAAAATGAAATAGCTAAATAATAAAATGAAAGAAACATATTTTTAGCAATATTATAGTGAAATATATCCAAATGAATAAATACAAATTTAATAGGTTTTTGATAAAATTTTGTTCAACTTGTTTTAAATTAACAAACCTTTTAAATTTATAAATTCGAAAGTTTTATAAATGTAAAACAAGTAAAGAAAAACTTCATCAAAAGCCTTTTTTATTTGTATTCATATACTTTTGGATACATTACACTTTTGTGTATACATATATTTATTTTTATGTATATATATATTTATTTTTGTCTATATATATATATAGTTATTTTTGTGTATATATATATATTTATTTTTGTGTATATATTTGTTTTTGTGTATATATTTATTTTTGTGTATATACATTTATATATATATATTTATTTATTTTTTTGACACTTTTATTTTAAGGGACTTAGTGGTAAGGCTGAATTTGTCTTTATCTTGGACTAGCCATATAGTTATATATTTGTATTTGCTTAATTTCGTAAATTCCTTATCGTCAAAATATATTCAACCCGAAAAGTATTATGTATAAAAAAATTGTGAAAAGAGAACTTTTTTCTAATTCAATCGGAGATAAACCTTGGCGAAAAAAAAAATTAAAAAAGTTATTTATGTGGGAGTTATGGTTGTTTTAGTAAACAAAAAACGTTTTAGTTAATTAAAAAAACACCATTGCACTTTTATTTTTATTGTTAAAATTTATTAGAAAATAATTTGATTCCTTGCTAGCCTTTCTAAGGTATTCCTCTTCTCTGGTTTTCCTCGTATTTCTATAATAGAAAACAATTTGTCTCAATTAATGGTATCAACTCAAACCTTGCTAACTCTTTTAATGGTGTTCCGCAAGGCTCGATACTAGGACCCTTACTTTTTCTTCTTTTTATCAATGATCTAAATGTTTCATTTAAGTATTCGACTGCCTACCACTTTGCGGATGACACCAATTTGCTCCTAATTAATAAATCTTTTAAAAATTTTAATAAACATATGAATCACGATCTAGCCAACATTGTTCAATGACTCCAACAAATTATCCCTTAACTCTAAGAAAACAGAAATTATTATATTTAAATCAATTTAAACAAAAGAAAATAAACATCTTAATTTAGTTAAGTGGACAGAAAATAAATTTCGTTATTTCTATAAAATATCTTGGTATCAAAATAGATTCTAATTTATCCTTTGCATCACATCTTCAAGACCTAGCATTAAAATTAAGTCGATCGAACGGAATGTTATCTAAAATACGTCATTATGTAAATCTAGAAACTCTGTTCAATATATATCATGCTATTTTTCATACTCATCTCATATATGCTTGTTAAGTCTGGGGTCAATCTCATCGCCATGCTTTTTAAAGGCTAACTCATCTACAAAACAAAGCCCTAAAAATAATGTATTTCTAGAAAACTAAATCAAACTCTAACATACATTAACATACATATATTATCTATCAAAAATTCTTAAATTGTGTGACCTAATCCAACTATCAAATTGCCTGTTTGTTTGGAACCTATGCCAAAATAATTTGCCCCTTACATTTTCAAACTTTTTTAATTATAAAGATAATTTAAAATATATCTTACGATCTTCTAGCAAATTCAAGTTATCTGTTCCTAAATATCATACTGTTCATTATGGCTATGAATCCATACAACATAAAAGCATAAAAACATGGAACACCCTCCCCTCCCAACTAAAATCTATTAAATCAATCTCCAAATTTAAAACTGGTCTCTAATTATTTGTCAGAAAAATACTGTTCATAAATCTTGTACTTTTTTTATTTTGTTAATTCTGAGCTTCTATATATCAAATTTTGTTCTCTTTTTGGTTGTGTTTAAATATATAACATAATTGTGTGCATATTTGTGTGCATACATGTATGTATGTATATATATATATATATATATGTATATATGTGTGTGTGTATGTGCATATGTGTGTATGTTTGTATGTGTATGTGCTAGGCATGTAGTTTTATTCCCTATTTTAACATTCTGTAATAAATTTTAAAGGACTATATACTACTATATTTACCACATGTATTCATCATCATGTAAAAAAAGGTTTAAATTTTTTAAGCTAGAACTTGAGTGAAAATATGTTTTTGAATTGAACTTGAATTGAATTTGAAATTAAATTGAAAATATTGAAAAGTTTTTTTAATCAAAAGAAACGACCTTCGTAGACTTAAACTGAAATTTAAAAAAACGAAAAAACAACAACAAATTGTTTAGATGCGGAAAATAAATAAATAAAAACTTACATAGTTGTAAACTATGTAAGATTTTGTTAACAATAGCCTAAATAGTTGCAAGGGATTTTTACAGAGTATTTAAAAATATCTTGCATAGTAAGTCAGATATTATTGCCTCCATCTAAATGTTTTTTCTGTATATTTTTAAATTTCAATTTAGTTTGAAAAAGGCACATATCTTTTTTGTAAACATCTGAATTCCCTGACTATTCCTTGTTTTTTATGCACTATTACTGCATGCTAGGCATGTAATTTCAATATTCATTTCTGGTCCGTAAGATTTAAGGTACATAGTAATGATTAAATGAATACTGGCAATGGCTAAAAAACTGAAGTCTATTTCTTCATGCTAAAAAGCTTACTGTGCTTTAAAGCACAGTAAGGTTTTTAGATTCTATATTTAGCAAGAATCATTTTTCATTTTCATCAGCCATTACTTCTAGTCATTCATACCAATAAGTGTTACTAACACAAGTACTAATTAGCGATAATGATTAATAATATAACTATTTAGAATTAATGGCCTCCATATAATTATGTGAAATAACTCTTACACTTGGTTACTTCATAAATTAAAATTAATAACACAAATCAAAAGTTTGTAAATAAAATGAGATGTTTTTAAATAATATAAACTATGTGAAAATTGCATAAAGATATTTAAAAATATATAATTTTACATACAACTTGATTATGTAAAGAATTAAAATTGTTAATAATTAGTTACTTTAACATGTACCCAGCCCACATTGACAGACGGGACCCGAATGGTTTTTGTCTGGGCTTACGGAAATGGGATTTTGACGGGTAAGTGTGTTGGTTTCCTGACGGGTGTTTATATGGTAATAAAATCAAGCATGTTTGTTCGTTTGGGTTTTATCTGGTTTTTATCAGGGCCAAAGAAGCTGGCGATTTGACGGGTTACCCATAAGGTTCCTAAAAGGTTTAAACTGAAAATAAAAAAAAATGATAACAAAATTTACTCGATGGTTGCCATTTATAATTCGTATTGGGCGTGAAATAAAATTAGAAATTTGAATTTTATGCATTATATTTTTTGTATACATTATAATTACATTGTAATTAAAGAGAAAGTTTTTTTTCGATGTATTTTGTCACTGTGAAACTCCATTAAAAAGACGTTGTTTTAAAATTTCATTCATTTATTACTATTATAAAAGAATTTTTTTTATTTTATCTTAATAAATTTACAAAGTTCAACATATTTGTTAAACATATGTTCCAGAAACTTTTAAACATGTAGTAAATATTCCATTGAGACATTGTTTGCATTTTTTCAATGATCAAAATATAAAGTTTTATTTCAGCTAGTGGTTGTAATAACTGGTTTGAGTTTAATCAAAATATTGGTTTAGTCAGAAACATTTAAAAAGAGCAAACAGGCGAATGGAATGTGATGGATAGGTTATATTTAGGGAATTGAAAGCTTTTAAATCGTTTTTACAGATCCACTCTTTTCCATTAATTTTTCTATATTTTATGCAAGCAAAATGACTGATTTTAACAAAGTTTACCCACCGTAAGACATAAATAAAGATATAATTAGGTGTTTAAATGTAAAAAAATGGCTTTATTGTTATGCATCAACCTCATTTTTTAATAATTGATATTTTTCACTTTAAAATTGTACACTTGTAATATCAACTATAATTTTATAATATACATAATAATAACTTACAATACCTATACTTGTAAATATTTATAATATAATACTTATACTTAGAAAACTAATAAATTTTTTTTTGATATGAACTTTTGCATTCAAACTTTAGTTATAAAACTTTAGCTTAACTTGATAACTTTAACATAAATAACGATAACTAAAAAAAGATAATAGTGATTATATATCAATCAATCAATCATTTATTTCACTTTATAAAATAAAATTAATGCAAAGCTAGGATTAGTCACAAACAATTATATAACTGACAAAAACGTGACAACCTACAAATATCAACCGTTAATTTGAAAAAATATGTAAACTAAATAGTAAATTAATAATAATAATAATAAAATTAATAATAAAATACAGTAATATTTATTGTAATAATAACAGTAGTAATAATAATAATAATTATAATAATAAAACTAGTAATTTACAAGAGTAATAATAATTAAAATAATAGTACCAAATATAGAGATAATAATAATACTTGAATAATAACAATAAGGGCATAGAAGGGGTCGTTTGAGGAGTGCTGTAAATAATACCATATAAGCTATACCTACATTTATAGATTCAGTCACTCTCAAACACATATACAGACACACACATATAAATTATATATATATATATATATATATATATATATATATATATATATATATATATATATATATATATATATATATATATATACATATATATACATACACACACATACATACACATATATTTACAAACCTATACACATATATATATACATACACATATATATATATACATACACATATACAAACATACACACTAACATAAATATTTGTATATATATATTTATCTATCTATCTATCTATCTATCTATCTATCTATCTATATATATATATATATATATATATATAATATATATATATATATATATATATATATATACACACACACACATATATATATATATACACACGTATATATACACACACACTTATATATATATATGTATACATATATATATATATATATATATATATATATATATATATATATATATATATATATATATATATATATATATATATACACATACACACAAATATACACACATACATACACATATACATATATCCACACATACTTACATATACATACACACACATACATATATACATACATACACATATACAAATGGAACAGAGAGGTAAGGAGTAGAAGAAGAGATAACTGAATATGTTTAAATAAGGGAAAACTAAAAGCTGTTATATTTTAGAAAGATAGACAATTAATTGAAGTGATAATGTTGTGTTAAAATTTTATTGAGTGTTTTTATAAAGAATAAATTTTTTGATATTGGCAATTATGAATATCACTTCTAAATTTAAAATAGTTGTTGAAAGCAAGAGGCATGGTACTATGAGTGATATCCCACACAAAAACATAGCTTAATAAGTAAATGAGCTTATCTAACTTCAAAATATTTGATAAATTATATAATAAGTCTGGATTAAAATTGTTTGGCTGGAAATGAACTATTTGTATAGATTTATTTTAAAGTTTTATAAGATTTTTAACTTGAGAAGATGAGCTTTGCCCCCATATTTGGCAGCCATACATTAGCACAGTGGGCCAATAGGTGGACAAAATAAGAAAAAATTTAATTGTCTAATCTTGAAAACTTATTTAATTTTAGTATCTACATATATTAGAAGAAATTTATTGATAATTTATTTATATTAAATCCCTTAGTTACCAGGACTCTAAGTATTTGAATAGTATTGAAATTAAAAAAAAAAAAAAAAAATTTAAATAAGTTATTTACGGTGATATTAACGCTGTGTTTTATTTCAATTACATTTACGTTTTTGAAACAAATAACTAGTACATGTTATTTTAGAGTATTTAGAGATAAGAAAAACCAATGTGTGAAATAAATATGTCATAGCATGTTATCTCAGTTATACTTTGAAAATCACAGATTGAAAAAAAACTTCATGAAATTTTTTTTTCCGCACTATTACTAATAATTACCATATTTTGCCATGTGCTGTAGGGTGTCTCAAAAAGTATCATATATTGAATTTTAATGTGCAGAATACTGCATTTTTTGTCATTTTGAAAATGAAGACGAACAAAAAAAAAATTAAGTCTCTAGCTCTAGCGGAAGGTTATTTACGTCAATTTCATTTTTTTTTAATATATAAATTTTGAGATAAAATTGAACGTTAACTTAATATAAAAAAATAGCAATTGTTACTTAAAACAAAAGAAAATTGTTGGTGCGTGTCAAACAGGTGAATTTGCGTGCTGTGAAATTTTTAAATTTCATTGTAAAACAATTAATTGAGTTTAGAGATGAGTTCACTTTTAAGTGGGATAAAACGATGCATTTAGCTTCATTTTTGCGAATTATAGTAAAAACGTCAATGTTTTGACCTTGAAGCAATATTTTACTGTGAAAAGTAAAAAAAATAATTCGGAGATTAGGTTGATCATTTAATTTCAAAAGAAATAAAAATCAATAATAATACAAATATAAACCTATATTTTTAACTACAAAATATTACTCAACTAAATAATAGTATTAAGATCTTTCTTTGTAGCCTTTTTCGATATCTGCTGCCGGTTTCTCTGGACAACCTAAAAATATAAATATATTAAGTAAATATTATATATTAACTATTCATATTATACTTGCTAATAAGCGCCAATTATATTGCGTGTATATAATAAAATACCTGGAGAGTATCCTGAAGCCTATCTTCATTGTGTGCAAAAACAAAAGATAAGACTCTTTATTGATAAAATCATCTAGTTTAGACGTAGGAACAATTTCAATAATAGATTTAGGTTTCTTTTTAATCAGATCTTGCAACACCGGGACATCATAGGAAAGTAGCTTATTTAACATATTGTTCTTAACTTCAACTTTCAGTTTCTTATCAGCAAGAGCAAAAACTACTTGTTGAGGGGACAGGTACCAAGTGTGACGGCTAAGGCTTTGGTAAAGAACCTTTCCCACAACTGCAAATTCTTTAAACTCATCCATTGTTTGCAGCTGAAAAGCAATATTGAATGCCATCAAATCATTAGATGGTGCTTGAGAAGCCATTGCGCATTTCAGAAAAAAGAAGACGTGAAAAAATACAATGTAGTTGGTTGCAGCCTTCAGATTACTTAACGTGCTTATATTACCAGATTCAGAATCAACTGGGTAGTACATTTGAGTCATTTGAATCACCAGCAAGTAGATACAGTCTGCCATAAATCTTGCTTCATGATGAGCTCCCGGTTGTTTAAATGAGAATTTTGGTAACTCAGCTCCTAGAAAAAATGCCAGAAGCTCACAAAGATACCTGTAATCTCCTCTCTGGAAATTACTCTCACGAAGCGCTGTGATACAGAATTCTTTTGTATCCGAAGCCAGTTTGTACAACAAAGAGTTTGGTCTAAAGGCATCTTGAGTCCAGCCAAATTTTACAATTCTCTCTAATTTGTTTACATCTCTATAAATCTGCGGCCATTTTTTTTGGAGAGTAACATATAGCTTCCTGTTGGGACCATTGGTTGGACAAAATATTTCTTTCATTACATGAGCCATATGTCTTTCATAGATTTGATGTCTATACATTAGCCAAAGAACCGGTCTACCTAGGGCGTATGAAACAATAATGCTTATAGCACCCTTTTTTCTCCCAGTGTTACTGGTTGTTGTGTCCGAACACAATCCAATAATCTGATCAGGCATCTCATAATATTCAAGCATAGCTTGAATGCCAGTAGCTTGATCACTTCAATTAAGTCTGGGAGACATTCTTCACAACTGGATTCCAATTATGACCAGATTTAGAATTGGAGTCAGACCAGGTATGTGTCATTTGAATTCTCTTTACAAAGCTGGTGGTGCTAATATTGATAATATCCCTATATCAAGATCAACTCTAAACAGGAAGACCCATACTATTTTGGAGTCTGAAGCAACGATGATCAGGGACAAAAATTTAGATAAAGTAAGGGGTTTGAAAATTGTGGCACACTTTGACACAAAAATATTGAAAAGATACAATTGGGAAGAAGGAGTATGTAAAAGCGAGGATAGAATCGCCATAAGCGCATCTTCACCCGAGTCGGGTCCGCTAGACTTCCTTCTGGGCATCTTATAACTTTCGATATTTTTTTTTCGATTATTTTATCAACGTTGCCAAATTTAACCATATACCCTCTCAGACAATGCCTCAAAAAATTTATGTCTTTACTCTTAGCGTTGTCATCCCTATTTTTATCAATTTTAATTAAATCATAATTGATTCATAAAATTATATTTGATTTTTGAAAAGAAAAAAAAGCACTACTCTCTTTCAAAAATTTGTCAACCTTCTTATTATAGCTGCCCTCGGGCAAATCTGTTTTAAGCATTTTTAAAGTGTGATACTCTTTAACTTTCTTGGTAATTCTGGTCTTTATAGTTTGCTCAGTCAAAAGAAAGTATTGCTAAACCCAGCTTGTTCCCACAAAGTGACAAGCTCCCTCAGAATACAGACGTTTGTATTTAACTGCTTGGTTTTCCTTCCGCACCCTCCGTCAGCAAACCTGGAGCATCTCAAATAAGTCTTGCCAGAAGCAACTGGGCAGCCAATTTTGACGTTGATCGGTGTGGTACTAAAACATTTTAAAAATTAATTGGTTAGTTATTTACATTAAATACGTTGGTTAGTTACTAATTTACATTGTGTTTTTGTCAAAATTTATCCAGTAGTACCTTCTAAGCATTTCTCCATTTGTGGGAAGTCTATTGAGGGCAAAACTCTGCAAAGGAAACCCAAGCAAATAAAATTGTCTTCGCTTCTTTGTAAACTTCGACGTGTTAAGAATATCTGCTTTAAGTGAATAAATTATCTGATTGTCGCGCTTTTGGTCAAGAGGCATTTTTTAAAATCAACTATTTTTTATTTAAAATAAAATCAGAATAGTTGGATGCACAATGCATTGCACATTATATTGGACGAGTTTTTTATTATTATTTTTTTATTGCCATCGTTTAATTATAACATAAAATTGAATTTATTTAAATATAATATTAAATGATCCCACATTTTTATCTAATAATGATTATTATCAATGAAAAAAAAAAGACTAAATTTTAAAATCAAGTTAATACCTGAGTTTTGGTAAGTAAAGAGTTTTAGTAAGTTTTGTTTTTGTTGAAAACAACTTTTAAAAGTGATTAAGTAATAATTTAGCTCGAGCTTAGATACGCATCATTAATTTCTATTGTTCGCTATTATTTTGTCGAAACGTGTTTGTTTGAAGAAGAATAAAACTAATTTTATCTCAAAATTTATATATATAAAAAAAAAAAGGAAATTGACGTAAATAACCTTCCGCTAGAGCTAGAGACTTAATTTTTTTTTTTGTTCGTCTTCATTTTCAAAATCACGCAGAATGCAGTATTACGCACATCAAAATTCAATATACGATACTTTTGAGACACCCTAATGTGCTGTCTTATATTTATTTAAGCTTTATGATGCTTTAATCAAGTTTTAATTGTTTGCTCGTCCCCTTAAATCCCCGTTCAGATTTTATATGTTTTAACTTGGTTGTTATGGTACTTAATTTTGCATAGCAACAACTCATTTTTTACATTAACGTTGCTTTAACAGTATTTTATCTGCGCTAAGTACATAATAATGGGAGTATGTATTAAAATGAGATTCGCAATTCTTATAAGGTTATTTTTTTTTGGTTGCTATGGCTACATACATTGCATTCCATATAAACAACATATTTTCGGTAGTTGTCAGTAATTTAATTTCTAACACTAACAGTAATTTAATTACTTTTAATTTTAATTGTTAACACTTGTTACTTAATTAATAACATGAATTAGTAGTGTACGTGGAATATATATTATAACATTAAACTTTTAAATACAAAATATATTGGTTATAAGAATTATTTAGATATGGCTTTATTAAACTTAGACATTCATAATTTTCTCTAAAAAAATAATATTAGTATTTCAAAACAAAATTTTACTGAAGATATATTGAAATTTATTTAGCCAAAATTTTCTGAATTTAAAGATATTGATTTTAGACATGATGTTCAACGATTTGTTTACTTGTATAAAAAAAAGTGGAAATCTGCCAAAAATATCTGTTATATGGAATATGTTAAGTGGAAATCTGTTAAAAATTTTGAAAAGAAGTTTGTAAATTGACTTAATGAATATTTAATTGTCAGAAAAAAAAAACTACAAACCTTTTGCTAGTAAACGTGGTCAAAAACCAGTTGTATTTGATAATAGTTTTAATAAAACTAAAAAACGGCGTGTATCTTGCTTAATTGAATCCCATTTATCTAGTGACTTATTTTTAGTATTTATTGCTAGTAAAAAATTTAGAGATGAATCTATTGTTAGTGCTGCCAAGAATTTTTTAAATATTTCAAATACAGATAAAGCAACTATATTTTTAGCAGACGAAGCACTGGCTTTATTAATTGATGCCAGTCTGACAAAAGCTTCCTATCAATTGAATAGAAGCGGAGCCTTGGAGAAAGAATATATACTCTCCCCGCTTACAATGATGTCAGAGATGCAAAATTGAAATGTTATCCTGCAAATATAACAGTGGAGGACTACTCAGCTTCAGTTCCTTTAAAAGATTTAATGATTCATACTTTGCAAAGAATCTGTGCAGTTCAGGAACCTGTGCTGAGGCACTTGATAATGAACGACAAAGCAATAAAAACAATGACACTTACGTGTATGGCTTGTTTTGATGGTGGTACTGGCCAAAGCACTTATAAACAAGTTTTATCAGAATCTTACATGAGCGGAGATTTAAAGTGTGAAGAATTATTATTTATAACTTGTATAGCCCCATTGGATTTGAATGGATTTAACAACAGTAACGAAAAGGTGCCTATTTGGAGAAATCAAAAGTCGTCATCCAAAGCCTATTGTAGATCAATAAGATTAGCTTGCAAAACGGAATCCAAGGAATCTGTGATCGAAGAAAATCAGTACATCAAAAGTGAGATAAAAAGCATGGGTATAATTTTATTAGAGGTTTACGGTTCTTTTATTGAAGTGAATTGTATTATTGAACTTACAATGATTGATGGGAAAGTTCAAACGATATTTCTGATAACACTAACTCATACCATTGCTGTTCAGTGTGTGATGTCTCTCCAAAAATATGAATAGCCTTGATACCCTTAATAAAGATTATACTAACAGAGAGTTCAAATATGGTTTTTCCATTCTTCATGCATGGATTTTTTAAGATGGTTTTGCACATTGCATATAAAAAAGAAACGAGAAAGTGTCAAGCAAGATCTAAAGAACACAAAGAAAAGGCATCTTTAGCTAAACAAGATTCAGACTGATTTTATTAACAAAATAGGACTTGTTGTTGATTTCCCTAAAAGTGGTGGTTCTGGAACAAGCAATGATAGCAATGCCTCAAGGCGTGCTTTTGTACCATATAAAGAAATAGCTGAAATTCTGGGTATTGATCAAAACCTTATATTTAGATTTTACATTATTTTGGTAACACTCTTTTGACACTATTAGACTATATGTGTCTCTTAATCTATAGTATTACATGGCTCAACCAGTTCACAAAGTATTGATACATAGACATGACATAATTAAAAACCTTACATTACCCATCAGACTTATGTCAGAGGAAGCTCAAGAGGTTAGAAATAAAGACTTCAAATTTTATTGCGAAAATTTCAGCCAAAAAAGATCCAGAAAAGCAACAAATACTGATCTTATCAATAGACTCCTAGTTTCCAGTGATCCTGCTATTTCATCACTGCGTAAATCAACATCACACCTAACAAATCATAAAGCATTTCCTTCAGATGTTTTACAATTACTTAAACAATCTTTAAACGATGTTATTGTTTTATAACTTTTTAAAGTAATTTAAAATTGATAATACTTTCTTGCACTATTTTTTGTTTTTACTATAGCAAAAACATTATTAACCTAAAAAATCAATTGTTATTCATTATAGGTGGGTCAAAAATCCGATAGAATATTCGAATATCAACTTACATCATTGTAACTAAAAAAAGTATCTGGTAATAAGCAATATAAGTATCCATAGCAACTAAATTAAAGAAATTATCACTTTTATAATAATTGTGATCTCATATTGGTACTCATGCCATAATAATGGATAATAGCACTCCTAAAGTATCTGCAGATAACAAAAAAAAGTTGTTGCTAAGCAAAATAATGGTATCCATAGCAACAAAATAAAAACAAATACCATCATAAAAAGCGCAGACATCATATAAGTACTCATGCTAATTTTAGTGAATATAGCTCTAATATTACATTAGTTATGAATTTTGTCCAGTAAAAAAGAATTCTGGCCCACTGTGCTTAGGTGGGAATTAAATATAGCATGCCAAATATTTACTAATGTTTCATAGTTGATAAAATGCCTTATTTTGGAAAGCATTCCATTAGCTTGACTTAGTTTGCAAGATATTGTTTTTAATTGTTGGTGAAACAAGAGACTTTCATCTAAATATTTGATCTTATCTACAGTATTTATTTTTTTACCGCCTATTCTGAAATTAAGTTTTTTTGTAATTTTTTTGCATTGAGAATTATAGATAACTATTTCGGACTTCTTGGTATTTAAGGAAATTTTGTTTGATAGTAGCCATTGAACCAAACATGCAAGGTCATGATTAAGATTTTTATTTAGTTTTTTAAGAGATTTACTAACAATAAGAAGATTAGTATCGAATGATTTAAGTCGTACTTGTAGATGCATTCTCAGTTTGTAATGCTTACAAACTGAGAGTGCATATACAGGTACGACTTAAACCTTTTGAGAGCAACTCCTCTGACGCCATAATGATTTAGTTTAGACAGCAGAATCTCATGATCAACAGTATCAAATGTCTTCTGCAAATCAACAAACACTCCAGCAGCAAACTATTTTTGATCCAGGGCTTCGCGGATTGTCTTAGTTACCAACGAGTGCTTGATTTGTACAGTGCTTTTTGCGAAAGCCAAATTGAAGGCTATAGAGACTATTAGATTGATTTAAAAAGTTTTCTAGCCTGTTAAACACGAATCTTTCAATTATTGTGCCAATATTTGAAAGTAAAGATATATGTCGATAATTACAATGATCTAGTTTGGATTCACTTTTAAAAATAGACACAACTTCAGCAACTTTAAATAAGTCTGGAAGCACTCCAAATTCAAATGATTTATTTATCAAAATGCTTAAAGGGTAGCTCAAATCTTTTCGATGCTAAGATTGATATTTGAGTAGGAATCCTATTAAGCCCAGTGTTTTTTCTAGGGTTCATACTGGATATATAATCATTTATTTCCTGAGGTGTAACTGGGGTTATATAAAAGGAGTTAGGATTTTTGTTTTTAAGGTAGTGGTTAAAGTTATGTCTAGGAGAGATTATTGTTTTAGAGAGATTTTTTGCAATTGTGGAAAAATATTCATTAAGTGAGTTAATGATTAGAGCATTTCAGTTATAATTTGGTTATTGTTGGAAAAATAGTCATTAAGTGAGTTAATGATTAGAGCATTTCAGTTATAATTTGGTTATTTATAGTTAAACTATAGCAATAATCCTTTTTTATTCCTCTCCAGGTGTTTCTAAAATTGTTAAGATTTTTATTGAAATATTTTGAGTAGTATGATTTTTTTGAATACCTCAACAAGTTGCTTATTTGATTTCGATAATATTTGAACTTAAGAAAGTATTCTTCTTTTGATTTCTCATTTTTACATTTTACAAACTTTTTGTGAAGTTTATTTTTAACATGTATCGATTTAAGGATGCCAACAGTAATCCATGGTTTTGATATAGTTTTATTAGTATTCTTAGAAGAAAATTTAAAAGGGGCATGATAATCAAGTATTTTGTTTACCAGCTCTAGAAATTTTAATGCATATTAATGCATAAAATAATGCATAATGCATAATAAATTATGCATATGAATTTGTAGGTATGGTCTTTTTAGATCCACCACCGAGTCGTTGTTATTTTTACTCATGAGTCTTCAGTCCCTCATTGCATTGTTGATAACATCCCTTGTAGAGGCTTTTATATAGGTGTTAAGTTCGCGATAATTAAGCACCGGTGTTATCTTCTTTTTTATTATCTTGAATGACACACATCAACTGTAGTAATCCTTTAGCTTTTACTTTTAGCACCCGTTTGTTGGGTGGTGTATTTTAGAAATAACTTCTTCACATCAAATTATTCCGCCCATTGTTGCAACATTCACTACACGAATTAATTTATAGCCAGATGGCTGAGGACGTTCTACGCATTTAGAAGCCATTTTGTTTTTAATATTTTTATTACTTATCAACAATCTCAACGTTTTTATAACAAGTTTGTTCACTATATATAGTATTTAAAAATTCAACTTGTGACTCTTGTCAACAATTAGTGGTCTTTATACAAAACGTTATAATAATAAAAATATGCAACGTGTGACTTTTGTCAATAATTAGCAAAGCTAATTATTGACAAAATTTTGACGCACATTAAAATCACAACATATACATAAGTCTCTCACTAATTCTAATAATAAAAAGTTATTACCATAATTATTATAATTATATGTACCTGTTATTACTGATATTTATCAAAAATACATTCTGGTTGTTGAAGTAAAATTATCAAACTGTAAACAGCATCACAAAATAGTAGTTATATATTTAATTAAAAAAATAATTTGTTGTCCCGATGTGCGCTACAAAAGTTATTTTACTGAAATTAATACTATACAAAAAGTTCGATTCAAAGTATTTTTTTAAAACCAGATTCTAAAAGAGTATAAAAAATACTGTCTGAAAAATATAAACTTTTTGTAAATAAGGCAAATTCGCAATAGTTCAACATAAAGCTTTTGTCGTTGTATTGCTTTAAAAAAAGATGTAAATTTTATTTTTTGCAAACTTACTGATGCATTTCGGTATTTCTAAAGTTAAATTTTTTTTACAATAATAAAGCGCAATAATATAATAAATGCTTTATTACAATAGTAAAGCGCAATAATATAATAAATGCTTTATCAAGAAAAATTTTTGAAAAAAATTTTTTTTAGGTGAGATATAAGGTTTAAGATATAACTGTCCCATTATGCCCCGCTGTCCCGATATGCCCCGCTCTACCCTTCAGTGTATCAAAAATAATAAAATTTGCTTAAATGATCTACTTGTTGAACAGTGCATTTGCATGGGATGTTATACACAAATGTTTCAAGTTTACTGGTTATATTCACAACCACAATATTAAATATGTGTATGTGTGTATATATGTATTTGTGACGTTTTATATATTTGTATGTGTATTGGTATATATGTAGATATGTGTATTATGCGTTATATATAACAATAACAAAAGATAATTAAAAAAAAAAGAATACTGAAATAATTTAACTAAAGATAAATTCATAAAAAAAATAATTAAGAATAAAAATTTTAAAAAAATCAAAAAGTGCTTAAATTTTTAATTTTAATATATTAAGTACCACATTATTTAATTACATAGGGTACATAAGGGTAATATAAGCACCTTAAGCCGAAATTGGAATAATTTCAAAAATAAATGCTGGATCCAAAATTTTTGTGAATAAACAATTTTTAGGAATCCCTACTCATGATCCACTTATATATTTGGGCACCTTAACTTTTTTCTTAAAAACACAGAGGTTTTAAAAAACTAACAAAAGTACTCATATCACCCAGACCACTTGGTAATATGAGCACTTTAAATCAGCTCAAAAAGGTAACATTAGTTAAATAAAAAAATACCAACGTGACCATTAGAACTAATTTTTGAAATATTATGAATACTTATTATAACTTATCATTAAAAGATCAAAATTTAAGCCACTTTTTGTTGAAACAATACTTTCATATTTTCCGCAAAAAAAAAAAAAAGTTGGTTATTTTTTCAGTTTTATTAACTAAAACTTTTGAAAGATAAAAACTCGTGTGTTTTAAGATTAAAGGCGTGTGTTTTAGACTAAAATTGGACGAATATTTTAGGTCTTGCGAACGTTTGCCAGACGTCGTTAGACTTCCATGTTTTACAAAAATGCGTTTACGCCAAATACGGATTTGGTCCACAGTTTTAATCTGGTAAATCTATACACAAAAGTAAAAAGGAAACAGTAATAAATTATATAAAATGTCTTTTAAAATTTAAAACTGCTTTTATTACACCATGATAAAATTGAACAGATGTGGTTGCGTCAACTATTTACAATTAGAATACAAAAATATCCATTATGATACAAGTTACAGATAGGATGCTTAAAGAAGAGAATACTATATAGCAAAAATTATTTTAAAATAAGACCCGACGGGCATTTGTTTTTAAAAGTTACGTTCTAAATGTGTTTTAAACGTCTTTTAAACGTCTTTTAAATATTAATGTTTAAAAGACGTTTAAAAGGCATTTAAAATACATTTAGATCGTAACTTTTAAAAACAAATGCCCGTCGGGGAGCAGTAGATTTGGAATCAATTAAAAGATAATTTAAAAATTTCTTTTGCAACCTATCTACTTTACTTTAGTTTAACTTTTTTTCCCTCCTCATCAAACTCCTCCAATGAATCTATTGGCATCATAATAATGAGTAATGGCCAATACCTTTGAGTAATGGCCAATACGTCATTCATACTGACAATTAAACATGTTTAATTTTAAATGTTATAAAACAAGTACAAAAAAATAAATAAAATAAAAACCATATTACACTGTTGTTTTATACTAACGCAGACAACCTTACAAAACCATTTTATACATTACGACCAGGGTACTACCATGAGCAATAAATACTTGCTAAAAATATAAAAAGTATGGATTACAACTCAATCAACAGACCTTTTGCTGATAACTTTTAACTTACGCGTTTTTTGACATTTCCTTAAATGAGAAACCACCATCACCCACTTTTGAAGGCTTCTTAACCAAATCAGTGGTTTTAAAAAGTATCTGGTTTAATTGATGATGCAATATTAAAATAAAAAAGGTAGGTGCTTCAGTAGTATCATCAGATATAAAATGTTGAGAAGAAGATAATGGTGTGGAGTGAAATCATATATTCGACTTACAGCTTTATTAATTATTTTATTTTTTTTTTATTGCTAAACAACAAAAATATTATGTTTTAATAATGTACATTTATATAATCTGAAAAAAACAACACAAAAAAGTTGAAATAATTACATAAATTTTCAGCCATATCTTCTGTTTGAAAAATTAGCATCTGATTACAGTTTTCTAATGTTTCAAAGTTTCGTATGTACTCAACAAATTCAAATTCCTGTCATCCAGGTACAGTCCATTCTGCGCTATACTTACCAACTGTCTTTTGATGAAAATTATACGACACAACTATACGAGTCAACCCAGTGAGCTGGAATTACTGTTTTTGTTGTTTAGTCTATTTCAATGATCAAAATAGTGCTGAATAGTCTAAAGAAAAGTAATGAATATTTATCCAATTTGTTATAGAATTATTATGTCAATAATTACAGCTAAAAACATAAATTTTAAAACAAAAAAATTAAATTTCAAACAAATAGTTTAAAACAATTAACTCTACAAAAATATGTAGCTGAAATCATCAAAATAGCATCACACTTTAAGTATATGCATTTTTATTTGGAGTTTTTTAATTTAACAAAACTTTAGAGCTGGACAAAAGCTCCAAAATTTTAATCTAGAAACTGAGATCAAAAATCAGATATGAACACAAACAGACAACATTATTGTTAATCAAAATTTGGACAATATAATAACGAAATCACAACATGATCATCTTCATGTATTAATTAAACACAATTTCGAAATACAATATTTACGTTGTCTACCTTCTCCAACGAATATTTATCTTTTTTTTTTATGACGAATATGTTCAGTTTATTAGAATCAATAAAATCTGTGAAAAAATTATCAAGCTCAGCCTTTATGAAGGCATTATAAATCAGTTTTCCATTTCGTAAAACTTTTTTTACAAAGGTCACACAATTTTTACCAAGAAAGCAAGAGTTTTGAGCAAATCAAGTTTTGTAATTTGAGTTGGATTTTGTTGTATTGTACTCTTTAATTTGTGAAGTCTTTTTATAATTTCTTTTAATGGATTTTTTATTACTACACACTAGATGTTTTGTAAATTTTAAATAATTTTCAAAATAAAAACAAAAATAAACATATAGAGGTAATTGGCAATATTCAATTACCTCTTGATGGAAATTTTCAATTAATTTAACATCGTCAGGAAGATAATTGCAGTTAGCTTTTAATGCCCTCCATACAATGCAATTACAAACAGATTGAAGGTAGAAAACTGGGATGTTATTAGCCATAACTGCTACCTAATATATAATAACCTTTTCTTAGAACAAGGTAAAACAATTTTCCAACGTTTAATTCAGTGGTTTGAACTTTGTCTAATATGGCTTATATGGTTTGTGAATCTATTGGTATTTAATGACTATGAAATCTAAACATTTTCAAATCATTGACACAAGCTTGAGTGCATTGGTTTTGCAGATGCCAAATACCAATTTGTTCAAATAATTACGACTTAAGGGTTATTAATAGTAACAAGGCAATTGCTTGAATTTTTAAATACTGTACTGAGTACTATCTATGCTTTGAGTCAAGTTCTAAAAAAAATTTAAAATGACTAAAGTACCGAAAACTATAAAAAACAAAAAACCATCGTCATCACCATGTTCTTTAAACCTATCATTCACTCCAATAGTCACATGCTTGGGCTAGGCATTTACATTCGTAAGAATTTATTGATTTGTCGCAAAACTAGGTTTGAATCCACAGACTATTCTTTTATGTACTTTAACTAAGCACCGCTTCACTCTATCGTCTTTCTGTTTGTTTTACATTGCTCTCCTTCATTCTAAAACTGCACTCTTTTTGATATTATTTTTGATCAAATTGACCAAGCCCTCTTTCTTTATCCATGAGCCAATATCGTTATTGTTTGCGACTTTATTGCCTATCCCACTGAATAGCTTGGCTTTAGTGTCAGTGACTCTGCAGTAATTAAAACCCTCAAATTTCGCCTTTTTCAATCTCTAACTCAAATAGTCAACTTTCCAACTTGAATTATTTACCTTCTCTACTCGACCTAGTTCTAGTTTCTAATCTTAGTCAGTGCTCAGTTTTTCCACATTTACTCTTAGGTGCTTCTGATCACGGTTTCATCTCTCTAAAACTACTATCTCATTCTTCTTCATCAACTGAATCTCCTTAATATTGTACCTCTTTCAACTACCTTAAAGCTGACTAGGTCTATTTCCGTGATTTTCTTCGTGATGACCCTTGGTTAAAAATTTTTCAACTTTCTGTTGATGTGCTTCTTATGGATTCAGGCTGGCATGGAATCTTTCATTCTCTCTTGCATTGTGCTTCTGCAGTTTCGAATTAAAACCGTTACTTCCATATCTATCAGCATAACGATTTTTCAGAAATTAGACGTCTCTATACCTATTGCTAGAAACCATTGTAAAATAGTTTTGTCTAACCCCAAAACTTGCTTTTTTCAGGTCATAAAAACTTGTATTTAATCACAAAAAATAGGCTCTCGTGACTTCTGGAGAGTCTTTGACATTATCAATAAAAAATATAAATCTGTTATTTCACCTTTCTTGTATGATTTAGACTCTGTCACCTCACGTAAAAACAAAGCTGAATTGTTTTTTAAAAACTTTTATCAATATCATCCCTTGATTCCACTAGTTTTGTGCTACCTGATATAACCGTCAAACAGGTTGATCAATTGCTTGACATTTGTATCACTCCAGGTTCTGCATTAAAGTGATTTTCTTCTTAAACTCTTCTACAGCTTGTGATTCAGACAACTTATCTGTTGTTATTGTTTTTAGTCTTGCAGAAGTGTTCTGCTTATCAGAGTCTTGTTTTCCAGCATGCTGGAAAGCGGCATCATTTTCAGCCAATCGCTATTGCAATAATTTAGATATGTCAATATTTATGTACTTAATGAGTCATTTACCCTTTATCTTCTAAGATTAACTCTTACTGTCGACCTTTTTTGAACACCGTATATCAAATCTGTTACAAAATTAGGCTCTGTTAAGGTTGCATCTCTTTATCGAGCTCGACACATTCTTACATTAGATTCTATTCTTTATCTTCATAAATCTGACGTAATTTCTAATAATGTTCTTTCTCTTTTAAATAAAGTGCAAAAACTCGTTGTAAACATTGTTGGACCTGCTCTTGCAGCCAAGCTCCTACCATCATCACATCTTCGTAACGTTGCTTCTCTTTCTCTTTTTTACAAACACTATAATGGGCTCTGTTCTAAAGAGCTAGTGTTTTGTGCCATCTATTAAAATTCATTCTAGTGTTACTCATTCAATTAAGTCTCATCCTTTTTCTGTGACTGTTATTAAGTGCTCCAAAAACTATTATTCTTCTAGATTTTTTCCTCAAACATCAATTCTTTGAAATTCTCTACCTTCATCTTGCTTTCCTGAATCATATAACTTGCAATCTTTTAAGTCATCTGTCAATCATTATCTTGCTCTACAAACTTCATCTTTTCTCTTTCAGTAATTCCCAACTCTAATAGTGGTAGCTTGCAGTCTAGTTGGAAGCGGAAATGTAAAAAAAAATACTTATTGATTAGAACTAACATCAGTCTGTTTAGTACAAGTATTATAATCACCATTATCATTACTTGAAGTAAATTCTATTATCTCAGACAAGCAGTTGTTTTCATGAGGTTCAACACAACTATTTTCTAAAAATACATTATCACTAGATTGACTATCTGATTGATGTTCATAAAAAATATTATGTCTAGAAAATTTTTTTTTTAAAGAATAACTTTCAATCAACTTTTGATTTTTATTACATAAGTGCTCTTCAACCCATTCATCGTCATTAACAGTTTATGCGATAGCACAAACATGTTTTGTAATGTTTTGCCAATAAGAATTCCGCTCACTAAAACAAAATCATAACTACTTGATTATATAAGAAAAGTTTATAAGAAGACACACAGAGTATACTCTTTTATTTTAAAGGTCTTACAAGTTTAATCAAAATACAGATTTAATATTATTTTTACGTAGTTAAAAGATTTTGTAAAACTTTGAGTTTTAAAAATATTATTTGAACTAATTGATAAATTTATTTTATACATTTGTTACATTTCAAATATTTATGCATAAAACTGAAAATAAATGAAGAAATTTTCAAAATTTTTAAGGAGATTTGGTCTTTAATGGCACTTTTTTTAAAAAATAAGGAGAATAAAGAAACTTTTTTAATATAAATCTTTTTAAATAACAAAACGTCAAAAATGATAAAGGATTTGTTTAAACAATATATGCATTTTATAAAATTTTAAATCAAAGAATAAATAAGTATTTGCTTTATTATTAAATAATATTAGGTATGTGCATATCTGGCTTTTACCGTACCAATTTAAAAGTAAATATCTGTAAATCTTTAACTGTAATATTAGGTACTATTTTTCTTTTAGTCATTTTATTGACTTTTTTGAAATTAAACTATAAAGTTCTATAATGAATGAAACTATTGAGTTCTGATTACTAGTTTCCAATATTGGTTAGATCTTTTTTAAGAAATTCATTTAACAAAATTTATTACACAAATGATCATATTATTGGTAAAGTTATCAGATTTATATAAAATTTTCACTTTTGTATTATTGATTTTAAGCTCCTTCCAATGATGTATAAATATATTTTTTTTAATTTGAAATTATTACACATACATTTTAATAAAATAAAACTTCTAATAAAATTTAATAAATGTTCAATAAAATAATTATTTTATAAAACATAATCATTTAATAAAACTTCTCAGAAAATTTTATTAAATGGTTAAAACTAAAAAAAATGGAAAAATTAAATAGGAAAACCAAGTTTTAAATTTTTTTAAAGATGTTTAAGGAGTTTAAAGTTTTTTTTATTTTTCAAGGATTTTTATGGTTTTTTTGGAGGAACCTTTGTATACACTTTAACTCGTTAAATAAATAGAATAATATAATACCTATGTATTATAATCATATGGTGATTGAAAGAGTATACGTAAACATATATAGAAAAATACAAGTACAGGTAAAATATAAAGAAATAATTTTTATACTATTAAATTGATTGAGGTGTAAGACAATGTCTAAATCTTTATAAAACAATAACATTTAAAGATATTTACTATCTGTCAAATATAACTTTTATAATTTACTATTATTCAAGTGAAATATTATAAAACTATGTTAGTAATTAAGGCATATTACTAGCTTTTCCATACTTTTTACCTAACGCTATTATTGCTTTTCTCAGAGCTTCTATAAGAAATGAAAGTTTATAATCAGGCTAGATGGAGAAAAGCTAACATTAAGCCCTAAAAATAGGTGATTACCTGATGGATCTTTGCTCAGTTTTGTTTGTAATTCTTTTTTCGTAACTTTTTAATTTTATTGCTAAATTTAGAATAAAGTCAAATAGATCAACATGGCAATAACTTTTCTGCAATTTTCAAGAATACTTAATCTACCGGACGTATATGAACGTCCTTGGACGACAATAGACAATATTTATTAACTTTTATTATTAAAACTTTTCAAAAAAGGTTTTAAAAGTGTCTTGATGAGTGTCATCTAACTCAGTTTGTCATATTCCCAACGTACCGTAGTTGTCAACTCGTCGAGCCCACTAGCACACTTGATCTGATCATAACAAATGAGCGAGACCAAACTATCTTCATTGAACAAGGTGACTATCTCAACAACACTCCAACGGGACAGGCACTTTGCTTTATTGAAGGTCTACTTGCTGTTGGAGAACTTGAAAACTCAACTATTTTGTTGCCATGACCTCAACTGAGCAAATTATGCAGCAATATCCTAGCGCACCGCAGCTTGTTGTTGGGAAACAGAATTCACTGGTCTAAATGCAAAAAATAGCTACCATCTCCTAGTAAACGGGTATAATGAAGATATCAATCTGCACATCCCATCAAAAGTTATTCCTTTAACTGAGAAACAGGAGCAATCAAAAACTAGAACGCCAGCTTGCACTAAAATGAAAATAACAACTTTATTTAAAATAGAGTTGTTTTCCATGAAATATGCTTTCCTAAGCAGCAGTGATCGCTCCATCAATCAATGCCTTTAAAGACAGAATAATAAAGTAACTTTTAGATACACAATTACTGTTTTGTCTTTAGCGTCTGTGTTTTTGTTTTTGTCAGCACAGTGAGTCTTAGTAAAGCACCTCTTCCTCAAACTATAAATATATTTATTTTATTTACTTTTATTTGAAACACTGAATAAAGAAAAAGATTATTTTTAATGATGTTAGAAGAAGGTAACGTATTTTTAGCAATCAGAATTTTTCAAGAGAGTTGCAAATTTAAAATTGAAGTTTTCATTTTTCCATTTAGATGAGACAATATATTTTGTGTTTTTTTTTTCAATATAGTCAATATTTTAAAATACAATAAAGTAAATACAAAAATTCAAAAGATAAGAGCTGAAGTAAAAAAGACTTGTAATTATTAGAATTCTATTACACGCGATCCTGTATAAAACGTAATTTAAGTAGATTTTTTACATTTGTATATAGCATATATGTTTATATATATGCGCAACTTTATCCTTAAGCAACAAACCTGTACTTATTTAGAAAACCCGCTTAAAAAGTGTTGAAAAATTAAAAATTAAAAATTGTAATAGGTATAAGATTAAACTCTTATACCGATTGTATTTAATCAACATATAATATATGCTTATAAAATACTTTGTTTTTCAATTACATGCATAAATTCAAAAAATTAGTGGTTTAATGAGCTGTCATCGGTGCCCTTTTGCGAGTGTTCTAATCCGCCCCTTAACACAATGCATTTAAAATTTTTTCAATCTGGACATACATATTTATAGCAAAAAAATAAAAATAGCAAAAAATATTAGCAATAGTTAATATAAACGTTAAAGTTTTTTCTAGTTATCGACTTATCTTTTTAATTTTATTTTGCACCCACAGCAGCACCTTTTGAAGTAGCAGGACTGTCTTTTTTAGTTAAGTTTTAGAGCATAATTTTTTTCAAACCATTTGCAGCTCACTAGGACTAATTAGTTGAGCACATTAATAACATAAGTACATCAATCATGTCACATGCGCAATAAATTTCTTCTGTTTTTTGATAATTTTAGAATTTTTAAATTTTGTTAAATTCCTTTCTTTTGTTATAGTGTGTAATATCTTTACATATCTTATGTATATAATATCAATATAAAATCAATCATGTTAAAAAATCTAAAAAAATTTGAAAAAAATTCGTAAGTGGTAGAATTCGAACGACGCGTCGTTCGAATTCTACCACTAACGAATTTTTTTTTGACGAAATTTTTTGAATGACGAAATAAATAAATAGGCCGTCGCGACGGCCTATTTATTTCGTCATTCAAAAAAAAAAAGAAATACAATGCCGATTTTTTAATCAGAAATTCAGCAAACTAACCACTCAGCCACGCTGACATGTTGACTTATAAAAATTTAAAACTATATAATAAATAAAAGACTTTATAACACGGAAATAAATGCTATAGATTAAAACTAAGGAGATGTTGCTGCAATGCAATTTTCAAGTGAAAGTAAAACTGTAAACTTGATATATGTTTTTGTTTGTTTTAACATTACATAATTTGTAGTTTACGTAGGTTAGACATTTGCAAACACTTTCGTTCGCGTTTTATTATAAAAAAGTACTACGACTCTTTCTCGCCAGTACCTCAGTTACAATGGCTGCCGAAAGTTCCGTGTCAAACACCCTCGATTGAGCATAGATAAGTTGCTTATTATATGATAATATGATCATAAACATTAATATTAAATAAATGTAGGATTACAAGTTTATAAATGTCTTAAAAAACAATAATTAAACAAATATTTAGCAGAATTTTTTATTAATTGATTGAAAAGCTAAATTACTTCAGAAATTAAGTTAAGAGATTTTAATTTAGAAGGTAGTTTACTCCTCAAGCTAATATATTAATATTTAATTCATTTGTTTCTCAAGCTATTCAAAGTTATATTTTGAAGATGATTCTTAAAAAGTTATGTTTTTGGGATTGTCTCTATACTTGATATGTATATTTTTATTGGGAACCAAAAATGCATGGTATTTATTTAGCTGAGTTTTTAAAATTTACATAATAACGGGTATTGGCCAGCATTACAATAAATCTCATAAGTTTAATTGCCAACTTTTTAACTTGTTTTGCAAAAAAATGTGTAGATTTTTTGTTTTAATACTAATGTACTTAATTGGACCTAAAAAATAAACTTTTTGTCCGCTTAGACTATAAATTAAACAATTACTAATTAGTGTCAGACAGGATTTAAAGAGGATCAACAAAAAAAAAGTTTCATTTATAGAGTAAACCAAGTCACGTTAAAACAAAGAACACCACTTGGCTAGCAAGGTCAACACTCTTGCTGTAAACTAAGCCAAGTCACAACAGTTTGAGTCCCTGCAAACAGCATAACCACTTACAAACTATAAAAAAATAACATTATATCACAAAAATTGAAACAATCATATATAAAAAATATTTACTCACTTAGAAAATAAAAATCCATATAACCTTAACACATATAAACACTTAATAAATAACACACAAATATATATAAATATATATATTTAAAAAAATGTTTAAATTAAAACTTTACAAATACAACCTTATTTTTGTAATATTTATTTAATGACATACCTCGTAATAAATGTTTAACAACTTGCAAAAACAAACGATCAAACGATCTGGTCTTTTATATAAAGCAAACGGATTTTTATTTAACTTCTTTGAAATAAAGTATTAAACGATTTTGTTCTTCAACATGTAACATAAAGTTGACCGTGTGAGTTTGACCTTTGAAAAGAGCAACGTCTTGTAGAGCCTTCATCGGCTTCTAATTTTAAAATTATAGTTTATTATACTTTAAATATAATTAACAAAAGACTTGAATTGTGTTATTATTATAATACATAAATTGTATAAATTACCTAACTTTAAAAAATACTTTACTAATTCGAAAATAACATAAACTTTATCCTTTACTACAAAAGTTATTAAATAAAAACTTTCGATCGTATTACATATTAAGGTGGTACATAACCATAAAAAATAAAATTGGAAATAAGACAATGTAATTTTTTTTCATTTAAAATAAACTATTTAGAAATAATTAAATTAAAAAAGTAGTTAATCAAGTATTTTTGCCTCGATTATTACTGAAAAATTGATATTTTGATGAGATATTGTAAACAAAATAATTAAAAAACCTATATAGTTAAAGACTTGAAAATTTCATCAGTTCTTTATTGTATTGTAATGCAGGAGTTTAAATAAAACTAAGTCATAAAACAAAGTAGTTCAGAAGATATTGACATTTTTTACTTGTTGATTATATTTTGTATAGTTAAGATTTATAAAAAGCGCTATAAGATGACAAGTTTTGTGTATAAAATAATAATTTTAGTTCAACTCCTGCCATTAAAGCTTAAGAATATACAGCAAAAATTTCAACCTAAAAGCTTATCCTGATCTTGAAATATCACCTTTTAAAGTTAAGAAAATGGGTAAAAATTAAATACTGAGAAAATTGCAAGAATAAAGATAAACTGATAAAAAGTATTATGGTTTACTTAATATGAGCCTGCTGAATAAGCAGGTATCTCTTCATTTTCTTTTTCTTTATCTAGAAATCCTTTTCTAATGGCTCTTAATTTTCTTCTTGTTTTTACGCTTTTGCTTGATGACTTTCTATGAACATTTCTTATGCGTTCTACATCACTTTTTTTAAATACATTATGCATAAACTGTGAAACTGGCAGTCCAAGCATTTGAATTATTGGGCTTAAACCAGATTTACCATCATTAAATTCAATTATTGCTGAACAAATACCAATTTTAAGAAGTTTTCGTGACACAAAAATTTTCTTCAGGCATTTTTTCCAGATCATACTGTTTAAGCATTCGTTTCTATTTTGAGTTTGGGCATGCAAACATTTTAACAATAGCGGTTCTGCTGGTAAATCATGCCAAACTGGCATTAACAAATCTTTAATTGCAATTGGGAGGCTTAAGTTTTTCTTGTATGTTTTAATACCTGTTAATTTGTCAGCCTGCCATAAACACCAGGTATCTTTGGTGCGTGGACAAAACTGATGCCTAATATTTTCATCCAAAATGTTTGTATTAAGAAACAAAGTTGCCCAAATGATTTTTTCATTAAATAAATATCACCAATATTCTGCCTTTTAGCCCTACCAAAGTAACTTTGGAGAGTATTGATAGCTTTATGAGTAAATGTATCTATTCCTGAGACACCTTTTCCATCAGATAACTTTTTACTTTTATAAGTTAGACGAATATTTCTGCAACGAGTACCTACACGTTTTTGAATGTGTCCAATACATTCTAGCTTAGTAATTGGAATCACTCCATAAGGTTTAAATAACTTTACTTGATTAAACGAACTAGTATCGCCATCACCAATGTATTTATTATATATAAGATTATTTTCAGAAAAGGAACGAAAAAACATTTTAACAGCCCCTATAGCTTCCATTGATCCAGAACTACCTGTATGATTTGACTGGCAAACATGATTAAGTTTCCAGTCCACATATTAAGAATATCGTTTCTTATGCTTCCTGTAATAGAATATCACCGCACCTTAGAATATTACCGCAGTAGAAATAATGAAAACGAGGATGCGTTTTGAAGTAATAGAACTTAGTAGAGTACCAAGTACGCCCGAAAAATACAAGAAAGTTAAAAAAATGTTGTTTTTTAACAAACAATATCAAGTATGTTGGTTTTTTAACAAAATACATGGGTGATGTGATATTCTAAACATATAATAGTGTATTTCTATGTTTTGTGAAGGTTACATCACCCATATATTTTGTTAAAAAACAATATCTACGATATTGTTTTTTAACAAAATATATGGGTGATGTGGTATTCTAAACATATATGATATATGTTTAGAATATCACATCACCTATATATTTTGTGTATTAAAAAATACACTATTTCATGTTTATAATATTACACCACCCATGTAATTTGTTAAAAAACAACATACTAGATAGTGCTTAAAATGTTAGAATATCACATCGCCTTAATAAAATTAAAAAATACACTATTTCATGTTTAGAATATTATATCACATCAGAAGATCACATCAACATCACATCACACCACATCAACATCACATCACATTAGAATATTACATCACATCAGGTGATGCAACTTTCACAAAACTTAGAAATACACTATTATATGTTTAGAATATCACATCACCCATGTATTTTGTTAAAAAACCAACATACTAGATACTGTTTGTTAAAATACAACATTTTTTCAACGCTCTGGTATTATTCGGACGTACTCGATACTCTACTAAGTTCTATTACTTCAAAGCGCATCCTCGTTTTCATTATTTCTATTGGTGCGGTAATATTCTAAGGTGAGGTGATATTCTATTACAAATCACATATAAACAAAGCATTAATTTTAATACTTATAGCAAACGAATTTATATATTATAATATATAAATTCGTTTAATAATAAAAAAACGAATATATATATTACAATCTAACACTTAAAAATGTAACAAAACTTTTTTTCCTACGGGGCATCTTGTCACACCCTATCTAAAACGCATAAACTGTTAAATGTCAACAAAAATAAATAATTTTAATTTCTTAACTCCTATATATCATCCCGCGAAAATAAATGAAACTAAGATATAGTTATTTGAGTTAGAATTAAAGCCACAATTGACTATTTATGAACTCAGAACCATACATGGAGGTTAGACACTATTTTGCATTAAACCCGAAAAAGTGGTGAAGTTTTATCTCATAATAATATTAACACAATCAAAATTATGAATTTCACAAAACCAAACAAAGAGAAGGTTACACAGCGATTTGTAAATTATTTACTTTGCACAGACAGAAATGTCAACAATTGTTATAAGTTTCAACTTTTTTATATATCTTTTTTCAAAATCATCATTTTTTAAAATTTTTTTTCCTAAAAGAATTTCAACAACCATGTTGGTTAATATTTAATAAATTTGTAAGTAAATTTTTATCTAAAAATAATATTTAGAATTTTAATTTTAAGTAATGCAATCATAATTTGAATTTTTTAGTTGATAAAACTAAAATCTAATATGTATATATATATTTTTTAGTTTCATTAAGGTTTATTTAGCTTAATTAAGTCGAAATAAAAAGTTAGTTGATTAAGTTTAGCAATTTAAAAAGCTTGCTAACTATTTTCACTAAAAACATTACACGGCTAACTTAAAAAAACTAAAAAGTTAGTAAATTTTTTTATTTAGACTAAAAAACTTTTTTAAATATCGTAAAACTAAAACCTTATCTCTGATCGCTAAGTAAAATTGAATTTCTGCCACTTTTTAAATAATTTACCAAATCAGGCGCGTACTGGTACATAGGGTTACCGGAAAAATCCCGGTAGGCCGATATCATCGGTAGGCCGATGGGATAACTCTTGAATATTGCTTTAGTAATAAAAACTATTAACGTAATAATTTGAATAAATTGAAAATAGTTTATATTGCTAAAAATATTTTTGATTTGGTGTGGTGAACCTAATTAATGTTATATATTTATATGTAATAAAATAGTGATATTATGATAGGACTTTGAAATTATTACGTAGAAAAGTTAATGTAAAAATGACCTACTATTGGTATGATGAGATATCGATAAAAATGGTAGAGGAAATTTGTTTACTTTTTAAGGTCCTACAACTGTAACAAACATTATTTAAACTATTTGTAAACTATTATTGTTAGATATATCTGAAGAAGTAAATTTCGGCTGGTCTATAGTTAAAGTTGTGGAACGAGTTGTAGCTTTAAACAACGTGATTTTATCTTCAGGGCAGAATTTAATTAATTTATTAAAACTAACTTTAAATTCTATAATCATTAGCTTAGATAATTGTGGAATAGATGCTTTTGATGGTGCTACCAATATAATTGGATAACATAAAGGAGTTCAAGCAAAACCCAAAGAAATGCTGCCAAGTCATATTAATTCATTGTGCTACGCTTATGTGTTAAATCTAGCCTTACAACAAACTACTTCTTGCTCAGTTACAGTTATTTCTTTTTTTGGATTTTTTCAAAAATTTTTTTTTTTTTCTTCAAAGAATCTTATAAAAGACTCAATGTCAGAATTTGATAAATATTAGTTAAACGTGATGACGGTCTAAAAATGAGGCGGTTCTTAAGATGTTTGGTCGTAGCGATATGTGAAATGAAAGAAACATTAATGACGACACTTATTTTTATTTTAATTTAACAATTTTTATATGTGCAAATTGTATTTGCACTTTATGAAATTTCTTTAACTAATGTTTTTTCAAATAGCCTATAAGTTACAGCTCAAAATTTACAAGAGCGACTTACCCGTTATGAAATAGTATTAACAGTAATAATGTTTTTGAAAATATTTAAGTTTACTACTGCTATATCTGATTGCCTGTAAACATCTGGTCTAGTTTATATTCAAGCATGGAGAAAAATTCAGTCAGCGCAGGAGCAAAAATATTCATTTAATTTGTTTCCAGTGTAATTTGGGAAAATGAGCCAGACATTGATATAGTATAAAATTTTCCTGAAAAGAGAGGCAAAACTATTCCAATACGTTTTTGTGAAAATTCAAGTACTAACTAAAACATAGGAGATGGAGATTTTCCAGAAAATATTTGTAAAATCAATACAATTAACGTATTTATGGATAATTATATAGCTTGCTTAGAATGTAGACTATCGGGCAGTAAAGAATAATATTGTGATCTTGAACTATTTGATCCAAGAAAGTTTGAAAAAATTGCGAAAAATGAAATTTATTCTGAAGCTCTTCATAAAATTTGTGAACTGTTACCTCATATTGATAAACATAAACTAGTAGAATAATTATTATCGTTTGTGAAATTCTGACGTTAAATATCCAAAACTGATATTAGAGATGTTTACGATGTTACTAAAACCAAAGCAACTTGCAATAAGATTCTTTGAAGATTTTGAATACTCTTAGGAAAATGATAATAATAAGTGTACAAGAAACAAAAAATGTCATTCTTGTTTATTATGTGTAACAAATGTTATTTATGAATTCAAAATGTATTCTTTAGAGTATAAAGAGTTATATGAAGTATACAAGTTACTTTTAACAATACCTCTTAGTCAAGTAACGTGTGAAGAATCGTTTTCGAAACTTAAATTTATAAAAACATGTTTGAGAAGTTTTGTTTAGTACAGGAGAACTTGTTTTCTTTGTTTTTGATGAACTGTGAAAGGGAATAGTTGGCTGACATTACACCGGATAAAGTCATTGACTTAATTTGTGAAAAAAGTACCGAAATGTTAAAAATGTTGAAACTTTAGTTTTTAAACATTTTATTGAACTGTTTCAATTATTTGTATATTATTTCCAATGTATTGAACTATTTTTAATAACATACTCTACGTATTTTATAAGTTATTCTACGCAATCAAGATCACTTATTATTACAATAACTGTAATTATTTTATAACAACGTGCGAATTTCCGCTTATTTAGCCTCGGCAAACAAATGCTAAGGACTTGAGTACAAAATACCATTTACCACGTCATTACCTCTTCAACATTCTTAAAATTGAATTAAAGCTGTTCGTTTTTAATACACTATTTTCTTGTAATTTCATGAATTAAATTGAATGAAGAATTCTTTTTGTTGCACACTAATATATTCGGGTTTAGATATGATTTCTTTTACAGTTTTTTTATTAGAATGTTACCCTCCATTTTAAAGGTTATTTATTAACTTTTTTACCAACTTTATATTAGTTAATGTCTATAAAAAATTTAAAATAAGAATGAGGAGCCCATCTGCAAATTGCGATAAGTCGCGCTTTTCAGATGGGCTTCTTTTAATAAGTTACGTCTGCATTTTTTTGCCGAGGCAATTTATCAAAATACTGCAAAGCCCTCGCCAAAAACCACTGCAAACGCCGATTGTCTGGGTTATTTTTGCACGCTGTATAAGTTGTTATCATTGTTTTTGTTAGTATCATTATTCATTTTTTTTATGCTCAAGTTATACAAGTCGAATCAAATCTAAGACTTCAATTTGACTTTACAATATCTGATTTATTAAAAAGTAATATATATAATATGCGCTCAAGGTTAGTTCTATAATAAACTTTGTAACATTTGAAATAAATTTTTTTAAACTTAATTTATTTAAAATAAAATATTTTTCCCTTATTTTTTGTTAATTGTTTTAATTAAACTCAAAAAAAATTGTAGGCATATTCCTTTTTTGGGGTTGTCGGTAAAATGTGAACCGCGAACTGCGAACCGGTAAAATGCGAACTTTTTTGCGAACCAAAACATTATATTTTAAAGACCATTATTGTTATGATAAAAATAATAATAAAAAACCCTCCAATTCTTAACTATTTATTTTAAAGCTTTATTTAAAATAAAATTTTTATTTTTTAACTGTAAAACATGCGGGTAGTGCTGCTACATCGACTATCTTATAGCCTGACTCGCAACGAAGTGCTGCTACATTGACTGAGGGTTTGGTTTGAGCAGACAGTCTATCAAATAAAAAAAAAAAAAATTTATATTGTATTTTTCTAGTTTGAAAATATTGACGTGTGTTATTGGCATTTATTGGCTCCAAGTAGTCAATTTTTGAACAACTGAATGTTTTATATTTGTACTGAAAATAAAACTGAGCAGACCATTCTTTTATACAAGATCATATTTTTTAATGGGGATTAAGATCTTCAAATGGTTTAGCCATTTTAATATTACATAATATATGAGATTTTATTCACCTTGACTACATTTATTAACTTTTTATATCTTAATATGTTGTAGATTAAGTTCTAGCATTAGCTAACAAGATTTTGAGCAGCTTGTATTGAGTAGTTAACTTTGCATTTATTCAGACTTTTATTGTTGATATTGCTTGTTATTTCATTCTTTTAATTTGTTGTATTTGCTGCTGAGCACCTTTTCAAAAGTGATCTTCTACAAACAACTTTAGGTTCAATGATATGGCGAACGATAGGGTATAATGTTTAGGATGTTTGGAATATCTATCAAACAGAATTTTTAATTTTTAAAGTCTTTAGTGTATATATAAATACTTGTCTTCTCGTTTTATTTACTTAATAGTTTTATTATTTTCACCTGGAATTTTTGATACAAAATATGCGTGAGAATCTATAAATTTTTACTTAAAATACACTACCGAAATGGTTTTTAATAGGTAAAAAAAAAATTTAAGAACAAACAGTTGGCTCTTTTTAAATTCAAATCCCAGCTTTGTATTTTTGAATCCATTTGCAACGTCAGCAATATTTAAAACAAAACCATTATACTATTTAATAGATAGTTTAAATGTTTTTATAAATGATCAGGTAAATTTTGTAAAATTTTTTATCTTATAACTTTAAACATCGATATGATTACTTTTTTAAAGAATGGATCCAAAATTAAAAGCCATTTTATCCGAAAACTTATCATCGGAATGGAAAGAATTTGCAATGCACACTGGAATAAATGTAGCAGTTGTAAATTATCATGATTTGGATAAAGTCAGTGAAAAAGTAAAAATGGAAAACCTTTGCAACGATCTTGTTAAAAAACACGAAAATAATTATATGACAATGATAGAGAAGTCTTTAAGAGAAATGGGCAAGATGGATGTTCTAAATGAGATTCAAACTTTTTGTAAGTATAACTAACTTAAAACCAAAGTAAAAATCCTTCTTCATATCAAATAATATTAACAAACTATTTGTTAGAAATAATTTGTGATATTATTTTTTGTTTTTATCAATAATTTAAGAAAAAGAAAGGTAATTAAGTAGTATATATATATATATATATATATATATATATATATATATATATATATATATATATATATATATATATATATATATATATATATATATATATATATATATATATATAAATATATATATATATATATATATATATATATATATATATATATATATATATATATATATATATATATATATATATATATATATATATATATATATATATATACATTGACTTGTGTAACAACCTTTTCATCCTTTGAATAGTTGATGCCAAAACATCAATGATTGCATTGTTATCAATTCTTGGACTATGGTCCTTTTCACAAAATATCAGCATAAATGATTGTAAACTAGACTGGTTTTATTGAATTTCTTAAACTGTTTAAAATTTATTTCAATTTCGAGAATGACCTTCGCTTTCAAGAATGACCTTTCTTAAACAATTGTGATGAGGATAATGTCAATACAAATTTTTAAGTCAGAAACAAATTTGAATAAGCAAGACTGTGCAAATTGAACTTCAGGATAACAAAGTAACAACAAACAATAATTAGACAAAAAAATAAATGAAAGATTTGCATTTATTTCTGTGGATAATTGCCTACTGCTGGGATCGTAAAGACAGTTTCAAATTATACGGATTTAGATTTTTTGATGTTTCCCGAGAAAGAGCTATATTCTTTCATGTCAAATAGCAAATTGTGTTCATTTTCAAGTTTTGTTTCGAAAGTTTCTCATTTTTCGCAAAGTCCAATAATTCGGTTTTATAATTTTCTGAGCAACTCACTGAGGTACTGCAATGCGTTACTAAGCATTTTTTCAAAATATAGACTACCATGTGAAGTCTACCATGTATTGAATAACATGCTCATAGACTACCATGCTCAAAATATCTCTGTTTTAAATACTGACTATTTAGTTCTTTGCCATGTTGAGAACATTGACACTGAATTTAACTTTTGCACTTTCAAGTATTTGGTTTACTCTAATTCTTTTCTCTTTCAAAACAGTCTGAACTTTAATGTCGAGATTTTTTTTCCTAGCTCACTATTTGAAAGTTCTGAGAAATTTGTAGCTGCCCAAAAAATGAATTTAAATTTTCTATCTACTTTGCCTATTTCATTGTCTTGAACGATCTTATAAGCTCGTAGTATTTCCGTTCCAGTTGTTTGCAAATATTCAGACAATGGCTATGTGTGCTCAAACACTTTTAAAAACAATTGTGCCGTTAAAATAAATTCAAAACTTGTCATGCTATCTAAACGAGCTTTTGTTCTGTAACAGACATCATCATTGAATTTGGTTGATGTAGAAATATCATGAAATGTTTGTTACATGTCAATGTACAAAAAATCAATAACTTGTTTTTCTGGATCGGAGGTTTTGATGAAGAAATTTATGTATAAGCTCTGTCTTTTACCCACCAACGGATTTCATCGATTACAGATATGTATTTCAATTTGATAATTTTATACAAAAAATTGACGCGTAAATTTAATTCTCGTAAAAATATTGTTCAAAATGTCAACACGACACATGAATGTGACCCTGGGAAACTGTATTAACCAGGTATTGAATACATTTTATTGACCTTACATTATATTAATGTCTACCTTTCCAAAAACGCCACAAATCAAAGTCACACATTCTTTTGCCAGTTATTGATGTGCAATTGACAAATGATATTACACGTTCATGTAAAACTTTTGTTACATATCGGATCACAATTGAACACTGAACCTGTACATTTATATCTTGTGCAGTATCAATTTAAACTATAAACCAATTTGCAATGCCGCTGATGCGGTATTATTAATATTATCACCTAATTAGGCAGAGACTCATGATTCTAAAATTAAAACGGCGGATAGTTTTGATGCCAATGCTATCAATGCAACCTCTTACCATAAAACTGACATTCAATATAATTTGAACAGTAATCAATGCAAGTCAAGTGAATAAACTCAAAACAACTAAAGTTATTTTTTCAAATAGCTAGCAGTTTTTATGAAATATTTTTTTTTAAATTTTAACCAAAGCAAAACAGTTGTGGGCTGAACGTTAAAATTAATGACCAGAACGTTTATTTCAGACACAATAAATCTCGTTACAGGCTGATCTTTGGAGAGTCTCTTATCTCTTCCACCATAATGCGTGTTAAAGATGTTGTTATGGCATCAATGATTTTATTAACAGTCGTTTTGTACTGAAATGTGATTAAGTCACCAGCTAAATCACACCATAATTTGCTTTTTTAAACCACCTCTTTAATATGTAATTCTAATAAGGGATCAAATTTGCCAACAAGCAAAAGAATCTTCAAAAAATATCCATTATTTACACTGTCATTATTCAACGTTTACCCAGACTCTTCTGCACCACGCTTACCCAACGTGTACCCAGACTCTTTACCCAACGTGTACCAAGACCCTGCACCTCTCTAGCTAAATCCACGCTTGCTAATTATTATTAACTTTTTACGGTTCTTTCTAAAATTCAACAATTATTTTTAACCTCTTCGCCATATCGGCGCCTATAAATGCATATAATATCTTAAGCATTGATTTTTAAAATATTAGGTATCACATTTTTAGAAATATAACATTGAAAATCTGCTAAAAAATCATTTTTTTCGTATTTAAATATATTGGCAGAAAGTTGAAGTTTTTTCAAAAATATATTCATATAGCAACTTTTCAAAGTCTTTTATATTTACACATAAACATCATTAGAATGGTCAAAGTTAGTCAAAAAAACACTTTGTTATAAAAATATTTATTTTTGACTATGCTTTTTTATTTTTATTTTATTATAGATACCTATTCCTATATTATAATATAAATACCCAAATATTATTATAGATACCTTATACATCTTATAAATATTATTATAATACCTTATATATAATATGAATCCTTGAATTTTTACATATTTATTTTTTTATAAATTTTCACTTATTTACATCCAAATATATATTTGGGTATGTATATAGATATATATTTATAAGTGGAGACTTATAAATATATATCTATATACATACCCAAATACATATTTGGATATAAATATGTAAAAATTACATTTTTAAAAAATATGTTTTCAAAAAGATGATTATTAAAACATAAATATAAACACCTAAATCCATTCCAATCTTTAAAACTGTATTTTGTGAAACCTGCCCTTGATATTTCATTACGAAACCCAGAAAGGTTGTCATATCTTTAATATATATTAAGTCTCTCTTCACTGTAGCATAGTCGTTACCTTTTTATCATCGAAAGTAAAAGTAAATCAGCTTGATCAAACCAAGGACAGGGCAAAAGATAGCAGCTCCATATGATCATACTTAGGGGAAAAAAAGTCACGTTTTTTAGCTTATTGTGAAAGTGAGAATCATTTTAATATGACAAGGTTAGTTGAAAGATTGAAGTTGCGTGAATGTAAGATTTTTTTGGTTTCTGACATGAAGTTAATCAGCATATTTTTTTTTACCCAAAAATATAGTTATTAATTGAATAATTACATAAAGTATGCCTGTGCATAGTGTGAAGGTTCTTCTGAACTATTTTCTAGAGAGTTAAGAATATTTCAATCTTCGAATGAATACTATGAACAAGTGGCGGATAAAGACTTCTTGTGGCTTAGGACTATTTTTGTTTTTGGAGGCCTTTTTATGGGCCAGAGCCTAAAAATGACTAAAAAAAAAAAGTTCCTCTAAAATTTTTTGGGGCCCCTAAATTTGCAGGTCCCGGGGCTATAGCCCTCCTAGCTCCTCTTGATCCAGCTCTGCTATGAACTGTATTTGTCTGCAGGACCTCCGTGGAAAAAAAATGAATTTATAATAAGAATATATATTTGATAATGACATTCTAAATATATTTCGATATATTTAGAATGTCATTAATTCTTGTCTGCTCAAGATAGAAGAAAAATCTCTAAGTATAATAAGAGAAAATCCATTACTAGAACATCATCTTCTGATGAGATTTGTTAACCATGTGGCAAAATATATTATGCAGCTTTGGTCTGGATTTATAGATTGGGTCAAGAGCATTGGATACCTTTGAAAAGGTTATCATGGAGAAACATTTGAAGGAAACACATATAGAGAAATACTTAAAGGTTACAACAAACTTGAGTTGATAAAGCCTGTTTAAGCCATGTTCCTCTCTTAAAAACAATGAGAAAGTTCATGGTGGCTATAAATCTGACTCAAACTATTCAATTTTAATTGAAAATTTTACACAAAGTTATAAAGATGCGCAAGACTATTGCAGAGACTTTCTTTAACCTTTGTATTTAAAACTAAGTTATCGATAAACATATTTATGGTAAATTTTTTTAGTTTTCAGATAAACTGCTAACGCTTACCTAAAAAGTACATGCTGTAACCGCACATCTGAAAACATTTGTTAATTTGATTGGCCTTTTTCTAGGGCAGTTTAACAAACAGACATCTCAATTTTGAAATGCTAAGATGAAAAATGTAATAAACTGGTTTGGAGTTTTGCAGTACAACAACAAACAAAAGGAAAGAAGCAAAAAAATTGCTGAAATAATCAGTTCAAATAATTTATAAGTTATTGAACATACATCAATTGTACATCAAAACACAAACATTATTGAAATCTTAAGTTAAAAACATTTGCATATTCATTCAAAAAATAATAAAAATACATTAGTATAAATGATTTTAAAATATTTTATTTAGTATTTATTTTATTACTATTGATTATATATTAGATTATTAGGCAACTATGCATGCAATACTACTATTCTACTAAATTGCTCTATTTTATTAATATTTTCTATTTTACTATGCATACTATGTTCACACATACTATGTTCACACATACTATCATCCTAATTTAATTTCAAGCGTATCTAAACTTTTTTAGCCAACTTAAAGCAGTCTTATGATGTTGATACATAAATATAAAATTAAAAAAACACAAAAATTGAAAAATAATAATAAAGTTAACATAAAAAGCTATTTTATGTTAACTTTAAAATTCTGTCAGTATATTTAGTTTTTTTAAATACAAAAAAAAATGCCTTTTTTGCAGATTTTCTAGATGTCAATTTTCTGAAAAATGTGATACCTCCCATATTTTTGTAAATATGAAAATAAAGTGTCCAAATGCCCCACTTGCTATAATTATTAACTTTTGGGGTACTCAGATAGTAAACTTAAACCTTAAATTTCTGAGATGTGTTAATTTTAACGTTTAGATCATAGTTTCTTTGCTCCGGGTGAAATTTAAACAATGATTTCAAAATATCGGCTAGCAATTTGAAAATATAGTTCTAGCAGTTTTGAGTTTCTTTACTTGCCCCAGTTTCTTTACTTAGCTGGCATTGATTGCTGTTCAATTTACATCAAACTTCAGAGTAAGGGTAAGAGGTTGCATTGACAGCATTGCCATCAAAACAAGTGGTAGCACCATTGTTTCAGAAACAAAGTATCAGTGGTTTAAACCACTGATACTTTGTTTCTGAGACAATGGTGCTACCACTGCGCAACATAGCCGCTTCTTCGTGGTAAATAATGATAACTTAGTGTAATGTTGATGCGAAATTTAGGAGAAAAATTTGGAAATATTCATCAAAGTTTTAAATAAGTTACTTTTTGAAAAGTTTTGAACGAGTTTAGGGCTTCCAGTACAAGCATCTTATAAACTGGTTTCTTATAAAATAAAACATAAAAAAAAATGTGTATAGACTTCTTATGAAATGAAAACATAAAAATAAAACGTTAAATTAGGCTAAACAGTCATAAGGTTGTTTAAGCTAACTCATGAAGTATTGTTAAACGTTAATTATTTACCGAATAATAACAAATAGTATTCGAATTTCGAATACTAAACATTTGCAAAATTATTAAAAAAAAAAAAAAAAAAAAATTACGGTTAAACCGTAAAGTCATAAGAAAATAAAGCTTTAGGGTTCTTGACTTTTTTTTCTTTTTTCTTGTGGCGCCCCATGGCCTCGTGTTGCCCTAAGGCTGTAACCTGTTTTAGCTTTTGCCTAAATTCGCCAGTTCATATACTTAATAGTTGTCGACAAATTTAATACAATTAACAAAATACAAAGTACAGCAAACATAAAAAGTAACATAATTTATACCAACAAAATATTATCAATTAAACCAACCCGCAGCATTTCTGCAAGTAAACAATAAACAAATAATAACAAATTTAAAAGATGCACAATTATAAATTAAACAGTTTATCTAATTTGGTTTCTTTACATTATTATAATATTACTTTCGATCCAATAAAGATCGCCGCCAAAATTTATATAATTAGTATGCAGATTTGCTTTGCACATCTGTATATCAGCACAAAATATAATAAATTTTTTTTCTGGCCTGGAATAGGCTATTGCCTATCAAAGACCAGAAAAAAAAATTATATTTTAAGTTATATCTAAATATACTGTTGATTATAATATTTAACGTAAAATAAAATGTAGCCTAATTAAAAGTATGAAAACTAATTTTATGGCAAGTAGTCCAGTCCAAGCCAACATAATAACACATTAAAAATTAACTTTTTGACCAAATAAATCATAAGACTTGATTATTTAAATGTATATTGTGTAGACTGAATCGTAACAATATTTCAGTTTAAATGGCGCTTAGTTTTAATAGTCGCGCGAACAATTCGCTTTTATTATATATAATCAAGCAATTATATATATTATATAGCATTTATATATATTATATAGCATTTATATATATTATATTTCAAAATCTTCATAAAGTTAAAGGTTCTACTTTTGGTTGTCTTTCTGATGTATCTGTTAAAATTCCTTTTTCTTTTTCGACCTCTTGATTTTTTATATTTTTGAGGTGCTTTTGGGTATTGTCTAATCATGTTAGGATATAAAACTGGTACAAAGGACTGTAAATTTTTATTAAAATCTATGACAGCTCATCAGTTTTGTTGTTACATAAATTAAGTGACTCACTGTTCATCGTAGCAGCTACAAAGGAAATAGTTACTACAGATTGATCACTAACATATAAAATTTTAAAATCTACGCAGTTTTGTCTACAATTGTCATTATTACTTGGTTAAAAAGAAATGCCATTAAGGCTGATGTGTGTTACCTCTGAAGAGCCAAAATCTTTATTCTCAAATGAATTTTTTGAAAAAGGAAAAATACCACATTTTTTAAACCCTGCTTTAATATTTTTTAAATTAACCCATAGTTTATTTTTGATGACGTATAATTTTCTAATATAGCTTCCACAGCATTAGTAAATATTTGACTTACAGAATATTTGGTAGAAATGTTATCGCTTTTTGATATTTTATTATTTTTGAGCATTTTTAATCTGTAGGCAAACGTACTTTTAAAGAATTTAAATATACCTGCGTCTCTTGCTTTCATTGTATTATCAAAAACATTTTTTACTGCAATTTTTAAATTTACTTCGTTTATAAATCTTTTTTTAATTGCGCACCATTTTTAAACATGGTCTAATTTAATTTAAAGATGAGTTTGTTATTAGGACGTTAGGACGCAACTTGTTCTAACGTGCATCATAAAGTTGTCTCAACCCTGATCTCAGGATACATTTCACAAAATTAAATGAAAATCTTGTTATTTTGTTAACATTTTAACATTTTGTCATTAACTTTAAAATTATTTTTATTTTAGGTTCAATTGAAAAATTGAAATTGCATTATATTGAAACTTACGATGCCGATCCCCAACATACCCGAAACAATAACACTGTTAAACTATACAAAAACCATTTTGATTTGGTTAATGGGGATAGTTTTAATAATAATGATAAGAATGCTGAAAAAAACAACTTTAATGAGTGGAAAGATTTTATTAAAAAACAAAGTAATTACAAAACAGTGACTTTTGAAGATATATTTGAACAAGATTCAAATGAATCATTAGTTTTGATTTCTGGAATTGCCGGAATAGGTAAAACATATTTCCTTAAAAAATGTCTTCTTTTATGGGCAAAAGAATTGATTTGGAAAAATACAGATTTTGTTTTTTATTTCGATCTAACAAATTCAATTGATTTTCAATCTATTTTGAGCTTAAACGAACTTATAATGAAGTTATATTCAGGTGTTTTAGTGGCACAAAAAATAACTTTTAAGTGGTCAATTAAACTACTAATTGATGGCTTAGATAAATTTACTTACTTCGAAAAACTTTTAAACCATAAGTTAGGTACGTTTAGTAATATTCCGTTGGTACATACGTTGGAGCATATACTTAGCGCAAAAGAAGTTAAATGTGTACTTGCTGGAAGAGTACAAGCTGTATCTAAATATATCAGTACAGGAAAAGAAGATGATAAAATTTTAAACATTCAAATTATGGGTTTTAACAATCTGGGAATGAAGTTCTACTTACAAGATAACTTACTAAGCAAAACCCTACAAAAAAATTTAAACGATATTTCATCATCATCAATTGAAGGAAAATCATTACTTTCTGTTCCTCTTTATTTAAAAGCTATATGCTCAACAACATTACACTTACTTATTCATTCTGTGAAAACACTAACCGAATTGCACACTTTAATATTTTATTATTTTATGCAACAAAAAAGCAGATCAAAAAATATAACTTTATATGAATTAATGCTTAATAATAACCAATACTTCTTAGGTGTGTGCAAAATTGCATCTATTTTGTTACAAAATCAAAGAGTTTTTATTTTACCAGATGAGTTTCTCCCTATTCTTGAAAAGCATAACTTGGAGCCAATTGGATTCATAGAAATGTCTAATATCAGTCAACAATATGAATTCTCTCATTTTATTTTGTTAAAATTTTGTGCTTCTGTACATTTGTATTTATGTGATAGTCCACAAACCGCTATTAACAACAAACGATTGCATTTGTGCATACCAATGGTATGCGGAATAGGATATGGAAGAAAAAGAAACTTTACATGCTTAATTACTAACTTGAAAAAACCAGTTCATCAAGAGAAATTTTGGCTTCAAGAAGTATTAGGTAAGACACATCATAATATATTTATACTTATATTGGTTATTGAATATTAGTACGTTCTATATTTTCGCCACAAACTCAACACAATATTTGTAAAATTACATTGATAAATAGGTTTTTTTTACTGGGTTGGGGATCTCCAAATAGAACCCTACGAACTCCCTGAAAGTATTTTGATGTTTCTTCATATAACGACTTAGTCTATCAAGGAAATGAACATTTTGTTTGTTAATGTTTAAGAGGGGAAAAGAGATTATTAAAAAAGATTAAAAAAAATAAATATCTCAAAAAAAGTTTGTATATTTTCTGTCACAATTTTAAGTCAGTCACTTTTGCATAATTTTTGTTCAAAAAACGTTTTGATAAAAATCTTAATTTAAAATTAAAATTTTTCAAAATATGGTTTAGTTTAGTTTAGTAATAACTTTGTTTTTTTATGTTGTAAAATAAGATATTTAAAAACTGAAATTGGTACTATTCTACTTAAATTGGTCAATAATTAATAAATCATGATTAACTGTTTGTAAGAAGAAGTAACCAACAAGTGTTAACTTCATTAATTACTTCTGTTAGTAATTATTAAAATAATGACCTATTATATACTTCTTTTTTAAATCTATTTCTTTAAATCTTTTTTAAATCTATTTCTATAAAAAGAAAGCATTCTCTCTTTTAATATGCTAATACTAATCTTATCTCCTGCAATTTGGTATAAAAATTAAAATCAACACTTTTAATAAAAAGCAAACAACATCCTCTGCGAAGAAGATGTTGAAATATAGAATGTACTGTTGTGCCACTTATTCTTCGAGATAATAATGTAGACCAAATACGTTTATTTGTGAAGATCATTGGCCTAAAGACTATAAAAAGGTTTTAGTTAGCGGAAAGTTTAGACCGAAATATTTACCATCTGTATTTTGTTTCGTAAATCCAAGTCAAATTCCAATCCCACTGACACCACCAAGACCAACTACTAAATCATTCTCAATTTTAAGAAGTACTATGCGAGATGAATGAAGGCTTTTGTGAAAGTGGCTGATATTTCTTTTTTTGAAAATTTGTGTAATAAAATATTGCCTGAAACTAAATCTTTTTCATTCTCAATTAAATGTTTATGAAAATTGCTAACACCTTTAGTATGGAAACATATTATACACTTGTGCCTTATAATCTTTATTTGTCCATTGATTTATCCTTTGATAAAACTATTACTTTTTATTAAAATTAAATGAATATTATTGACTGTACTAGTCATCTCCATGCTGCAACACACTATCTGAATTCTTTACCATTTGATCGAAAAAAAAGTATTATTATTGAACAGATATTTAGCATGAACTCCATAAAGTTTATTAGTGAAGAAAAAGTATTTACCTGCTAGGGCAGGCGAATACTTTTTTTGCATACTCATATGGTTGCTAGGGCACTTGAGTGATTTTCACTGCCAAGAACTTTTTGCTCTCACTTACGTGATGACTACGAGCTACCAAGTATATCTTTGATGACAAAGTTGACATCTAAAGGTAGAAAAAGCAAGATGTAATGATTTTTTAAAATTGTCTTTTAAAAAATGTTCTATTTGTCAAAGACAACTTATTCAACTAGTTGTTGAAATTTATGTTAAAGTAAATTTATGTTAAAATATCATGGAGGTTACCTTTTTGGTAAATCTGTAAATTCTCCAAATGAATTAGTAAAAACAGTCTTGGGCTTAATGATTTGTTCTTTATTTGGTGAAAAATAATTTTTGTAATGAGTACTACCAGTAACATGCTTAGATGCTAGTTTTCAATATGATCAAACATTACATACAATTGAGTTAATAAAAAATTGTGGTGGTTCTATGGTTACTATTTTTTGCGACAAAAAGTAAATAAAAAGAATTTTGAATGTTTAATCTTCGTAATACTTGTTGCACTTATAATATCGTTTTCCTTCTATATAGCTTTTTTTATTGAATAAAATCTATTCGCAACAATTGCCTCATAGAAAAATGGCAAGAACTATGTTTTTCTTACAAGTTATTTCAAGAACTGCAAAATGGTCACATTTTAAAAAACTATTTGAATTTGAAAAATATGCTTTTATAAAGTTGTCTGAATATAATTAAACTGCATTTTTTCCTAAACTAATTAGACATCAAAATATGTTAATATGTTTAAGAGTTTTTTGAGATGAGACAGTGACTGCTTTTACAGCTTATCCATCCATAAAATATATTTGACATTAAAAAAAAAAAATTTTAATGAGAAGATACTCCAGTTGAAGATACATGATTTTTTTTTTGATCAGTTTGGAGATTATCTCAGAGGGATTAATCGTGGTGGTTAAAGTTTACCTCGAGATAAGTTTTCCATTGCATATTTTATTCGTACATTTGACTTTATCATATGTACACATTTTTCTATCGTGTTAGCTCATCTTTTTTTTTTTTTTTTTTATGTATGTATTTAGGTGCTCTTAGAAGTCCTTACGGTCTTATCATAGAGCACCGCGGGACAACATTTAACAGGAAGTTCACGCCTTCTTCCGTACCAATGTCACTTGTTTGGCTGGAGCTGGAGTCGAACCTCGGACCTTTGGGTTCTGAGCCAGAACTCTAACCACCGCGCCACGGCTGCTTTAACTGCTTTTTGATGGTAAACGACTTTTATGGATATACTAATGTTTCAAAATAACATTGCAGAACCCTTGCCAATATACTTTTTAGTAACTATTGCTATCTTCCTGCAATCTTTAAAGAAACCCAAAATGAAAATTTTGAAGTTAGTTTAAATGTGGAATATATATATATATATATATATATATATATATATATATATATATATATATATATATATATATATATATATATATATATATATATATATATATATATATATATATATATATATATATATATATATACAAACCTACGTTATTTTGGTTGAAAATTTCTCTGGTTATGATGGGCAACTATGTACTTTAGATCATGGTATACCTGATTACAGGTACCGGGTGGTAAAGACATTGACTGCTAATAAGTATCAGGTGGTACAGGTACAAGGTGTTTAAAATACCTCAAGTTATAAAGAGTAATTTTTTTTCAATTTTCTATGTAGTAGTATTAGAAATCATGCCATCCATTGCTTGACATCATCGTGGCAACCCCTTGTCAGACACCCTTAAATTTTAAAAAATTGTAACTAAACTTATTTTTTAGTATGAAAGTTGAAATAATACAGGTTACTTGGGACACAATTACAAGATGTTTCCTCAATAGCCAGAAACTTTTTAAAGTTTTAACCCCTAGCCAGACAAGCATATCTGTTAGCAATTTTGTTAGTTTTATATCTAAAAACATTATAGCGAAGACCATAGTTAAGTCACTTAACTAAAAATAGTTGCTGTTTGATTGCATCAAAAACGCACTAGTTTTTATTAGCATTTCTTAATTATTAGAATTTAAGATAAAAAATGTAATAAAAATGAATATGGTTTTAATCGCTATTTTGTTTAAAAAGAAAAAATTAATAAATTAAAATTATTATAAAATAATAATTTAAATTATTTAATAATATAAGTATTATCAAAAACTATTAATAAAAAGTTAAAATGCATAGGCTGATAAAACAGTGATTAGCGCATTGGACGGTTCATACATTAACAGAAAGATTTGGCTTGTATAGGCAGTCTGTGCAAATAAGACAGTAAAATAGTTTTTAAACTATTTTACTGTCTTATTTGCATAACTGTTTCAAGACAATTATACAACTTATACGGTTGATTAGGAGCATGCTTTAGCACCTCTCTAACTTCTTCCTCTATCTATTCGCATCCTTGGCGATCTTTTGACAAACGTCTAGTTAAAGTTTAAGACCATATATTTACAATACTCAATAAAAGTACTCAAAATGTTAATCAATTGCTATTGAAAGGTATATGGTACATGATTGTTTTTAATGATAATTAGGCATTTTATATATCACATTTAAAAAAAATGTTTAAATTTTTAATATTATGCTTGAATCTTGAAAATAGTTTATATAAGAACAAGAAATTACAATTCTTATTAAGAAGTTGTCCATAAAATAGCTACACACTTTTTTACAGAAAGAGAAATCTCAATTTAAAAAATATACTGAAAAAAATTTCATTTTTGGAGCAAAATTATTTGTTGTGGTTTCTCATTCTGTAAAAAAGTGCATACATACTTTATGAAATTGATTTCAACTCGACATTTTGCAGTCTAGCAGGTTTGGGCCACAAAATTTTTATATAAACCAAATAAGTAACACTAAATTATTATAGGCTTCTTGTAAAAAACAGTAAAACTTTTGTTCTTGTAGTTATTGTGTTTGTTACAAAAAATATCAACTAAAGAAAATATCAACTAAAGTAAATATCAAATAAAGTAAATATCAACTAAAGTAAATATCAACTAAAGTAAATATCAACTAAAGTAAATATCAACTAAAGTAAATATCAACTAAAGAAAATATCAACTAAAGTAAATATCAACTAAAGTAAATATCAACTAAAGCAAATATCAACTAAAGTAAATATCAACTAAAGTAAATATCAACTAAAGTAAATATCAACTAAAGTAAATATCAACTAAAGTAAATATCAACTAAAGTAAATATCAACTAAAGTAAATATCAACTAAAGTAAATACCAACTAAAGTGAATATCAACTAAAGTAAATACCACTAAAGTAAATATCAACTAAAGTTTGTAACTTCTACCATTTTTCAATCTGCAAGCTTTTCAGCGGTTTCTCTATTTTTTTTAACTTTTTGAATAAAGAACTATAATATATTGACAAATCTAAATTAAACAAACAATATTTAAAAATATAATTTGCACAGGAAGCACTTCATAATTTCTTTTGGAAACGCTTTGCATTAAATTAAAGACAAACGCAGTTACTTGAATTATGAAATAGAATTATAAAAAAAATTTTGAAAAATATCCTTTAGAAAAAAAGTGGGGTGGGGGACTAGTGCTCCACTTATATTTAACGTTTTTTACTTACATTCACTTGCAAGTCTTATTAAAAGGATACAAAGTGTTGGTAATTTTAAAACAAACGAGGCAATTAGTTTTTATTTCAGAAGCGTGCAAGGCAAGTAAAATCCAGTAATAAAAGTGCCGTATGTTCCACAAATATGTTTTATCTAATGTTAATTGTTAACCACAATATGGTTTTAATACTCAACAAAACCAGGAAACAACAAAATCTAATTTAATGAAAATGTGCCTGCAAACTATGGTTTTATGCTTTATGTTGAGGCTGAGAAAATTTTATATAAAAAAGTTAAAAATTAAAATTATTGTTTATTTAGTTAGTTTAATATAGTTAATATAAAGTTATTGTTATATTATGTATTTATAGTATACAATATTTAGTAACAGTTTAATATTTAGAGTTTAAAATTATATATTATATGATATATAAAAAGTAAAAAAGTGCCGCTATAACTGCAGTTTTTTACTGGAACAACACGTACTTATTTTTAATGTTATCGACGTTGTTTTCTGTACAGATTTAAATTAAATTGATGTAAATTGATAGTAGTGTCCTATTGGGTACCATTAACACACCAACTAGTAATAATTAATAAACTTTTTCATCGCTAAAAGTATTGTATTTTTGGTACAAATTTTTGCTAACTTTAATCAGCTCAGCCTTTTGTGTGTCTTTCGGTTGAAGTGTAATAATTAAACCATGGGTTTTTAAATAAAGTTGATATGTGTAATTAAGTTTTAATAGATGGTGAATTTGTATTTGCTAAATAAAAATGGGTTAAGTAAGTTCAAAAAATGATTACACTACCTAAAAAATAGCAAACGTAAGTTTAAACAGAAATAAAACATGTCTAAATCTATTTAAGCCTTTGAAAAATTTTTTTGGGTGAAAGTTCGTGTTTGTTAGAATACAATTGAGGTAAACGTTCAATGGCTATTAAAGTAACGTTTGCAGTGAACGTTAAGTCAATGTTCGTTGTTTGTTATTTGAACGTTCGCAGTGAACGTTCAAGAACTGTAAATCGGAGTTCGCAAAAGTTGGTTCAAATAACGTTTGCCGCGTACGTTAAGCAAACCTTAACGAACGTTATGGTAACGTGTATTAAACGTTAATTTTAGCTGCTGTTTAAACAATTTTCTATAACTTTTACAGGACATTCATAGAACGTGCTTGAACATTCACAACGTTCGTTGAACGTGCTCGAACGTTTTGTGTTAGCTGGGATAACCACATTTTCTTTTTACGTTTTTTAAAAACATTTTTAGATAAAAAACTAACAATATTGTTAACATATTGCTTGTCTGGCTATGGATTAGATCCTTAGAAAGGGTCTGGCTATTGAGGAAACATCTTCTTATAGATACCCAAGTAACTTGTTTATCCGCGCAGCGGTATTGTTTGAAAGGCTTGTGTTTTGGAGTTATAGGGTTGAGAGGGGGTTTGTAATTTGTGTAAAGTGCATAATATTTTGAATTGAAATTTGGTACCACAAAAAAAAATTCATTTAAAAAGAAAACGGGTTCACCAGAAAGCATTATTATAGTAATAAGCAGAAAAAAAAATTAAATGCTTATTTTAAATAGAAGTTTTCTTTTGCTTTTTATTCATTGCTGGTTGTTAAATTGCTCTGAGAAGTCTTTACGGTCTTATCACAGAGCACCGGGGAAGAGCATTTAATTAGGCAGATTGCGCAAATCTCGCTTATTAGGTTAGAGCTGGCGTCGATCCTCGGGCCTCTGTTTCTTAAACAGAGCTTTAACTACTGCGTTACGGCTGCACAAGGAAGTCTTTGTTAAATAATATCCCAGCTGACACAAAACGTTCAACAAAAGTTGTGAACGTTTAAGAACATTCTATAAACGTTCATACAAAGTGCTTGAACGTTTGCAACGTTTGTCGAACGTTTTGTGTTAGCTGGGATGTTTCTTCGTTTGTTCAAGTTAATTTCTTTAAAACTTTTATTTTATCTTTAATATCAAATTTTCTATGGGAAAATAAATGGATAAAAGGCTTTTTTTAAAGTTTCTTAAATCTTTTTTTATAGCATCAATATAAATGAATTAAAAAAAACAACACTGTGACTGTATTGTTCATTAATTTCTTACCGTAATAAAACGTGCCGATATGTTTTAAGAGCACGTGCTGTCAAATATATGTAACAAATATTTATCTCATTTAGTCTTAAAGAGTATTGTACTTAAGAGTTACCCTTAAGTTAAGAGTAGATAACACCTTTTTTGTATATACAGATGTGTTACTCTCAGTTCAAGTCAATATTAAGTTGAACCCAATATTATTCATTTTACACAATGTAGAGAAAGTATAAATAAATTTGATGTAGCTTAATTCAACGGCATAAATATTTTAGAAAAATAATTTATGACAAACAAATGTTTTAACATTTTGCTCTAACATGTTTTACAAGTGATTAAGTTTTATTACTTTGTCAAATGACGAAGTAATTAGAGGTAAAGCTTGCTGCTCTATGCACATTTTGCAAACCAGTTTAAAAAAGGAAATAAATACTGTTTTTATTTCATATTTCAAACTATTGCAAAACATCCCTCTTCCCACATTACCCCTAGATTTTATCATAAAAATAATTTTGTTGCTATGAAAGCTAACTGACAAGCTACGCTCAATGATGATGTTTTCATTAGAATGTTAAATGAATAAATTTTGTAACTTATTCATTTATTTAAACTATTTGATCGTTTAAACTATGCAGTACTTTTTAGAATTTCCATTTTTTTAGATTCTAAATTTTTTTTTTTCTTTTAGAGTACAAAGACAGAAACTTGTTTGTCCAAAGTCTATATGAATCTCAAACATCTTTTAATGATGTTCAAATAATATCAATCGATATTTTAAATGGATGGAATGAAAATAATTTATCTGGTGAAAATGCAGAAGTGTATTTTACAGAAAAATTTAAAAAACTTCACAAGAAAATAGATTACAATAAGTTAAAAATGCTTGAAATAGAAAAAAAATATCAAGATGCAGTGTCTTTATATAATAAAAAGGACTTCGATAATGCGTTAGTAAATTTTAGATTGGTTGAAAATGAACAAAAGGAGTTTTTAGGAGAAAAACACGAGAAGCTACTTAAAACTAAATTCATAATTGCAAAATGCTTTTACGATAAAAAACAATACAATGACGCAGAAAAATTATTAAGAGAATTACAAAAAATACAAAAACAGATTTCAAAAGAGAATAATGCATGTTCCCTAAATACTAAATACTGGATTGCAAGTTGCTTATATCGTCAAAAGCAATTTTCAGAAGCAGAAAAAATAACAAAAGAAGTAGAAAACATGCAAAAAGAAATTTTAGGAGAGAACAAAATAGACACACTAAGCTCTAAGAACTTAATTGCATTGTGCTTGTATCGTAAGAAACAATTTGATGACAGTGAAAGGTTATTTAGAGAGATTGAAAGAATGCGAAAAGAAGTTTTAGGTGAAAAACATCCTGATACAATCAATTCTAAATATTGGATTGCAAGATGTTTATATGATAACAATCAATTTATTGATGCAGAAAATATATTTAAAGAGGTTGAAAACTTTGAAAAAGAAATATTTGGAATTGAAGCGACTAATACACTGAACACTAAATACTGGATTGGATTATGTTTATTTAATAGAAGAAAATTCAGCGAGGCAGAAAAAGTATTGAAGGAATTAGAATTTTTAGAGGAAAAAGTCTTTGGTAAAACAGATCCTTATACAATAAATGTTAAACAATTGATCAAAGAGTGCGTTCGTGAAAATTGCAAAAAATGATAAAAAGTTAATAAAATAAAAATTAAAAACACAAAAATAATATAAAAAACATTCAGGTATTTTAACATGATATTATGTAAGAAAAAAAACCCACTGTTTTTAATATAAAACATTATATAATATTTTACTATTTAAAAAACTTCATTTGATATTTTACTACTTCAAATGAGTTCTGTGCGATAATAATCCAAAAATATTTTACTTATGAAAAATTAAGTAATTGGTTAAGAAAAATTTAAACTTTTACTAACTTTTTAAATTTGTTTTATTAGCAGTTAAAAAAGAAAGTATTAAAAAGAAAGTTGTAATTAAAAAAGTAAGAAAGTAAGTTAAAGATTAAAACTTATATGCGAAATTTGTGCTACCTAACAATACAAACCAAAAAATTTCATTATTTTCCTGAGATTTTTGCTATTTGTACATATGATAGAAAATACAAAATTACGTTTTAATAAATGAAAAAATAATTCAAAAAATAAAAATTAGATTAGAAACCTGTTTCATAATTACAATAGAAAAACTTTTGCAAATTTGAACTTCGATTGAAAATCAGTCAGCGTTAATGTTTATGCTGGTAAATTTGTTTTTATGTCTACTTCAAGAACATCTATACAAAGTTTTACAAACCAACTCGTGGTGAATATGAGATAAAGAGCGTCGTTTATACAAGTTTCATGTTAGATATGTTCTGCAACTCCACTGATATAAATAAATAAAATAACATAAATAAAATAAATATAAAATAACAACATTTAAAAATACAACCTTTAGATAAAAATGAAATATAAACACATTGCTTCTCATGGCACCTTTCCACCGCAAAAAATTGGTCTCGTTGTTAATTAAGTTTAAACCCCTACGGAAAATGAACAAAAAGCACATTTTGTAAATAAATATAAGAGATATGCAGTTTAAACCATTTTCAATTATTTTTGAATGTGTTAACTACTGCAAAACAAAAACTTTAGTCAAAAAAACATCAAAGATAAATAATTTTTTTTTTTTTTTTTTGTAAAACATGTACTTTAGTTTATACTTCATCAACTATAATCATTAGTTCCTCCAATACTTTATTTTGTCGTCTAAACAGAAATAAAATATGTTTTAATAAATATCCTAGTTATAAATTAGTTATTGATATAAAATTGATGCTATTGATATTATGAATAAAAGTAAATGCAAAACATAAAAAATGATTTTTCAATGCTGCCAATTTTGAATCATTTAAAGATCAATTACCTCTTCTAAGTAAAATCAAGGTAATGCCTATGATGAAGCTAATTTATTTTATAATACAATTTTTAAAATGTTTTAGGAAATATATGACGCTAATATTACAAAAATTATAGTAATTTATTTTTTAATTCTTAATTTTACATTTAATGTTTATCTTCATACCATATATGAAAAAAATAAATAAACAAATACATATATTAGATCCCAAGTGGTACAGGACGTCCTTGGACGTCCATAGTACGTACCGTTTAGCTCCATTCGTCCAAGTTCAAAATGGTACGTTTTGAGACGTCCAATGGATGTCCAAAAACGTCCAAGTCCTATAGCACGTTCTCATTGAGGACTTATTTTTACGCATGCGTGAATATAAAATATTTTCAAAATAATTAAAAAGGCAGTTTGAAAGGTGTCAATCATTTAACTTTTTCGATAGCTGTAACTAATTAGTTATAGTTATCAAATATTAATTTATGGTTTAACTACACAGCTTTATGAAAGAATCTTTTCATTAGGACACACACACATACACACACACACACACACACACAAACACATATATATATATATATATATATATATATATATATATATATATATATATATATATATATATATATATATATATATATATATATATATATATATATATACATATATATATATATATATATATATATATATATATATATATATATATATATATATATATATATATATATATATATATATATATATATATATATATATATATATATATATATATATATATATATATATATATATATATAAACTAATTTAAAACATTGGATAATACGAATTTCTTAATACAAAATAATTTATTTGAAGTTTCCTCCGGATTATAGGCGCAGGCATCATCAGCATGTAATATAATATAATTACAAAAATTGTGACCGTTAAATAACAAAAAAATAATTTTTAATTTTGACGTCACCTTTATAATGGCTACTTTTACTTAAGTATTGAAAAAATGAAGTCCAAAAATTTGTTTTATAAAAAACATGTTATATAATATTTATAACAAAAAAACTCAGCTGATAAATATTAAGAATTTTTATTTCAAATACAAAAAGCTTGGCATGATCAAAACTATATTTAAAATTAAATAGAAGAGCAGCATGCTTTTGGTAAAGATAAAGTGATAACTATTTAGATTCATTGATAGGAAATGTTTGCATCCATAGGATATGTTTGCATGATTTATATGACAATAGATAAAGAGTAATATAACTGTGTTAAAATATGTTTAGTTAAAGTATTTCTTGCTTTAACATTATTACTATAATTTTAGCAACTTTGTAGCACAAAAATTTAATGTGATATTTCCGGCAAACGTTTCTTAAACATAGACACCTAAAAAGTTAGTATATATTTCTCTGTTTATTTGCATTGTGCTTATAAAAAGACAGGCATTTCATTAAGCAGTACTTTTGTTTAAACTGCGAGACATAATGATAATACACCCCAAAACTGATCATAAAACTCTACTATACATTTATATTTAAAAACTAATTTTTATACTAAATGAGAGCAAAAGGATTGCAACACTAAACAACATTTAATTTTAATTTTAAAATTAATTTTAAACCTAACTCGCATTTTATTGAAAAAAAAAACTGTTTTTTAAGTGCGACAAAATTATAAGACACTTCTGGAAAAAATTCATATAGATCGTCATTTATATAAAAAGACGTTTCAATTTTAAAAAATCAATTGTGGATACTTTTACCATTTTTTTTACTCACTTCAATCATTCTAGAAGGTATATAATCATACAAGTTTTTTTACGTATGAAAGGTCAATCGCATCCCATGCAATTGCAATGGATGATTTCAAGTCAGCTAATGAACTATATTGTTCACTACTTTCAAACACTATATGCAACAGCTGTGCCCAAGCATTCTCAATAATGTTCAGGTATGAAAATCTAGCTGGCCTCTTTAATGTTTCAACTTTACTGCTGTTTTCACCACCTATGACAGATGCTTCACGACTTAAAAAATCTTGAAAAATTAAAAGATATTTCTTAGCCTTCATTTTTCCGTCAATAAAATGAATTTTTGATTTATCGTAATACCCACCTACCTATTGCATACCTAATCATTGCACCACCACCACTCATTTGATGTCGTTTCTGTGTTCCCAATGGGCACACGGACGTCCATAGTACGTCCAAAGACGTCCGAAATGGTCCGTTTGGACGTCCAAAATGACGTACACTGGACGTACCAAATACAAACTGTTTGTACCAAATACAAAATTGTGGACCTCCAAATGGACTGTTCAAAACAGCCCATTTGGAGGTCTACAGTAGACGTTTTTGGACGTCTTACAGACGTTAATTTTGTCCGTTCATTCAGCGTTTAATTTTATTCATTTTATTCTTATACCGACTCCATTTTTAGCAAAAAACTATAAAAAATGGAGTCTCAAGACTCCATTTTTTATAGTTGCTAGAAATAGAGTCGGTATGAAAATAAGCTGAATAAAATTAAATTATAGGAAATTAATAATGTTACTTCATAAATAATTAAATTCTAGCATTGACACAAAACATACCTATAACATAATACATACCTATAACATAACATACCTATAAAAATTATAGTACAAATTATGATACCGTAAATAGAAAAAAAAAATTCTAAACAACATTAAAAAAAAAAAAAAAGATTTACAAATTTATATTATATTGAACAGTTTGTTTATTTAAAGATGGATTTTCCCATTTAAAATGGAGTGCTTCTTTAGTTTTCATTTATTTTTGTTAGGACCAGTATCCAAAATTTTTAAACAATTATAGTTACCTGTATTTTTACGATTTACAGATGAAATTAAATGCTTATAAAACATTAGATTGTTTGTAAAATGCTCAAAAATCTTTATTGTTAAGTGTCTTCAGGTTTCCTCAATATATCTGGCATTACATCCAGCACAAGAAAATTTGTAAACAACATTAAATTCGAGCAGCTTAGAAAGTGGATCTTTTATACATAAACTGTTTTGTAAATTGTTGGTAGTAAAATTTAAATATAACATCTTTACAATACTTTTAAATGATTATTAACTTTAGATTTAGTAAAATTTGATAAAAATACTATTAATGGAAGTTTATAATATCTTATGTTAGGGTTATCAATACTACTTATCAAAGATGGATTTAACTTTTTATCAACAAATAATTTAATTTCTGTGTCAATTATTTTAAATGGAGATTGGTTATTTTTAAAAACATTATTTTGATCTAATCAAATCCTAGCCATGTGTTGTTGATTTTATACGTTCTTTTTATTAAACAACGTTTAAGACTAATTTTATTACAATAGATAAAAAAACCGAAATTTTTTTGTAAAAGACCTGTATATGTTTTTTTTGTGATAAACTGATGTTAAAAGCGAAACAGAATTATTGATAAGAACATCTAAAAATGCAATTTGATTATCATGTTCTTTTTCCGTAGTAAATTTTAAGTTTTTATGTTGTTTGTTAAGATGTGTAATAAATTCCGGAGCTTCAAACTCTGAATTAAAAATAGCGATAATATCATGCACATAACGTTTATAGAAAAACGGTACAAAGAAAGAGCAATTACTAACTTATTTATGTTCGTGAAACCCAATAAAAATATTAGCTAAACCTGGCGCCAAAGGAGAACCCATGGCAACGCCATCCCATTGATCATAACATTTTCTGTGAAATAAGAAATGAGAACCGGATGTAATTTTTTTGAACGAAGTTTTAGAAAAATATTTTAAACAAGTTTCCTTTTCAAAGTATAAATCATTAGCTATGTTTATAGTTTCATTAAGTGGAATAATAGTAAATAGGTTTTCAACATCATAGGAAACTATATATTTATAAGTTATATTAACTTGTTTTAATTTAAAACTTTTACAAAGTAATTAAGTAAGTGCACTTACATACATATACATTATATACATGTATATGCTTTTTATATACATATTCATATGTATACATATTTTTATATACATATACTTATATATATACTTTTTAGATACTACATGTATATACTTATTATAGTTTTAATAAGTATTAAGAAACTCATAGAAGAAATATTAAAATCAAATTTAAAATTTTCATTAAATAAGCTATTGAGAATAGCTAGTAAGTAAACGTGTTTTTCAGCAACATGTAATCATAGCAGAAGGCATAGTTCTGGGTCACTTTTGCCGTAAAAAGTGCAAAGCTATTTTTAAATACACAAATGTAATTCGCAGCTAATGTATCTCTAAAAAATATAACGAACTTTAAAAACAGCTTTACACAACCAATAGTTAAATTAAAAGTAACACCTTTGTTTAAGAGATTGCAGCAAATTATAAAATCTTCTAAATACTGAAAATTTTTGTTTTTTTATTAAATAATTTTATAGACATAACAGCAAGTGGAAAAACTGATATTTGTGTTGAGCGCATTAATGATGACAAAAAATAAAATGAACATAGAAAATAGTTAGCTTATGAAGTTTTCTGTGTTTACCTATAGAGCCAGCTAGTTCTATGTCATCACAATATGACATCAAATGACTTGTAAATGGAAAAACCTGTTCAATAATTTGTTTCAGCATTTTCCCAACTTAAAAACTGTACAAACTCATCAGTTTTCAACAAGAAATTGATAAATAGTGAAAAATAGTAACCTTTTTCACTAGCAAACACAATCTCAGTTTTTTTTTAAATATCAAACAAATCATTTAACATTTTTTTAATCTGATATTTATCACTAAGAATATCCACTCTGTAAAAAAAAAATGTCATAAGTATGGAAATGTTCTTCTTTTTATAAACTTCCGAATATCAATTACCATAAAAATTGTATTAACTGTTGTTAAAGGCACTACCAACTGACCGCATAGTTTTATTGCTTATGTTGTCTAATGTCTGATTATTGTTTATCTTTCATTTCACATGAATTAGAAGAGCAACTACCAACTTACCTTCTAAGATCATGTTAGACTGCGTTTTTAGATTAAAATTTTTATCTACCCAAATTCTTTATCTATTTACTAAGTCTTAGTTAAAAAAAGGCACAGTGGACCGGATATAAAACATACGGTGGACAAAATTATTTTGATCTTTTTTTTTTTATTATTAAAACCCTTTAATTGTTTAAAGAATCACTTTGCATAAAGATATATTTACTTTTATTATAAATTTTAATTAGATTGCTAATACTAAAAATTATAATAACAAACTTTATAAAACTTTAAAAGCGCAAATTTATAATTTTTTAATTTCAAATCCTATAACTTTTTAAAATCGTGGAAATGAATAACAAACTCTTCTAGTGAAATATAAACTTAAAAAAAAATTGATGCAACAAACTTTAAAAATAAAAATGCTTCTTCTTAAATAAACTTACTTCAGAAAAAATTAAAATTTAACATTAGATTTGAAACTCTTTTATTGATATTATTAAATAATAGATTTGAAATATATAGAAAATATAAAATAATATATAGATTTGAAACTCTATTATTAATTTTATTATATATCTCCGATCGCGACGTTTTGAATAAGTCTGTAGATTATTTATCATCTTTATATAAAATAATGTATTTTTTTTTACATTCTGGATGAATAATATTACAGTGATTTTATCATTATAAAGTTTACTGAGTTCTAAAAGTACTATGTAAATGTTCGATAAGCATTCTTCATTCGTCACAATATTTATTTTACCTGTTTGTAAACACTACACCCTGTAGCACCATTACAACCACCCTAGCATCTAAATGTCAGTTTAGTTAACCCTTTAGCATTGTGATTAGCACAGTAGTTTGTGTATCACATAGCTTTTTAAGAATGAAGATCTTTTAGCGGTATTTGTACTGAACAGCCATCTATTTAAATGTTCTTGGTATTTAGCTTTTAAAGATCTTATAACTTTTTTTTTGGTTTACATTTGTTAATCGTTGTACAGCACATAATAAAAATAATAATATAAACTTACAATGGCATAAAACATAACAAACATAAACAAGGTATGTGAAAGAAGCTCGCAAGGATCTTGTCGTCAGAACCTTAAAAAAGCATTTAACAAATATAAGATAGAAAAAAAAAATTAATAAACTTTTACAAAATTGCAATGCAAACAATCTGTGTCTGAAGAAAGATCAAGAGGATATTCTCATCAAATTTTTATACAAGAGTAAACCAACATATAAATTAAAAAGTAAAAAGTATAAGAACAATAAATAAAAAAAGTAGGAATAAACTTCTATAAACATAAAACTTCTACAAACAAACAAAAAAATATATATTTTTCACTTTTACTACTAATAATAACTCAATATATTATCTAATGAAAAAATGAGATTTTTCAGTTTTTTTTTAAAAAGGCAATAATAGGTACTTCAAATTAAAATTCGCCAAAACAATTTTATTCCAAAGGTGTGGCGCTCGATAGGTAATACAAAATTGATTAAAGTTTGTTTGACAGAAAGGCTCATTTAAAAAGTTATTATTTCTCAAAATATATTTACTGACAGGTTTAAAAAAGAAAAGATCTTTAAATACGGCTTGGGATAAGTTATTTATCCACATATACACAAAACATAAAATATTAAATACGTTTAGCTCGTAAGTATTCGGAATTCTCATTTCATTAAAATAAAGCTTCGAATGAGAGAAACGATTTGCGAAATTGATTATACGGATTGCGCATTTCTGACGGAGATAAAGACGTTGCAACTTACTTTTTTCTGTACTTCCCCAAGCAATATTGGCATAATTTAAATAACTATGTATAAATGAATAAAAAAGTTGGGTTAAGACTTTCTTATTGAGATAGATTCGTGATTTTTATAGGATGTTCATGTTTTTAGAAACTTTTGTGCTTATATAATCAATATGGTGATTCCAAGTAATGTTTTCATCAAGATAAACACCTAAAAATTTTGTAACAAAATCTCTTTTTATTTCCTTTTGATCGAAAAAGATTTGAGGTAATTTTGATGGGAGAAATTGCTTTTTTGTAATCAAATGAAATAAAACCCATTTTGTTTTATTAGTATTTAAGGTTAACTTATTACACTTGAACCAATTAGATATATGTCTGAGTTCTTTGTTCACTGTTTTAAAAAGTTCATTGATATCATAGTTAGAAAGGAATAAATTTGTATCAATCGCATACCTAATGCTTGTTAGTTTTGAAGCAATATTTAAGTTATTTATATAAATTAAAAAAAGGAGAGGTCCAAGAATTGAACCTTGTTGGACTCCACAGGTTATATTAAGAAAAGAGGGTTTGTAATCATTGTTAAATAGTACAAATTGCTTTCGGTTAGATAGATAACTTTTAAACCAATTAAATTTTTTTTTTTTTCCCCGTAGTATTTGAGTTTATAAATTAAAATATGGCGATCGACCGTATCAAAAGCTTTTGATCGGTCATTAAAAATTCCTAGTGCATATTGTGATTTTTCGAATGATTTTGAGATTTCACGTACAAATTGGATAATTTCATGTTCAGTTGAGTTATTTTTCTTGAAACCAAATTGGTTGATGTAAAGTAGATTATTATCATGAAAATATTTGTATATTCTGTTAAACATAATTTTTTTGAGAACAGAGATAGGGCGATAATTACTGATTTCAGATTTGTCCCCTTCTTTAAAAATAGGAATAATTTTTGCAATTTTTAATTGTTCTTGGAATACTCCTTGATGGATTGAAGCTCTAAAGATTTTAAAAAGAACAACTTTAAGTTGTTCAAAGCAATCTAAAACCACGTTTCCATTAATTTGATCTGCTCCAATAATTTTTCTTTAAATTTAGCGAATTTTTTCAAATAGGTTTTTGTAGTTCTTATAGATTTTTTCACTTGAAGCTGTTTTTGTTTTTAAAATATTTATCTTTAACTTTTGTTTTATTCTGGATGATTTTTTAAAACCTTTAGTAATCCAGGGTGTATTGATATTATTAGTTGTTATTTTTTTTTCTACTATTAGGAAATTAACTTCATATACAGAAAAAAATGTTTTGAAAAAAGTTTCATAAATATTATTTGCGTTATCATCATAATTTATGTTTTTCCAATGCAGTAATGATATTTGTTCTTTAAATAATTTAATATTAGCCTCATTATAAATGCGTTTTCTTATTATTTTTTTTATATTAATGTTTCTTTCTGGGTGTGTTTTATTAAGTTTTAAGATTAGAGGAAATTGATCGGATATATCAGTTTTTATGATACCTATTTGTAAATTATTATTAAAAATATCAGTAGTTATAATATTATCTATAAGAGTTGCTGTGTTTATTGTTACTCTAGTGGGTCGATTTATTAAAGTAACTGACCCTGTTTCAAAAATTGCATTATAAAAATTCCTTATTTTTTGGTCGTCGCCCTAGACTACCGATCTTACAGATCCTTCAAGTTGAATGAGTTGCACAATCCTAACCCTGACGGAGACTTTAATATGAACTGTTTTCTCTATATTGCAATATAGAGAAAACAGTTCATATTTAAGTCTCCGACTATATAGTTTTCTTATTTATCATTAATTCCTTTTTTAATAATTTGTTGTAAGAACATGCTCAGGTTTTCGCTCACGCCGTCAGGTGGCCGATATACCTTATACCATTGTATAAAGGATACCCTAGACGACTGATCTTACAGATCCTTCAAGAATCCTATGGGATGAGTTGCACAAGTCCCTGCAGGACCTACAAGAATCTTTTTGAAAGATTTTTTAAGATTTGAAGGAATTCTTATAGGATAAGGTAAGATCTACAAAAATATTTTAAAAGATCTTGCAGGAATAACATAGATTTCTTATAGGATGCTGTAAGTTAACTTTAGATTCATACAGAAACCATAAAATTTAGTTTTATAATTAATATCGTTTATTATAATAATATAAATCTATAATATTATAGATATATCTATAATATTTATCACTATAGTTTTATCTATTTATATATAAATAGATATATCTATAGCGTACTATCGTACAAACGTTAAAAATAAAGATTCAATACCGACAAGAATTTTAACTTACTTTTGTTAAACTATATTTTAAATAATATGGAAATTGCAAATTTTAAGGTTGATTTTTTAGATACAATTTAGCTTGTGGATTCTTAAAAAACTAAAAAATACTGGTTTTTAAAAGAAACTGAAATGACTGAGGTGATCATATATCTTTTTATTATCCGTAGTTGTCATTATCAAGTAGAAAAGTTAACGAATTAATGTCAAACTAATTTTTATTTTAAGGAGGCCGCAGATTTCCAAGGGGCGCCAAATAGAAAGAAGGTACCAAAGAAAAAGGGTCTTTTACCAATAATATAGGAGAATTTTGATAAATAAGGACGCCAATCAAGTTGCTGTTCCGGATATGACGACACTTGGCGGCACATTATATATATATATATATATATATATATATATATATATATATATATATATATATATATATATATATATATATATATATATATATATATATATATATATATATATATATATATATATATATATATATATATATATATATATATATATATAAGGCCCATACCCTGGGGGGATTGGGGGTGTTGGGTGCGATTGACCCCCAAATTCTCTAAATTTTTGCAAATTATAACATAAAGATTGAGCAAGATATATATTTGCATATAAAAACAGCTTTCAAGGACAACCCTCGAGAAATTTTTCACGGTACGGGACGGTATATATTTTATTTATATATTTCATTAAAACTAGTTTTAAATTACTTTATATTTAAAATAAGTTTTAAAACTAGTTTTAATATTAAATTTTTGAATTATTGTATATATGACATATATTTTTATTTTACCACATACAAAACAGTCGTGTAGCTCAGTGAATAGCCAGCTTGGCTTAAATTCTAGCGATCCGGGTTTCGAGGCCCACCTCTGGACAAGTTTTTATATTGGTTAGGAAGGAGGCATTAACTTTTTATTAAATGCTTCTCTGCGGTGCTCTGTGATAGAACCGTAAGGCAACTAACACAAAAAAAAAAAAGAAAAAAATTTTTCTTTTACGAACCCTCTAAGATACCCTAAAGGCTAATTACAGGATTTCTTATGATCCTATAGGATTTGCAAGACAAATAGAATCATATGAATCCATTAAGATACCCTATAGGGTAATCACAGGATTTCTTATGATCCTATAGGATTTGAAAGACAAATAAAATTTTACGAATCCTGTAAGATATCCTATAAGATAGTATAAGAATATTGCAATCCTATAGGACTTATAAGTTATATGTAAGATAGTAAACTAGGGTATATGTGGCAGCCTGTTTTTTCAGCGCCATTTCTTAGAAGCTGCTATGTTGATTTTGATATATCGCCATTAATAATTAATGCTAAAACTTCATCAGGTGAATATATCTAAACAGACTTAATGGGGTTTTTATTTCAAATTTCATAAATTATCCCGCCAGTTTTGTTAGTTTAATACTTAAACTCCTTTCTTAGTTTCAATTTTGTTGCAGGAAGAAATTTTTGGCTAAATAAAATATTAATAACATTGTTAAACTTATTCTTTTCGTTATGTTACAAGCTTTTTCAAAAGAGCAACATGGTTACCTAACTTCATTAACTGATGATTTAACATATATTGATTTCAAGCAAACAACATAAGTTACAAGTTGTTTTTTTTAAAATGTTAAAAAAACCCAAGAGGGGAAGTTAGGGGCAATGTATATTGTTCAAATAGGTTGTATACATATTACATTTACTAGTTCAAGTATTTAATATAGGTTCTCGTTGGTTCCCTAAATTACGTGACACTTTTTGTACAAAATAAAGGTATTGAATGTTAAAAATTTACCTCGTTATTTTAAAGCCACATTATAAATGTATTATAAAGGCTGATCTTTGCTTTATTTTTTTTTTGTAAATTTTTACTGTTAAATAGTTTAAATATATAAACTTATCCTGTAAGCTCGTAAAATTTTAAATATTACTGTTTACTATAGCTATGCATAAAAAACCTGGCTCGCTGTGCAACGTCTTGTTATAAACAAATTAAAAACTAAAAAAATGTTAACTTCATAAACTCAAGTTTTTCATATTTAAAGCAGAGTTGGCCACAAGTTAGAACGCCACAAGTTAGAACGCCACAAGTTAGAACGTCAAAGGCCACAAGTTAGAACGCCAAAGCCAAGGCCAAAGCCATAAGTTAGAAAGCCAAGGTCAAGGCCAAGGCCAAAATTTACGAGGCCAAGGACAAAACCAAGGCCAAAAGTACGCAAAGATTTTTAAGACTTAAGACTTCAATTTTTGCAATACGTTAAGGCCAACTCTTCACAAAACTGTAAGTAGCAAGTGCTGTGAAAATGAAACCGCATTTTCTAATAATAAACCAAAGTTATGTTCAGAATTCAACAAAATCAATAAAAAATATGTATTTTTTCTCAAGGTCAAGGCCAAAACAATCAAGTCCAAGGCCAAAATTTTCAAGATCAAGGCCAAGGCCAAGGCCAACAATTTCAAAACCAAGGCTAAGGCCAAGACCTAAATTTTTGACTTTAAGGCCAGGCCAAGACCAAGGACTAACAAATCTGATTTAAAGCAATACTTTGTGTTAATTAAAGTAAAAAGAAAAAAAAAGTACCTTTTATTGCAATGTTTGTTTTGATTTATTTTTTTGTGGAAAATTGATCACGTGACTTTGCGACAAAAAAGTGTAAAACATTTTAATATTGTGAACAATATTGACAATATTGAGTATAGACAATAATTATAATATAACATATAACTCACGTTTTACAATAGTATTATCAATGCATTTTTGATAGACAATTTTTTCCTACAATAATGTATTGATAATGTCATTGAAAAATAGTCTAAAAAAACTTATGCCGTAAATATTATAAAGTCATTATACAATGATTATTTATAAACTTAATTTACTGTCATAAGTTATGACACTTTATGCCGTGTTTATTTTTTATTACCTAATTTTACATCAGTTGTAATTATGCAATAATGTAATAGTGAGATTCATTGCCAGTTTACCTTGTTTATTTTTAGAAATTTAGCATGAGAGTCAAGTCAAGCGACTTGACTGAAAATCTTAGATGGAAATACCACATTGAATTTACGTCCAACAAAGTTGCTACAAGTATAATAATAATGCTACAGCAAGAAATACTTTAAATAAAAACTTTTAACACACTTACATTTCTCTCTTATCCGTTTTTATTTGATATTTGTTCTTGATACTTTCTTAAAACTTTTTTTATTTTTACTTTGCTCATTTCTCTTGTTATTATAATACAGTTATAAACAAATAAATAAATACATTGGTTTACCAAGAGGTACTGTGTTTTGCCAGAATAATGATCAAAGTTAGCAAAACACTTGCTCAGCTGTGCGACAAATTATTATATTAGTAAAATATTTAATGTTAATAATCAAGAGTTTTTAATTCAACATTCAAGAGTTTTCTGTTGGAATTGTTTACCATTTACCATTAAATAAGATTTTAGCTTTTTCTTATAAATGGTTATGTTTTTTTCTTCACGGATGATCTTTAGAAGTATATTCCAAGGTTTAGGACCATAGTGGGATAATGCTCTATTGCCAAAACAATTATTGGATATTCATTCCTGTAATTTTAGTATTTTTTCTGACACTGAGTAGTGAATTAAATTGCGTAATGACGTTGGTGCTTCCAGAATAAAAGATAGTGCACTATTAAAAGGACCTTGATATAAATGATGAATATATGTGCACTGTTAAAAGGACCTTGAAACAGATTCTTTCTCAAACTTTCAGCCTATGCAAATTGTTAAATTAAAACTTGATTTTCTATTCTAGTTGTTAAATACACTTGCTGCACAATTTTGAACCGAATGCAATTTTTTTAATAGCGTCTTTTCAATTCCAAAGTTTTTTGTTACAAGATTTTTATTCGGGCCTTTTTTCTTAAGAAAAAACTTGCGCATCATTAAAATTAAAAAAAACCTCTAGGGCTCAATAGCGCCACTGACTTGAAGGGGTTTGCTTCCTCCCAGACACACCACTAATTTGTTAATTCAAAAGTATAAAAAAAGAAAATACAATAAATATTGAAAAAACACAGGACATTACCAGAAAAATTTTGTCGAAAATTTCTTTTCAATACATTGTTAATTATTTTAAATTTATTTTAAATACCTCTTTTTAGTTGTTTTTTTTTTAATCGCAAGACATCTAAAAAAATATGGAAGTTAAAAATGAATAAATCTTAATCTAACAAAACTTTGTAAATATTTTTGCATAAGTTGGCATAAATACACATATAAACAATATGAAGAGGATGCGCTCACAAAAATGCTTCAGAACATCCACCACTTCACTATTTTAGTAACTAATTTCTTTATTATTTTTAGGACCAATAACAAATCAAATCAGTTTCTAATAAAACGGTGCTTCAAAAAATTTAAAAGTTACTGCACATTTTATAACATTTTTCAACAGTTTTTTGTACCCTCAAAACAAAAACTTTATAAAATTGAAACCTGTATTAAGAGTAAACCAACATCAATTTAAAACAAATTTTTTTAAAATTTTACATTTAATTTTGCTCCCAAAACATATAGGAAAAAAAAATTATATAGCGAAACCAAACAAATTAATTCCTACAAATTCCCTTTAAGAATGTTAAGAAAAAAACAAATATAACATATAACTACATATAATATATATGTAGAATATCTACCTATAACTACAATATAACGTTACATTACAATACAACTACAACATTACAATACAACTACAATTACGATGTATTATATTTTGAATTTGTCTTTGGTTTAGTAATAGCCGTGGATACAATATTTTGAATGGGTAATCTATAAGGAAAATGTTAGTTTGACAATAAAAAAGCTTGCTTTCTCAAATAACAACTGCACTACTGTTGGATGATATCAGGAGACATATTGATACCATTTGATAATTTTAATCAGTGTGAATTGCTCAAAAAACTTATAGGATTGTAAATAATGAGCATAGGTGGAAGGCTAAACATTTATTTTAAAAACTATGTTTTCTAAATGTAATTTAGTTGGATCAAGTACAGCACTCCTAGCTCCCACCTAAAAATCAAAATCAAGTACGTAGTTAACTTGTTACTAAATGCGTATCAACTTGTAAAGTCTCAAAATTATATTGTCTATTCATACTGTTTTTTAATTGTGGCTTCAGTATACTCTTGCATCCTTCTTGGTCTTTTCGCTCAATATTTTTATTAAAAATGCGGTTGATGTTGTGTCACTGATTTTCATCTTTCCTCAAGTTGCTGACTACTTTAATGTTATTTACTTTCAATTACTTCAAATAGTTTTAATAACAAGCAATCTTTTAAAGGTTTTGTCTTTCTTAGTCGTACACAATTGTTTCTTTTAGTAGAAAATCATAATATGCCCTGATTCTTTTTATACTCATCTAATCACATATTTAAAAAACAACTTTATTTGAAATTACTGTTTCTGGGTATTTAGTATTTTTTATATAAATTTGTCCTAGCTTCTATGGAATAAATTGCTTATTAGGAATACATTTTATCTATAAAAATACATTGCTTATTTGGAGTACATTGCTTTTTTGGAATGAATTGCTTTATTGGAAATTTTATTTTATATAATTTTATTTAGGTGCATCAAAAAGTTCCTACGATCTTATTACAGAGGATGAGCATTTAATAGAAAGTTTACGCCTCCTTTCTAACCGATGTCGCAAACCTTGCCTAGAGGTGGTGATTGAACCACGGATCTTTTGTTTCTTGGACAAGTGTGCTTCTGCTGCACCACTCTGCCTAATATTTTGAAATACACTGTTTCTTTGGAATACATTGCATCTTTGGATACACATTGTTTCTTTGGAAATATAATGCTTCTTTAGAAATACATTGCTTCTTTGCAAATACTTCTTTGAAATATGTTGCTTCTTTGGAAATACATTGCTTCTTTGGAAATACATTGCTTCTTTGAAAATACATTGCTTCTTCGGAAATAGATTGCTTCTTTGGAAATACATAGCTTCTCTGGAAATATATTGCTTTTTAAGAAATATATAGTTTTTTAAGAAATACATTACTTCTTTGGAAATACATTACTTCTTTGGAAATACAATGCTTCTTTGAAAATACATTACTTTTTTGGAAATGCATTGCTTCTTTGGAAATAAATTACTTCGTTGGAAATAGATTGCTTCTTTGGAAATACATAACTTCGTTGAAAATATATTGCTTCTTTGAAAATAGATTGCTTCTTTGGAAATACATTACTTCTTTTGAAATGCATTGCTTCTTTGTATTTCCAAAGAAACAATGTATTTCCGAAGAAACAATGTATTTCCAAAGAAGCAATGTATTTCCAAGGAAGTAATGTATTTCTAAAGAAGTAATGTATTTCCGAAAAAGCAATGTATATTCGAAGAAGTAGTGTATTTCCAAAAAAGCAATGCATTTCAAAAAAAGTAATGAAATACATTACTTCTTTTGAAATGCATTGCTTCTTTGGAAATACACTACTTCTTCGGAAATACATTGCTTTTTCGGAAATACATTACTTCTTTATAAATACATTACTTCCTTGGAAATACATTGCATCTTTGGAAATACATTGTTTCTTCGGAAATACATTGTTTCTTTGGAAATACATTACTTCTTTGGAAATACATTGCTTCTTTGGAAATATATTACTTTCTTTGGAAATACATTACTTCTTTGGAAATACATTACTTCTTTGGAAATACATTGCTTCTTTGGAAATACATTACTTCTTTAGAAATACATTGCTTCTTTGGAAATACATTACTTCTTTTTACTGCTTAATAACTTATTGCAGCAAAGTTGCATTTAATTTTTTAAACGAAATCACCAGCTACATACCTAACATTACTTGTTGTTAATATAAGGTGTTTTCTGATAAAAATATTATATTTAGATTAATTAGATAGTTTCTTGCATACTTAATGGTCTATGCTTTCAGTAAATTGATTCATTTGATTTTAACATAATCAACGTAGTTAACTGAATAATTAATAAACTACTGAACCGGAACTAATCTAGATCATGGAGAGTATTGTATGATTTTATAAGATTCTTAAAATATTAAACATGATTGAATAAATACACAGGTCAACAAAAACTTTTTTTATATATTTTCTAGAACATTTTTCATTTTCATTTCAATTATGTAACTCAATATTCGCCATCATGTCAAATGCAATGATATTTGATTTAAAATCTTTAGCATTTGGGATAAAAGACCGAATATAGTCCTAAAAAAATGTTTAAAAGTATGTCAACCTGAGTCTCAAAAGAAGCGCGATGAAATACCAAATAATGTTCAAAAGAATTTTTCAAAAGTATGTCAACCTGAGTCTCAAAAGAAGCGCGATGAAATACCAAATAATGTTCAAAAGAATTTTTCAAAAGTATGTCAACCTGAGTCTCAAAAGTATTTCTCTTAGAGATTTTAGAAAACGCTAACAATTGCAAATTGTAAAGATTTGAACTCAAATATCTTTAGATATTTTAAATGAGCAATGCTATTTAAAAAACATATTATTTGTTCGGCACCAGAAAAAGTTTTTTTCTTTGATAGCCTGTGTTATCAAAAAGTTTTTTTCTTTGATAGCCTGTGTTATCAAAAAGTTTTTTTCTTTGATAGCCTGTGTTATCAAAAAGTTTTTTTCTTTGATAGCCTGTGTTATCAAAAAGTTTTTTTCTTTGATAGCCTGTGTTATCAAAAAGTTTTTTTCTTTGATAGCCTGTGTTAAAAGTTTTCTAGTTAAAGAAAAGTATCAATTTGAGTATTTTTTTATCACGTCATCAGAAGTTAACTTTTCTTTGTAATTTTTGTCAATATTTTTTCAAAATCTATGTCCTGTAACGAAACATAAATTACTGTCAAAAATATCTTCCGGAAAAATTTTTTCTTTTATTTACATTTATATATTTTCAACCTGGTAACTTGTTAATGCTTTTCAGTTTCTGTCATGCATAAATAGCAGGTTCTAAGTTTTATTTAAAATAAATTAATTTTAATTATGGTGTGGGGCATTATTATAATAATGGAGTAAAACTGTTAACAATGACGATTTTATTAGCTTTATTCATTTATCCAATGGCCAGCTAATGAAAATAAAAATGTTATGAACCAAATTGCTTATTTTTCTAATGATAATTTCACTTATTTGCTAAATGTTCGAAAAAATAGAAAAAAGATGCACAGCTTACAATTTATTATTTCTAATTTAATTTTGATGTTTATCAACGAAATATATTGAAATAAAAGAAAATTTAAATGGCTATCTTCTTTTGTAGTGACAAAAAAGAAAAAAACAGTTTACCATAAATTTTATGCCTACATAAAAACATGTCATGCTAAATTATACTTCTGCATACAAAAAATTATACTTACGGAATACAAAAGTGGAAAGTGGTAAAAAATAACAAAAACAACCTTCTTTGAAAAACATACTTCTTTAAAAAAATAACCTTTTTAAAAAAACAACCTTCTTTGAAAAATAAACTTTTTTCAAAAACAACCTTCTTTCAAAAACAGTCTTCTTTCAAAAACAACCTTCTTTGAAAAACTAGCTTTTTAGAAAAACAACCTTTTTTTGAAAAACAACCTTCTTTGAATTACAACATTATTTGAAAAACAACTTTCTTCAGGCTGCAGCGCAAAGAAGCAAGTAAAAACAGAGTAAAAACTCCCTTATTGTCTACCCCATTGACATGGTGTTGTACTATTACAGCATTGAAGCTCAAGTAATGCCATTTAGCAATCAGAATAAAAGTTCTCATTTTCCAGCTCAAGATTTTGATTCTGATAAGACTGTGGTTTAAAATAATGACTCTGATTTAAAACTGTGACTTGAAATGGCTCAGTCTCAGATGCTAAATTATCAAGCACAACTTGAAATATTAGCATCTGAGCATGAACTAGCATCATTGATCATTCTGAACAAATGAGATCCTCGTTACTATGTTGAGCACAAGCATAGAATATATGTATCTTTATATAATAGAATAAATGTATCTTTATATTATAGAATAGGAATTTTAAGCAGAGGTGTTACATTTATAGCATGTTTATTACTGAATATTTAAAAATAGTTTCAAAAGGAGACCAATCTAAAGTAATTGATAAAGGTAAGGTTTAAAGAGAGCGATAGTAGATTTAAAATACACCAACTTTTAGATGATGAAAATATTCAAATGTTAAAAGATTTTATTTTTGACATAAGAAAAGATACAATATTAGTTATTCATGAAAAAACATAGTAAAAAATACTATAACTACTAAAAAATGTATTTTGAGTGGCTCCCAATACTTTATATTAAAGTATTAGGAGCATTTAGTGACAACATCAAGACATGAGTAGCATTAAAACAAGAATAATAATGTTTTAAAATAACACTAATGCATTTAAATTAGTTGCCATGGGATGTGGCAGAACAGTAGTAAATACCAGATTTCTGAATTTGAAATGCACTTACGGCATCTAATTCAAAAACTCGGCGGAGATACGTAAAGATCTAACGGATAATCTGGACCAAATAGCAGATAATTTACTTTTTGAGAGCAGTAATGAAGTAATTTTTAACTTTACTTTCTTATACTAAATTTAAATTCGTCAACAGATTTTAAATTTCATTTAAAATCATTTTACAAAATAAATCCAAAAGTTAAGACCATAAAAAGTTTAGAGCCATCTTATTATTATTATTTTTTTGAGAAAAATGGATGGGGAGGGGGGGGGGTAAGGGGCAATGAAAGGGTCTGAAATTTGCATGGTTACAACTTTGATAACTTTTAAAATACTTTTGAATAAAATTAAAAACCTGTCGATGAACTTAAATTTAGCATAAAATAGTAAAGTTGGTCTTATACACATAGCTAAGCTGTTAGACCTAACCTGTTTCAAATGTTTAAATTTTTTATTCACTGCTACCTAAATATGCAAATGTTGCCTGTTGTAGCACTAATATAATATTGAGAATGAGAATCACTAAATTGTTTTTTATTAAATTTAACATTCTCAAAGTTGATGAAGAACAGTCACTCATTATATTTAACTCAATTTTTGAATAAATAAATCATCAATTACCACCAAAACCTGAAGAAAGATCTTGAGTGCAGGAACTAGTTGGGGTTCCTTAAAAAAATGAGATTACTTTCTTATTTACAAAAAAAAATTTAAAATTACAAATTTACAAAATCAATTACATTATTTTTATCAAAGTTTATTTTTTGTTGCATAGTTTTTTCAATAGTTTTAACAAAAAGCAACTAAACGTTTATTTAACATTGAGGAACAGAGATCATTCTTATCTCTTGCCATTAAAAAATGCTCTCTCTGCACTGTAATTAGTAATGGAAAGGGCGAGAAAACTCCAACTTGCAATATTAACATTGGGAAAAACTAATTCTAACTTTTTCCGACGAATTACTTCTAATCCAAGTGTTAATATATTCTATTCGTTTTCCATAAATTTAGAAAACTAAACCATTTCATCATAGAATTGTGAATAAAATTCTAAAAGATAAATAGTAAACATATACTTTTAGTATCTCTTTGCTTGTATTTAAATGTGTGTACTGCTTAGAAATAATGTTTGAGAACTTTCCAGCACGTTCCAGTACGTTCCGTTCACGTTTCCAGCACGTTTTTAAATCTAAAGAAAATCTTGACGAGCTTATGCAATATAACACGAAACAGGTTGAAGCAGTCCTATATCAAGAAATAATATTTTACTTTTATTCAAAGTTTTTGTGCAAAGCTCTGTCATCAAAGTAAAATTAAAAGTTTTTATTTTCTATAAAAGTAAAGCAGCTTCATTTGTGTATGATGACTTTCATCTTTATTCAGAACAGTTGATGTTATGGTCTCAAGGAAATGATTATTATTTGCATATATAAGTTTTAGTAAAAACGACTCTTGCTAACCACCTTGTCCCACTTAGGCTTTTGATGACAACTTTTCTGTTCTTTCTTGCATCAATTACAAGACCAAAACAAATAATTTGCTTTTGTGAAGTTAAGAAACATAGAAGTTATACATATTTGAAGAAACCCAATACAATCGGATACAATCTCACAAGTTTCAAAAGTATTTACGTTAACTAAATTTAAAAGCTGTGCTCCACAAAGATTAAAGTCAGTGTTTGGGTAAATATTATTCAGTTGTGCTTGCAGGCTGTTGTATTTGTTAGACACAGTATTTAATTATTATATGAGTGACCACAAGCATCCTTAATGTTTAAGTATAGTTTGTTTAATTTTTTCTTGACTGTTTCGGCTATAGCCTTTTTATTAATTTCATAAGAAGACTTAAATCCTTTGAGTCATTTCTAAAAGCTAGAAAAAATTTAGGCATTCAACAACTCTTTTAACAACATTCTTCCGATAACGTTTTTATCCTCCGATTGCTGTTTCAAATGAGCATCAGTTTTTTCTTTTATTGTGACCTTTATTTTAAATAATATTGAATAGCTTCTGTACGCTGTTTTCTTTCGTTCATGCCTTTGTATAGAAGCTGTCCATGCAACCAGTAATCAATTTCAAGTCAAAAGTCATCATCTAACATGCGTAATTCCTTATTCCGCTCAGATATATTGTTTTGCATATTAAAAAGGTGAATATTTATACAACAAGTCCACAACAGTGCATACATATATATTTAAAAATTGACTCCTGCTGAAATTCCATATTTGGGGATTGTCAGGGCGCGGCTGCAGCCATGTACCCGGGTAAAAAATTAGTCAGCTATGGCGCAGTTGTAGCGCACTTGCCTCAGAAACGTAAGATCCGTGGTTCAAACCCCACCTCTGGGCAAGTTTTGCGACATCGGTTGGAAAGGAGGCGTGAACTTCCTATTAAATGCTCTTCCGCGGTGCTCTGTGATAAAACCGTAAGGACTTCTTGGGGCACCTTAATCAACTTAAAAAAAAAAAAAAAAATTCTTTTAAAAATTATGAGTATTTACATATAGATCATTTTGCAATATTTAAGTTTTGTTACAAATATGTTATATTCGTAAAATTCAGGCATTCTGGAAAGAAGTAACCTAGGGTAGACACTGCTACTCCTGCCATCATGACTGGTCAAAAAGGCCAGTATGATTGTGCCCTTCCTATGAAATAGGTATGGTAAGTTTTTGTGATTTAAAAATATTTCATTATCCGACATTTTATTATTATTATTTTACAATAAAATTGTTACGAGTGGTGTTTGAGAACATTGAAGAACTCCATACATTATTGAACAGTCTTTAGTGTGACAAGACTAATATTTAAGGTTTATTACCTCAGCTTTCATCACTAAAAATACTTTTTGAACTGCAAGTCATTTTTGAACTCTTTGCAATTCTAGAGAATCTATCAAACCGTTCCCAGCCGGCATTTGGTCCTTAAAATAAGTCTTTTGAACGTTCAAAAGACGTTCAAAACGTCTTTTAAACTTTCATGAGACGTCTTTTCAGGACAAAATGCCGACTGGTTTACAAGAAGTTACTTTTAAATACTTTTTATAACCAATTTAATTTTCAGGGGATAAAAATTTTAAAACATTTAAGGGTAGATAGAAATCTACTTCCAATCAAAAGTATGGTTGATAATACTATGCTTATTAGTTTTTATATTACATATTACAACACTGCAACATTTTAGTTAAAAAAATCAATGACGATAAATCTTTTATTATATACAACTTTGATAAAGTTCTTTGATTACAGATTTGCACTACTAAACACCTCTGCAATTCTCTTGGTTCTTATCAGATGCTTTTTGCTCATTTGGGAAACATTAAACCAGTTGATGACAGGCTTCATTTTAGCTTGAGCTGCTTCAGAAACTTGCTCTGCATATCTTCCCAGAGAATGGTCTGATCTTGAGATAAAGTCTTCTAAGTGTGCTATAATAGCATTTAATTTCCAAGTGACATTCAGATCCTTTTTAAGATACTATAATAAAATATCAATAAAATGTTTTTAAATAATGCTGCTTGTTGTAATAATATCTCTTTAAGAAAAGTATTATGCATAAATTATTGTGAAATACTAAAAAATGTGCTGGTGCAAACAATATTATTAAAAGCAAAAAGAGATATTCTATAACCTATCTCCTTACAGTATTTTTGGGCAACCACATAAGATTGCGTAAATGCCAGAATATCATCTTTGTAATTAAATTCCAAACTGTTTCCAAACAATCCTTGAACTACGAAACTTTCGCAAGGGTTCTAATTGAGGTAGTAGCTCTACTACTAACAGATTATCTAGCTCATCGCACTATTCTAGTATTCATATTGAAGTATTTCTTTCATAAGTGCCACCGTGATATCCTTTTCTTATACATCCTAAGCTTGAAACCCACATCTCAAACTCAAGCCACAATTTGGTTAGGATTGATGACATATGGTTTACAAGACCCATTAACATGTGAAGTTCTCTCAAAGGTATAACATCTAACACCAACTTGGGTTTGTCTTCTTCCTTGATCAAGCATGGCTTTACAACATTTTATGTAAAAATAATATTTATTAAAAAAAATAGAATTTTTTAAGGCAAAACTTTATAAAGATTCTCAATGTATGTTTATTAAAATCACCTTGATATCCTGCATTCTTTTGTGTTGCAATCCAGCCTCGTAACACAGTCATTTAAAGATCTCAAAGTTCTGAGATCTCCAGCAGCAATAGTTGATGTACTTCCACACCAGGCACAATAATTTTTTCCTCAGTGAGCCTAAAATAATTTATATAACGCTCCTGAATTACAGTTTATCAAGTAGTACATGTGTATGTGTTCAAGTAATGTAAAAAGTATAAGTTTGGATTATAATATACTATACCAAAATTCCCAAAAATATGTTAATGATTGATGTCTGATGTATGAGAATATTTGCGCTTATGCAGATTTAGGCTCTCGACAATCTGAAATAGGTTTTCATGGGTTTCTTTTAAGTTATCTGCATATGCATGAACAACAGCCCCATTAATTCCAGAGTATGTATCTTTGTCCCCCATGTCATCTCTCTAATTGTTCAGGGTCAAATATGTTGCAGATTACCTTCAATAAACCGCCACCTAAAGTGAACATGCAATTTAGGGATGTTCCTGGTTTGTTCACATGGTTTTCCAAGGATTGCAAGATTTAATGATTCTCCTGTAATAAAATTTATTAATTCATAACTTAAAAATAGCTGATGCTGAAAATACAAAAAGTGTAGTTTTAGATTTTAGTTATAGTATAATAAATAACTTACCCTGTTGAAATATTTATCTCTTCAACAAGGGTTGTTTGTGAAGAAGCATAAATGTTTTTGAGCAGGTTTGAATTAACTTGCTGTTGTACCTTTAATAATCTGCTGCTTATCTGGCTTGAAACATTTACCTTCTCCTGTCGAGGAGAACATTTGTGTGGTAGACCTTTACCAAGATTATAAAAACAGTTAGGATATAAAAGAGGCTTTTCTGATTTTGATGTTTTAATTCTAACTTTGGTTTTTCGTAACACTTTACGATCCATGGATTTTGCCATAGCAGAGGCTGTACACTGTATGTTACAATCTCTACCAGACTTGAAAAGCATTAGGTTTCCCTGATTCCAGTTTTCAATGACATTTTTAGGATAATTGGAAGTCAGCATGTACATTTATGATTTGCAAGATGAACAAGTTCCTAAGTAGAATAAAACTCCTGTTATGGATTTAAAATAAAAATGTTTTTAACAAAGAACATTGCTTTAAGTGAGCAGTAAGACATGTTTTCTATTTAAAAAATATTTCATTCAATATTGAGACAATATTTCAGACAATATTGAATTGATGACATTACTGAACATCTTGTATAATGTTCAATGTAAGTTTCACTTGTTGGATACTCAAACACATGTTTTGAATAGTAGAATTCATTTGATCTTTGATCAATTTTTCCAGTTTCAGGTTGATGGATATACATTTTAATTCTTTGAGGTGGCAGCAGGCACAAACCAGCCTCTGATTATCTTCATGACTTCTCTTATACTTATTCTTTTTAGAGAGTAGACGTGGCATACCCTTTTGGTTTTTTAAAATAGTTTTGAAAGTTTTTTTTTATGTTGTTACATATTTAAGTTCAGAAAGAGAACATAAGAAGACAGTACAAACTAGAATAAATGTTTATAAAAAGTACTATTTTATTGTAATTCATTACAATATTGATAAATAAATCTAAACAATAAAAAAAGCAAATATGAAATAAAAAAGGCAAATATATGTGTGTGTGCACAAACTTTTGCACAAACAGTCATATATATATATATATATATATATATATATATATATATATATATATATATATATATATATATATATATATATATATTTATCTCAAAAATACATATATATATATATATATGTATATATATATATATATATATATATATATATATATATATATATATATATATATATATATATATATATATATATATATATACGTATATATATAAAAATATATATATATATATATATATATATATATATATATATATATATATATATATATATATATATGTATATATATATATATATATATATATATATATTTATATATATATATATGTATATATATATGTATATATATATATATATATCAAAAATATATATATATATATATATATATATATATATACGTATATATATATATATATATATATATATATATATATATATATATATATATATATATATATATATATACATATATGTATATATATATATATATATATATATATATATCAAAAATATATATATATATATATGTATTTTTGATATATATATATATATATATATACATATATATATATATATATATATATATATATATATATATATATATATATATATATATATATATATATATATATACGTATATATATATATATATATATATATATATATATATATATATATATATATATATATATATATATGTATATATATATATATATATATATCAAAAATATATATATATATATATATATATATATATATATTTTTGATATATATATATATATATATATATATATACATATATATATATATATATATATATATATATATATATATATATATATATATATATATATATATATATATATATATATATATATATATATATATATATATATATATATATATATATATATATACGTATATATATATATATATATATATATATATATATATATATTTTCGATATATATATATTTATATATATACATATATATAATTATATATATATATATATATATATATATATATATATATATATATATATATATATATATATATATATATATATATATATAATATATATATATATGTATATATGTATATATCTCAAAAAAATAGTAATAAACATTGTTTTATCAAGCATACTTTTGATTTAAATACTAGTTAAAGAATTTAAACCGTTAAAAATCCTAAAAAATATAATGAAAATTTTTTAATTTTTAAAACTAAATTTTCTCAAAAAGAGCCACTCGTTAAATTTTTTTAAAGCTAGATCCTTAAAACATATGTTATTAGTAATCTAAATCCTTTGAAACTTCCGGGGTAACACCATTTTATACCTAAAACCTATTTTGTGAATTGATATCAACTTCCGGTTTTAATAGATGCTTGATATCAAGGAGTAAGACGTTTCCATGAGCTGTGCCAAGATTTAAAGAGCATCTGCCTTCGACCATCATAGCATATCTTGAAAATTTTTGAATACTATATTCTGCTTGAGTTCTTTTTCTTGGTTTCCATTCTTCCTGTTCCTTAAATAAAAAATTGATAGTACTTGTAGCTGATTTTAAAATTAATAAGCTTCTAAATATATACTAAACAAATTTAAATTAGCAGCTAGCATCAGCAAAAAAATATCCAGGGTTCGAACCCCACCAGGGCAAGTTTTGCAACATCGGTTTGAAAGGAGGCGTGAATTTTCTATTTAATGCTCTTTCGCGGTGCTATGTGATAAGACCATAAGGACTTTTTGGGGCATCTAAATAAAATTAAATTAAAAAAAAAAAGTTAACAAACAAAACAACTAAAAATATTTTAGTTTAAAAAAGATTTTATCATTATATTTGTATATTCTGAGGATCTGGTAGAAACCTGAGAGGTCATTAATAATATGTTTGTGACGTGTTTCATCCTGTTGTTGAGTTTTAAAGCAGATGTATCTACTGAAGATATCGTTTTTAAACGCTGATCTCGTATATGAGGTCTTTCTTTTATTGGGACTTTTGCTTCTTTAGAGCATATGCAAATAATGTGTTTCACTTTGTGTTATTCGTTTTTGCACTTTACATAAACATTGTTATATAACAGAATATCCAATAAACAGCAACAAGCAGATATGCTAAAAAATATATCTAGTTTAGAATCTAGGTTTCGTTTGATATTTATTTTAGCATGTTTGCGGTTTATATTTTTCACAGTTGCAAATAGACTTTTAATTTTTCTTTCAATAGACTTATCGTTTATTAAAGGTAATCGTGGATTGACGGATAATCATATAGATTTTAAAAGTCATAAAACATGCTTAACTACTGCACAAAAGTTTGGTTTAATTTCAGAACAATCTAGGAAATAATAAAATTGAATCAATTATATCATATAGATATGTTTTGTCTATATGTGATTCGTTATTATAAAATCACAAGAGTAACCTCTTCTTTTTACTTTATCGATAGATTACATAGATATGTAAGATAACCATAGATGGATTGAAGAACAGGCCCAAGAGTGGAAAGTTATTCATTACTAAAGTTTATTATTAAACGTTATTCACCTCAAAGCAAATTTAAAACAAAAAACTAATACTAATAAATTGCCTAAACAAATAACTTCATATAATTATTAAAAAAAAACATAACTAAACAAAATACAAAAATAAATACTGGAGAACTGAAGTCTCAATATGACACAATTTGTAATGCTGTTTTAACTTCTTCAGTTTTTATCATTAGTTGCAACCGCAAGTGCTGACAGGCAGTCTGCAGGAAATCTAAAACAATTTTATTTATCGGGTAATTTTTGATGTTATCAGGTTTGACATAAAAGCACTTACGGAGAATTTCTATGGAAAATCTATAAATGGATTTTTGTGGAATAACCATGGTATTTTTATTGAAAACCCGAACGTTTCCATGGAAAATCCGTGACTTTTCCATAAAAAAGTGTTCCAAATACCCATGGAAATTTCATGGTTCTTCCATGGATGGAAATTTCATAATAATTAACAAATATTCATAATAATTAACAACTATCCATGAATTAGGGTATATCTGATAAGTACGTACAATGTAAAAGAACTTGAAAATCAATTTTTCACTGTGTATGTACTGTGTATTGATTTGTCATTATCTCTTTATGAAAGCATTAATCTTTCAAATTAAAAGGATTATTTTTTTAACAAAAATAAATATATTACTATTTTTTTATTATTTTATTTATTTATTTAATTTTAATCGTATTACTTTTAATATCTCATTATGGTAATATTTTTTATTTACTTAGCTCTCCTTTGGTGCTCTACTAACAAATATACTTTGTCTACTGTTTTTTCAAATCACAATATACTTTGTCTACTGTTTTTTCAAATGTTGATATCTTCAATAGATTTTATTTGTATAAATATTTTAAATAAAACTTCTTTTTATGGTTTAATATCTATTTGTTTAAAATATATTTATTTTTACTATATTTCGATGGAATATTGATACCCTCGTTATTAAGTATATTAAAAACCGTTATAAAAAATAAAACTGCTAAATTATACAAAATCGTTTAAGTTTACAAAACAATGTTTTTTGTAAGAGCTTCTTATTAAGAGTTTTATTAAGAGTGTCTATTGTTAAAATACGGTTTTAACTTAGTAAACATTAACTGTTTAAAGCCTACTATGTTGATCATTAATTAATAAATTAAAAAGAAGTTTGTCGTAATTAAGTTGAAAATTTTATAATTTTTGGGTCAAATTATGAAACTTGTACTTATAGCCCTTATGTTATTTTACATTGTATAAATGTCTTATGTTATTTTACATTGTATAAATGTCTTTGCAACAAATTTTCTTTCAGATTTTGATTCTTTTTAACAATGCTTTAAAAAAAACATCGGCAACAGGTAAAAACATTGGCATCAGGTAAAAACATCGACAAAGGTAAAAACATCGCAACATGTTAAAACATCGGCAACAGGTAAATTAGTTTGTAGTATATTGTATTTAGCTCTTTTATCTTAATTCATTTTTTTATTTTAGATAAATCTTACGATGCTTTTTCAGCATTTTGCAGAACAAATAGAAGGCCCACATTTTAGAAGGTACAAGGTGTGGGCCCAAATTTAGGGCCACGTCTTATGCCGTATAAGATGTGGACCTTCAATTTATTTATAGTTTTTAAATTATGCCTAATTTGAAAGATATTAAAAAATGTTTTGTTTTTTTAAATTTTATAATGGCTGAGTAAATAAAAATATCTCTTATTTTAGCTACTAGGCATATTTTTTGAAACCAATATCTACAATGATTCGTTTTTTATCTATGCAAACGAAAGTCTATGCCATTATTTAACTTATAAACTTCAAGTTATGTAAGTTAATGAAAATTTCATTACTTTTAATAATGATAAAATGAACATAATAAAATTAATATTATCCATTCTAACATCTAGTGCAATATTTGTCCGCTTTCTCTATGCTCTCTTTCTAACTTGACTTCTTCTGATATTTACTCTAATTACTTCGTTCTTCTTATAATCACTTACTCTTGGTCTGCGAAGCGGGTAATGATGCTCTCTGATGAGCTAAACTCGTCTTTGCGGGCCTTGGTAATGTGGTCTTTGTATGGCAATTAGCCGGTGGAGGATAAACCACAATACCTAAATTATTAAAAATTATATCAAGTTTTATTGATTTTAGTTTTACTTAAAAATTTAGAAGTAAGATTTCTAAACTTTAAAAACAATCTTGAAGTAAAAAAGTTTTTTCGCCACAAACTGACGTCGCAGTTCCAAATTTTTTGAAATGGATAAAAAATAAATACATCAATTACTGTTATTTATTTAAAACTATTATTTTATTAGTATTGTAATAAATACAATTTTTTATCTGTTAAATAATATATCTCTAACAGCTTTTTATCTTTTTGTGCAATTGTATGTACCATAATTAGAATTAATCACAAAATGGAAAAATAAATCCAAAGTTGATGTAAAAAAGTTTTTTTGCCACAAACTGACGTAACTGCGCAAAATGTTTTTGGCTTAAGGTGGTAGAGCACAAAAAAGAAACTTTTTATGAAAGATTTTAAAAAAAGTTTTAAAAATATGCAGTAATGCTTCACTAAGAAAAATAAAATGTTTTTGCAAAAAAAAATTTTTGAAAAAGTTAACCAAAAATTCATAATGGCGCAAAAACAGTGTCAATTAAGACAAAATTCTAATGTTTTCAAAACACGTTATCTTGAGTTAGACTTAAAAACCATGAATCAAACTTTGTAGATCTGTTAATGACCTTATTTTACTCCATTTAACAAATAGATTTTTAATTATTCTTTTTATATGTAAAGATATGACCTTTTTTTTAAAATAAGTTAAATTTTGTACAATTTACAAGCAGTTTAAAGAAGTTAAAACTAGACAAAGTGAGTTTTAAAAATAATTAAAAAAAATCTATCTGTCAAATGAATTCTAATGGTGTTGGGAATATGTCCTGAAAATTTCAGAACAAAAGCTTTATTCAATTAGAAAAAAATCATGTTTTAAAATTTCGATAAAATATGAAAAACTCAACTTGCAGAAATAACAAAAATAAGTACAAAATAAAGAAAATATCACATTTAAACAGTAAAATCATGTTAAAATCCTCCTGAGACATATGAGTCTTGAGGTTCCTTGGCTTTAAGATTCTTACTGAATCTTTTTTTTATTGGTCTCAGTTTTTTTCTCTGTTTTTTTGCCATAATAGTATTCTTACGTTTCATCTGTTTTACTCTTACATTATCTGCTAAACTTGTTGTCAATTGTGTAACATTTCCTTGTATATCAAAATGCGGTAATACTTTAAATACACCACTTCTACCATCATTGAAATATAAAATGGCAAAGTTTACACCCATTTCCACAACATCTTTACTAACAAATGTGATTTTATGTACCTTGGACCATATGAGTGAGTTGAGCCATTCATTTGAATTTTGTGTTTGACCATGCAAACATTTCAACAGTAAATCATCTTTCTGTAAATCCATAAAAATGGGTGTAATGATATTTTTGATTGATAGAGGAATAGATATATAAGGTTTGCAACTTTTACCTAGAGTGCAATATTTGCACCAAGATGAATCATTTCGTGGACAAAATTGATTTTGTTCAGGATTTGGAATATCTGTAAAATGAAAAACTATTGCATAAACAGCTTTCTTCATTGCGTACAGATTATCAAAGTTATTTCTAATGGTGCAACCAAAGTAATTTTGCATTGAGTTAATGCAACTTTCAGTAAGTTTCCCTTTTTCTGAGAGAGGTGTTTTAGTGCCTTTATGAGACTTAACAATGTTACGCAATCGAGTACCTAATCGTTTTTGGACATAAACAATGCACTTCAACTTTATTGGCATTAAATCATATTCACTATATGGGTTGGCTTTTACTACATTCATAAAAGAACTTGTATCATTATCTCCTAAGTATTCCTTATAAATAAGAGTGTTCTTTAAAACAGAACGCTTAAATATGTCAACTGCTCCAGCTGATTCCATTGACCTGATGACCCATTATCGTTAATTTGGCAGTAATGGTTAATTCTCTATCGATTATATTCAGCTGTATTTTCTTTTCCTATCCACATTCTGCAACCATAGCAATATCTTGATTTTATTTCTATATCAACACATTTGTCTGCTGCTAAAGCAGTGATCACCCCATGCAAAGATGAATGACCACGCTTTTGCCATAATCCATCAATTGATATCCGAACACATAGAATACCTTTGACAGTTTCAATTTGAGGAGCTTCTTTTGCTGCTGTTTGCATGCTATCTGTGGCAGCATTCTTATAAGCTTTCATAAACTTTTTGTTAATACAACAAAATCCATTTTTTGACAAACATTTAAAGTTCATTAAAGATGCAAACGTACTTTTTGATGAAAAACCACAGCCAATTTCACGGAAAGCTATTACATAACGTATATTTACCTCGTATGCATTTCGACCTTTAGTTTCCTCTTTCATCTTTATTTCTGGGGAAGTATTAATTATTTTATTCCATAAACAATTATCACAGTTTATTGTTAGAATATGAGAGAATCCTTGTCGTTTTAAAATATCATCTTTTACAACAATGTTACAAAAACATTCTGGACATACAAGAGTTAGCAAAATGCTTTTGAGTAGGTAAAAATGCACAATAATAAAACAGTCTTCTGTTTGTGGAGAAAAATTAGTAGAAAGTTTTTATTTTTGAAGAAAGTTTTCTTTCACTTGAACATATAGATTTAATACAAGAATTATCAAAAACTTCAACATTCTTTGGAACTATGCCATTCCATGCTTCTTTTTCTTCTGCTAACATTTGTTAATTTTTTTTTTTTTAGACTACATTTTCTTTCCTATATATTATTTACGATAGACTTTATAATTTATTAATAGTTGATAATAAATCTCTAAAACAATACTAAAAACAATAGAAAAAGGGCCTAATACAACAATAACAACACGAATCTTTAACTTGTGCTACAGCAAAGTTCTCAACATTCGAATTTGTTTAAAAGCAAAGTTGATAAACAAACAATTTTATGCATGATAGACATAACAAAAAGACAAATAGCTTGCAATTTTGTTCAACATATATAATAAAAGAAGATATGTTTGTGGTTGCTAGGGCAACTAAGGTAAAAAATATTGCAAATGTAGATTTTTATTACATTTCAAAAAACAATTTCTGTTTCATACATGCATCAAAAGAAAGAGGATAAAATTTTGAATAAAATAAACTAAAATAAAATTTTTTCATATTTTGATCAAAATTTTGTATTTTAATTGTGCTCTACCACTTGGGTGGTACTTGGGTGAAAAATCCAAATTCTTTATTTCTTACTATTTAAATTTGATATTTTGGTACAACAATTATATACAGGTAACAATGCTTTTTTAAAAAAAAAAAAGAAAAAAATTTACAGAAAATCCTTTTTTGGGTCCAAAGGTCTCAAAATGGTCACTTTGCGGTGCGTCAAATTCATAAAAAACCACTTGTAGAATGACAACAAAATTTTTGCAGTTTGTTTATAGTATAATTTTACAGGTATGAGAGCAGAATTAGCCTGATTGCATAACTAGATCTAAGGTAAATAAAATTCAAATACATTGCTTATAAAAAGGCTTAAAAATAAAACTTTGGACTTGGGTAACTCTGGACCGAAAAAAATTTTTTCAAAAAATATGGTTCTAAACCTGTATCTTATAAAAAATAATTACCATATAAAATTTCAAGAGTAAAGATCAAATTAATCAAAAGTTATATGGCTAACAGTTTAAAAAATTCAATCTTGAAATAAATGTAATTTAAGTAATAATATACTAAAATATCACTAAATTTCTTTTGAAGATTTAAAAAAAAAAAAGATTTTCATGGTTGATCACCGTAAATAAAAAATAACAAAAAATCTTTAATATAAACCATAACCATACTTCATTTCTTCTGATTGATTAGTTTTTATGAAATCTTTTATAAACTCTTTGAATATACTTTTTTCGATTTCCTTTCCATTGACTTTGGTTGTTATTTGAAACACAGAACTGATTTGCATAAAATCCTGGAATACCTATGCCCTTTAAAACATTTAGAGTTTCATTTGAACTATCATTAAAATTTATAACTGCAGAAGCTACACCTAGCTCAACAGTGGTTTTACAAACGTAGATTTCTTTTTGAAACCCTTTCCAAATCATTCCATTTAGTGACTCATTTATTTGTTAGTTATTTTGAGTTTTGCCATAAAGATATTTTTTTTATAAATTGTCAATTCAAGGACAACAATTGGTAAAACCTCCCTTATGTTTGTATGTAGCTATGCCATTTATTTTGTCAGCCTGATAATTACAGCAACTATCAGGAGTACGTGGGCACATTTGATACCATCTATATTCTTATAATATCTTTTGTTTAAGAGCAATAGAAAAGAACTGTTCCAATTAATTTTTTCGTCTACTAAACTGGCATAACTTTTTCCAATTTCCCTTACAGCAATAACAAAACGTACATAAACCTCAAACAGGTCTACCACAACTGATTTTGCATTTACATTCTTTACTTGAATGAAAAGTTGCACACCAACAAGAACTTGAACATTGTAACAGTAATGGTATAGACAAGCCTTGCTTTCTCAAGACGTAAAATGTTTGAATCATAGTCTTTTTGTCACATTCAGGGCATGTTGCAACTAAATTAATAATTTCCATTAAAATGTTAATAGAAAAAAGTATAAAAAACCATAATAATAAAGTTGGGTTTGAAGAATTTACACAAGGTAACAAACTGGCGTCATTAGTGAATGAAGATGATGCAAAGTTTATTGACCTGGCTTCATTAGTGATATTAGAAGGTAATGAAGTGCCTCATGATAAATATGACAGATTTATTTGAAGAAATAGGTGGGTTAGGAGGAGGAATCTCAGCTGGTTCTTCTTGTGTTTTTGTGTATATGTGTGTTGGTTACCTTTGATGTCCGTTTAGAAAATGCTTTTGAGTGGCCAGATTTTCTTTGTAACATAGCTTGACTCTTTTTTTAATATTTATTGTTATTACAACTATAAAGAACAAAAAAAGAATAATAACAAAAAAGCGTATCTAAGCATAATTTTTTTTTCATTGTTGTTTTTCTTTAATAATAAAAATTATAATTAAATAACTTGAACAAAAAATTCAATGTTAAGAAACATACAGCAAACAAGAAGCGAATGTGCTAGCACCTGGTTAAACTACCACTAGAAAACCAAGGTTTTGTTTTAAATAAAGAAGAATTTCGAGATGCACTTTGCTTACGTTATAATTTTGACTTGAAAATATCCCTCGTATTTGTGAATGCGGAGAACCTTTCAATGTAACTCATGCATTCAATTCCATGAGCAACAAAAATCTAGATATAGCTGCTATATTCAGAAAACACGAAAAGGAAAAAAAAAGAGAGTATGGCTAACGAGTTCGTGAAGTCGAACATGGCAGCTTGACACCACTAGTGTTTGGTACAAATGGAGGTATGGGTAAAGAATGTCATCGGTTTGTTAGAAGGCTAGCGGAGAAACTAGCGGAAAAACAAAATGAAAAATACTCAGTTGTTATGACATGGTGAAAAACAAAGTTATCTTTTGAGATACTTCGCTCAACTATCCTTTGTTTAAAAGGCTCAAGAACACCCTAGACTAAAAAAAACAGTTTTGAAATCGGTGTTGATTTTAAGATGTATGCTCTAGAAGCAAGAATCTGAGCTCTTATAAATTTATATTATAGCATTTTGTTTTACTTGTATATTTATAATAAAGTATTTAATAACTAATTAACAAATTCTAAAAAACAAAATGAGAAAATGATAACAAATAAAAAACCAATTAAGTTAACTATAACGGAGCTCAAAAAAAAACAAAAAAAAAACCATGTAACTAGATCAAATAAACAATGATTAAAAATATTATTTCACTTGCAGCTTTTCAACTTTTAAACAATTCAAATGTCATGTAACACATGTATTTAATTGGTGACTTTTTGCATGAAGTTTATATTTCTGTAAAACAATTTAATGCCTTTAAAACTATCCGAATGAGTTTTTACACATATTTACAGAGGCTTTCAGTTAATCAAAATTGGTTGCTATGGGCGTTGCTACGAAAGTTGAGTTTGGAGTTTAAGAGTGCCTTTTTTAAAATAGAAAGTTAAGTATCATCTGAATTATTTTAAATGAAACAGATTACATAGGCGTTTTCTGCATAGCTCAGTTTACTTAAAAACATTTACTTTGAAATTTTCAAATTTTACTTTTTTTTCACCCTAGTACAACCTCAAGTTTTACATTAGAGTTTTATAGTTTTTAATGATCTAAGACCTTCTTAGTTCTGCTAATTGTATAGCGTCAAAATTTTTAAATTTTATTTTAACAGTTAGAAAACCTTTTTGCTATATTATCATTTTTTTGCCATAAATATATAAGCAAGATTAAAAATATTTCAAAATTTATTACGCTAAGTGGAAGTCTTAAAGCCTAAAACGATATTGACGACAGCGCACTAAACCACTGAGCTACCAATGGTATGCGTTTAGAAAAAAACAAACTAAAAAAAAAAAAAACTAAAAAAAAAAACTAGTTATAATTCTCCTATAAGCGGAAAAGGTTCGCATTTTAATTTTTTTTGTTATTAAAGAAAATTTTCAATATGAATTAGTTTAGTTAAAAATATTGAAATAAACAAAGAATAGAAAGAAAAATTGAATATTGAAGTAAACAAAAAAATATTGCAGAAACAAAAAATTCTAAAGCTATTCTTCATATTTTGGTACAAGAGGTTCAATGTTGGAATGTAAAAGAACAGCGAACAATTTTTAAAAACACACTTGAGGAAAACATTTCTAAATGATACTTTTTTATCTCTTTTACTTAGTTTGTATTTTTACCTTGTAAATATATTTTACAGAAGATGATTAATAAATTAATAATAATAATAGCAATAATAATAATAATAATAATAATAATAATAATAACAATAATAGCAATAATAATAATAGCAATAATAATAATAATAATAATAATAGGTATAAAAATAATCGGTGTGAAATAGATAAGTATAAAAATTTCAGCGCCGGTGGTATTGGTCCAATCGTCATGCCATATGACGTCGGGAAAGTTAAAGTCACCATGATTATTAGACCATTAAATTTTTTGTTTTCTACGGCCATTTTAGCATAGGAGATTTTCCTATTTCATCAAAGACCAGAGCATTAATGGTTGATGGGCGATAAATGCAGCCAATTAAAAGAGATTCTTGTGGGAGTTTAAGTTTGATTCAGACCTGTTCTGAGAAACTGCATTGGAAATCGGTGTGAAGTTGAGAGTAATTAAAATTTCGCAGGTGTTAATGCTATTCTTGACGTATATGGCTACTCCTCCTCCACGACTAAAGCAGTCTTTTCTAAATATATTGTAGTTGAGAAGAGCAGGTACTGAGGATTCGTCAAACCAGGTTTCGGTGATAAAAATGGTGTTGTAATCGTTGAGGGACGTTGCTAATTCAATTTCGTTGAGTTTAGTAGGATTTAGAGATATGGCGTTTATTTAGAAGCAATTTAGTAACAGTTTAGAAGCATTTTTTTGTGAAGTGGGATAAGGCGAGCTATTGATTATATGGGAACGGTCAGGTGTTGATTGTCACAACTTCTCATTGATTGGATTTGGTTGCAGCGATTGTTTTTGCAGTTGATGAATGGGTGTTTTTCCAACCCGTTGAAGTTGATTTTTTTCCTGACGTCAATGCATTTGAGTTTGTCGCTGCGGATGATAAAGCGAAAGGGCTGGTTCAGTTTACCGTTTTCTTTAAGGCCGTTGTTAAGCTTAAACTTTTTGTTGTTTAACTTGTTAAAAGGTGTTGCTCTGAAGGTGTTCTATCTGGCCGTATGAAGATATTTTTGTATAATTCATTGGTGGCAAGGTTTTTGGCGATTGCTAGAAGGCTGTTGCGAGTTTCATTAGTTGCGAATTTGATAACAAGAGACGGTGGAGCTGGTTGAGATAGGGCAGTGGCAGATGAAGAAGTCGATGAGCTAGTGTTTTGCGGAATTTGTTATTTTTGTTAGAGTTAGCGGCAGGAATGCGACCTACAACTTTCAAAGATGCAGAGTAATGTAAATATTGTAAAATACCCTTTACCGGTTGATCGACGACGGATGCATCGGTACTGGCTGTGTTGGGAATTCAGGTGATTACGGCTCTCTTAGATTTTGACTTTTGAAGCCTGGAATTTATGTTCACGGCATTTATAATGGCATTATTTATGGTTGATGCAGTTTTGGCTAGTTGCGAGGCAAAAGATTTTAGGATTAGTTGAGAAACGGACGGATAATCTACCGTTGGTGGGCAGTTGGTAAGTTGAATTTGCAGGTTGGTGTTGGTTTTTTAAAGGACTGCTACTTTTTCGAGCAGTAGTTTGACTGTTGTAGCTAGAGAGCGGATCATGGCATTACATATTTTAGGTAGATAAGCAGCCTTGCTTTTTCTTGGACCCAGCCAATTTTCAAGCAGATCTATGGGGTTTAATGAAGGTGAAATGGACCATGTTTTGTACAATTCGTTAGTGGACATTTCAAAATGTTAAGGCTCTAATTAGATGACTGATGTTGGACTTGAGTTATATGCTTCGGATATGTGTTAATTTTGGTTAAACAAATTTTTGTTTATTACGTTGATTGATTATTGAAAAGATATTTTTTATGTTTTTTTCGATATATAAATAATACTTATCGTATTTATATATAACAAAAGTGTTTCCGTAACTATATCTATTGCTAATAAATGTCACAATCACAAACACAAAGTAGTTTAGTGTTCAAAAATTAATCTGAAAACAAATAACAGATTTAATAATCAGGTGCAAACGCAACTATACAGAACAACTAGAAAACTACGAGAAATCTCTTGAATGTTAACTTTAAAATAAAGTAAATTGAAATAGTATATAAAGCTTGTTAAAACCCTTTAATAATATAGCGCAAATGAAATCTTGATAAAATAAAGTTTATCTATAAAATAGTTATATATTTATATATAATATAGATATATGAGTCACAAAAAATATAAATATTTAGCTACTATATTGATTCGAAGCAATTGACTTCCAATCGATATAATATTTTGTAATGGATACTAATTGATAGTTAGAAGGTGAAAAATAGTAAGTAGCAAAAAAAAAGTAAAAAAATAAAACAAAACAAAACAAAAAAAAAAACAAAAAAAAACGACTAGAAAGAAAATAAAAACTCGAAAAACAACAAAATAAAAAGGGTCGTATCTATTCAAAACCTTTGATGCGAATATGAAATTAAAAAACTGAAATAAAAAATTTTCTAAAATTAGTTTGAGAAAATAATTGTCAAAAAAAGTTATCATTCATTATAATATATTTATTTCTGTATCTTTTTAGGTGTAAGTAAAGAAAAGAAACAGGTTATATGTGGGTTTTATTTATAAATAAATTTTTGGGTCAGGGTAACAGCATAAGTTTTTTCTATATCTAATAACATTTGTCCAACAACATCTAAATACACCTAGGTATAATAACATCTGTCCAACAACATTTGAAATTTCATTGATGTCTGATAACATTTTTGTAAAACGTATATGATTACTACAGATTTGGTTACATATTTTCAATTATATAACTATAGCAACGTCTCTTCAATTAAATCTGGAGATTTTACAGATGTAGTTGCATCTCTTCAGTTACCTAAGTACATGACTACATCTGTACAATTACATCTGTGAATTCTACAAATGTATTTAAATCTTTTCCGTTATATTACAGAATATATAGCTGCCGAATTTTATGAAATTATAATATATTACTTTTCATTTTCATTAAAGATTTTTTTCAGATGTAATTACATATGGAGAATATTCTTCGAGATGTTATTTGATTTAGAAAAAAACTACCCGATGTACTGACACCATCCTAAAGGTGTTATTAAAGGTCATTGAATTTCCTGACGATACTGTTGATGTAAAAAAAAACATCAAACACATTTGTTGTCGAAGGAAAAAAAAGATAATCTTTAACAAAAAATAAGATAATCTTGGATCTACTCTACAAATATTGTTGGACAGATGTAGTAATCTTTTACCTGGGGATCTTGGATCTACTCTACAAATATTGTTGGACAGATGTAGTAATCTTTTACCTGGGGATCTTGGATCTACTCTACAAATATTTTTGGACAGATGTAGTAATCTTTTACCTGATGATCTTGGACTACTCTACAAATATTGTTGGACAGATGTAGTAATCTTTTACCTGAACTTTTTCAAGTTTTACATTTATAAGTAAAGTGTTTTTAAAAATATCTTAAATGATAATTGCTTTCATTTTATTAAAATGAAAGCTCTTAAAAACGATTGCGACGCCAAGCAACGTTTGCATAGTTTATGTGGCAATAAATTAGCGAGTAATATAACGTAACTATGGTACTTTTTGAAGATCGTTTCTTGATTTTGTATGAGTTATAAACAGTTTAACAATATTATTAAAGGTTATTGAATTGGTAAGAAAAGACGCTTATAGATAATGATCAACTTTTTATATCCAAATCAAAAGGCGCATGCGTTTATCATCGCAATTAGTTTTCTAAATATGAATAGTTCAGTTATTAATGTTGAATGCCGTTAGTTACTATTGTTCGATATTAGTAACGGTTCTGTATTTTGTAAAATACTCTAACGCAAACAGTTTCCAATCTACTTTTGAAATTACACGAGGTAAGCTCTTAAATTTGATAAGGAGATTAAGCTTTATTAACTTTTTAAATGTTTGTATTAGATTTGTTGTGTGTTGATGCCCTAACGATTTTTTGTTTTTGTTTACTATATGTTTTATTTATTGACTTTGGTTTCACGCAAACTTTTATGGCTTTTCAATAAATGTTTTATTTAATATAACTTACTGGATAAAAATGAATTTTGTTCATAAATATAAATTTGATATTGTACGTTTGTTTATTTATCTCTTAATATTTGCAGCAAACATTTGCTTACATTTTTATTTGTTTATTTTGTTTAGCTATTTAGATGCTTAAAATACTAGCAGTAAGCATTTCCTACCATTTCTATTTATACTTTGTTTATTTATTTAGACTTAAATTAAAAGAAAATTTATGTTTCCAGAGTTGTGATTAATCATAATTCAGTTGTTGAACAGATAAAAATTGTAGAGGTTTATATCATATATATATATATATATATATATATATATATATATATATATAAAATTTGAAACTGCATTTGATTTTGTTTTCACATTTATTCCCTTTATTTGCTATTTTAAATAGTTCAGTAAAAATTTATTAATTAAAAACAAAAGAAGTTTTAAGTTCGTTTTCATGCTTTAAATAAAATTAAAAAATGGCATTATGCCAATAATATTAATTTTTTTATATGATTATATATATATATATATATATATATATATATATATATATATATATATATATATATATATATATATAACCAAATAAAAATAATATATATATATACATATATATATATACATATATATATATATATATATATATATATATATATATATATATATATATATATATATACTATATATATATATATATATATATATATATATATATATATATATATATATATATATATATATATATATATTCATATTCATATATATTTCATATATATATATATATATATATATATATATATATATATATATATATATTCATATTCATATATATTTCATATATATATATATATATATATATATATATATATATATATATATATATATATATATATATATATATATATATATATATATATATATATATATATATATATATATATATATATATATATATATGAAATGTTTATAATTGTTTTGATAATTTTTCTTTTAATTTTAAGCAAGATATATATTTGTAGTTTATTTTAAATTTTAGATTACATAAATTATTTTGCTTTATTATGCAATTTAGAGTAGTACAAAAAAAGATAAGAGTTTGGATGAATTTTAAAAATATGTTTAATGAAAACTATGATGCTGAAAGGGTGGTTAGACAAGATGAAGTTTTACATTTACAAAATGATGTACATGCTCTAAGGCGTGCTGAAAATAATCATCAACGAAATGAAAGAAACAGACTTAGGCGAGATGAAGTTAATCGTCAGCAAAATGTAAGAAGAGCTGTTATACGAGCTGAAGAGAATTTAAACCCAAATCTGGAAAGGTTGGTTAGACGAGTTGAAAATAATCATCGTCGAAATGAAAGAAATAGGCTAAATCGTGATGTGGTTAATTATCTCCAAAATGAAAGAAATAGGTTTAATCGTGATATAGTTAATCGCCGTCAAAATGAAAGAAATGCTGCTAGACCTTGAAGAATGTATTCTATAGCAAGAAGTAACTCTATTCCAGATTGTAATTATTTAGGAGAAATGAATCAAATTTGTCAGCACTGTGGTGCTAAGAAATATTTAGATGAAACACATTTTCTATGTTGCCATAATGGCAAGGTAGCTTTGCCTCCACTTTCACCGTTTACACAAGCTTTACAGGATTTATTTACAGGGAGTTATGTAGATCGTAATGTTAATGACAATTTTTTAAAACATATTCGAAATTATAATGCCTGTCTTTCTTTCGCTTCTTTTAAAGCAGATGTAGTTCAACCAATGAATCATGGGCCTCTATGTTTTAAAATATGTGGCCAGATTTATCATCGTGTAGGTAATCTTAGGCCAGATCAAGATATTCCACCAAAATTCTCTCAACTATATATTTATGATCCACTTGCAGCAGTAAATTTTAGAATGCAACAACGTGGGAATGATCTTTGTTTACGTGATTTAATGTTTCAATTGCAAACTATAATTACTGAACAAAGTCCATTTGCTCTTGCATTTAAAAACATGGCTGAAGTAGAAGATGAAGAAATTCGTCAAGCGGCTCTAGAAGGTCGCTCAGCTTCTGTTGTAAAAATGTCTTTACTTGAAGGGGATGATAGACGTTGCTATAATCTACCTTCACATGATGAAGTTGCTGTTGTGTTTGTTGGTGAAGATGGTGCTCCCCCAACCTCGAGGGAAGTTATTATTTACCCAAGAGGTCTTCCTTTAAAAATTGTATCAACTATGTTAGCAAACTTGGATCCTATGGTTTATCCTCTGTTTTTCCCAAGAGGTGATGCTGGTTGGCATAATCAGTTGGTGCATAACCCTGAGCGTGCCACACTGGTTAGAAATCATGTTACATTATCTCAGTTCTACAATTATAGACTTTCTGTTAGGCAATTTTTCTGTTTAATATTTTATTGCAAGAAATTGTTTCTGCAATATGCTGTTGATGCATATGTCAAAATTGAAGGCCAGCGTCTTGCTTTTATTAGAAATAACCAAAACAAAGTTAAAAGCGAGCAGTATGATGCCTTACATGAACATGTTAACAACATTGCGAACGATCGTAATATTCAACCAGGGCGAGTAGTAGTTTTGCCATCATCTTATGTAGGGAGTCCTAGAGCTTTAAAAGAAAACTTTGAAGATGCTATGGCAATTATTAAAAAGTATGGTAAACCAAATCTTTTTATTACTTTTACTTGCAACCCAAAATGGCGTGAAATAACAGAAAATTTATATCCGGGTCAGACTGCGAATGATAGACCTGATTTGGTCACTCGAGTATTTAAACTCAAGTTAAATAACCTCCTCAATGATATATTCAAACATGGTGTATTGGGCAAAGTTGTAACGCATGTTCAGGTTATTGAGTTTCAAAAGCGTGGTTTGCCGCATGCCCACATTTTACTTCATTTAGCCAATGATGATAAACTTGAAACAGCACAGGATATCAATAATTTAATATGTGCAGAAATTCCAGATCCGATTGTAAATCGTGAACTTTCTAAATATTAATACTCTAATGAATAGTGCGCATAGTTACGTCTATTGTTTTATGGTTACGGTACGGTTCTGAATTTTGTAAAATACACTTTTTAAGTAGTTTCTTGACTTTTCTTAACCGCGTGCTCTCTTAAAGAAGTCAACATTTCATGGTACGAGTTCAAAATGTCTAAGTAGATAATGTTTAATCTAAGTAGATAGGTAATATAAAATCTTTTTAAAATTTTATAAGTAATTAATTTATTTTAATCTCTTTTAAATTGTACTCTTAAATTTAAAGCTTCGTGTTATAGATGTTGATATTGAAAGTATAGATATTACTATGGTGTCTACTGTTAAAAGATATTTACGGGTAGTTTCATGCTTTCACATGCTTTTAATAATTGGAATAAAAGCCATGACAACATTTTTTTATAAATAAAATTTATCTATAGTATTGTTAATACTTTGGCTCTTTGAAAAAAAATATGTTTCTGGCTTTTCAATAAATATATAATAATTTGTCTTGCATTAATGAATTTTGGTTGAGGATATAATTGTGTTATTATATGTTTGTTTTTCTGTACTTAATATAGCATTTATCATTTGCATACATTTTTATTTAAGTTTAATTGTTTATAATTTATTTAGATTATTAGAAAATTCATCTTTATAGAGTTGTTATTTAATCATAATCAAGTTGTTAAACCAAGGAAATTGTAGAGGTTTATTTATCAATTTATACAATAAATTATATAATAATATTGGAGGAAGTAAGTTAAAAAGCATTTTTAAATTTTTAAAAAGAAATAATACTTTTCAATATATATCTGTTTTTTTTTGAGGTAGATTTAATGTTTCAGGTTTTCAAAATTGTCGATCTTTTCAATGTCTAAATAGAGTTGTTATTTAATCATAATCAAGTTGTTAAACCAAGGAAATTGTAGAGGTTTATTTATCAATTTATACTATAAATTATATAATAATATTGGAGGGAGTAAGTTAAAAAGCATTTTTAAATTTTTAAAAAGAAATAATACTTTTCAATATATATCTGTTTTTTTTTTGAGGTAGATTTAAAGTTTCAGGTTTTCAAAATTGTCGATCTTTTCAATGTCTAAATAGACATTAAGTATTTCAATTTCGTAGACATTAAGTATATATAAAATCTTTTTAAAATTTAATAAGTAATTATTTGTTTAAATAAGTTTATTTAGTAATTAATTGTTTATAATTTATTAAGCTTTAAATTATTAGAAAATTCATGTTTACAGAGTTGTTATTAATATATATATAAAACTATATATAAAACTATATATATAACTATATATCCTTGGAGTTGCGGCAGCATAATAGTGTGTTAGGAGAAAAAAAATTTATAAACCCGCGTTAATAACCTGTTTTCTATTGTACATAATGCATTAATAAGTTTTATCACGTGATTTGTTCAATGTTTTCTCCCAACGCATGAACTATGATGCTGTCGCAATTTTTTTATTTATTTTTTTTATTAGAAATTAAATAAATTTTAACTTTTTTTAATAAGTTTTTGCTGATGTGGTTGCAGGTTTTTCTTAACTTCTATCAAATAAACTTAAGAAACCTGTATTACTTTTAATGATGGCAAATTAATTTTATTTTGCATTTGTTTGGTTTCTTTATATATATTTGTTTTGAGAATTCTTTTTTTTAATTTTTCGAGGATGATTTTTTTAGTTATTAAGTTTTTTTATTTTATTGTTAACTTTAGATTAGTAAAAAAAAAAAAAATTATTAGTGCTGCTTTGATAAATTTGTTTAATGAAAATGATGACATTGAAATGAATGATAGGCTAGATGAAGTTATGTATTTATAAGATGATGTAAGTGCTATAAGGCGTGTTGAAAATAATCGTAGACGAAATGAATGAAATTGACTTAGGCGAGATGAAATTAATCATTTACAAAATGAAAGAAATAGGCTCGATTGAGATAATGTTAATCGTCGCCAAAATAAAAGAAATAGGCTCAATCGAGATAATGTTAGTCGTCGCCAAAATGAAAGAAGAGCTGTTGAACAAGGACGAATGTATTCTATAGCGAGAAGTAATGCTATTCCAGATTATAATTATTTAGGAGAAATGAATCAAATTTGTCAGCACTGTGGAGCTAAGAAATTTCTAGATGAAACGCATTTTCATGAAAGTGGAGGCAAAGCTACCTTACCATTATGGCAACATATGCCATAATGGTAAGGTAGCTTTGCCTCCACTTTTACCAATTACACCAGCTTTACAGGATTTGTTTACAGGGAGTTATGTAGATCGTAATGCTAACGCTAATTTTTTAAAGCATATTTGAAATTATAATGCCTGCCTTTCTTTTGCTTCTTTTACAGCAAATGTAGTTCAACCAATGAATCATGGGCTTCCATGTTTCAAAATATGTGGCCAGATTTTTCATCGTGTAGGTAATCTTAGGCCAGATCAAGATATTCCACCAATATATTCTCAACTATATATTTATGATCCACTTGCTGCATTAAATTTTAGAATGCACCAACGTGGTAATGATCTTTGTTTACGTGATTTTAAATCCATTGTGATGTCTTTTAAATTAAACTAAAGTTTACTAAAAGCCAACATAAAAATAACGCTTTTGAACAACACCAAAAAGAACAGCTGCATCCCTACAGCAACTGCTGCAGTATCACAATAGGTTACCAAAAGCAGGTATACTGTTTTCCAGTTGTTGTTTTTTTTTTTATATATATCTACTTATCTATATAATACTATAGTACGATTGTTTATATCTCATTCATTTTTTTTTTCTTTATCTTTAAGTGTTAATAATTTTGTTCTTTGAATGAGATTAGTTAAACAAGTCGGCTTTCTATTAAAGATATTGGTTTCAAAATTAAACACCATTGGCAAAATGCTTACAAAATTAGGTAGTTTTTAAAAATCTGTTTTCTATTTAATACACTTTTTTTAAAATATACTTTTTAAATATACTTTTTTAATATACTTTTCTATAACAATCCTACTAATATGGAATCACGTAGTTTTTTAAATATGTTTAGTTGTCGTCCCTATCGGTAATAAATATTTTAAATTATTTGATATGGTTTTCTTTACAATAGACTATGCTTTGCTCCTCGGTGCTGTAAATGGTGGCTTCAACTTTGTTTTTTTAAGAAAAATGTGTTTTATATATACTTCTGTTTTAAAATATTTTTGTTACATATTTAACTATATATCATGTAAATAAATTTCTTTTAAAGATATGTAAACTTGATACTTGCTTTTTTACGGATTTTCAAAAAGTGAACAATGGTTTAAATATATTTTTTAACTGCCTTTTATGGTTTTATCAATTTTATTAAAGCTGAATAATTACTTCAAAAATCCAAGTAAAATCCAATTGCTTTTATTATTAACCTGATCTATGCAAAAATTAATGAAACAAAACTAATAATTTAACGCCAAGTTAAGGCAAAATGTATTCCGGACATTTTATAAAATTAGTATAAATATGGATTGGATGTATGCTGAAATAAATATGTTGATATACGTTAGCTATAAAGTAAATCGATATATTCCTTTATTGTTTTTTTATAAACAAGTTTCTGCTGGATTACTAATTTAAAAAAAGGTTGGTTTAGTAATAATCTTTATCATATAATAATATAGGATCCGTATGCAGGGCTAAGCCCTTTCCGGAATTGCGATATATTTTTCAACTTATAGTTTTTCCGGATATCCAACTTCTATGCCTACAAGTTTGGGTGTAATATTTTAGATGTTTTAAAAATATTTAAAAAGTATATTAAAAATATTGAAAAGTTTAGGTGCGATAGTGATATATTTTTAAGCTCTTCACTCAGTAAAATGAAAAGTTTAAAAAAATAGAAACGACTTAAACAGCTTAAAGCAAGCGACTTAAACAGCTTAAAGCAAAATTAAGAGTAAAATATATTCCCAATATTTACCTAAACAATTTTACAGAGTTTGAAAGTTTGACATCGATGTTCTGTGACAATTCAAGTCATTTTTAACTACTACATGGTTGTGATTTGCGCAATCAATGTCTGAACATTGCAAAAGAAATGGTTAACTTTATCTTTAATGAAGCTAAGAGTTCTCTTAAACTCAGAAGCCAAGAAAAATAAAAGTGAGCACAACTAAAAAAAATTTATAAATAAATTTATATTTCATTAGAGAATGTAAATAAAGATCAAATTGTTAGTAATGATTTGTTTACTACTAACCCGTATTACGGGTGCTTACTGTATAAATAAATTAATATTTTGTTAGAGAAAGTAAATAAATATCAAATTTTTAGTAATGATTTATTTACTACTAACCCGTATTACGGGTTGCTTACTGCTAGTATGATATTAATCGTCATTAAAAATTGTTAGGATAGCATGTTGTTTTACTGACAAATCCTCATAAAATATTATTAACATAACATATCGTTTTACTGACAAAACTTCATAAAATATTGTAAATGTCTTTTGGTAAAACAAACAAAACTGTTGAGATATAATGTTCAAACCAGCTGTCAATTGTGTTATGTTTTGTCGCATTTAAATATTTGATTTTAAATAATTTCAACGTAATTTTACAAGCCGTGGATTTGAGACTGTTTCTGTTTAAGCAAGCAAAGATAATTTAAAGTTAAATTTCTATTTAAAAACGAAAGTATTAACAAAAAAGGTATTTTTTCTTAAGTGATTAAATAAAAAAATATAAAATTTATTTTTTAAAGATCTTGTTTATGTATGAACGCTTATGTATGAGTTAATGTATCTTTAGTAATAACTGTGTGTTTTTAATAGAAACAACTTAAAAGACATTAGAACTTAGAAGACATTAGAACTTAGAAGACATGCTACTTTAATATTTCCACTAATTATATCCGAGTAATTGAATTTTCAAAATCATTTATTCAAATAAACATAACATTAATTATTCTCAAATTCCTGTAAAAGTATGGTATTTATTTTTGTTCAACAAATTGTGACGCAAGCAGAAAACCTTATTGTCTATGACTTAAAAAAAAAGTCAAATAAAAATTATGAATTTAAAAATTTAATTTTAAACAAAGAATAAATTTTCCTAATTCCATATTATCTTTGACTTAAAAAAGATTAATAAAAAATCAGATTTTTAAAAAATGAATTTCAATCCAAAAACAAACTCCTCTCCTCCCTCTTGTTAAGTTTATATTAAAATTATATTATTTCTATAGAGCAAAGAGTCAGGGTTAGAATATTATATCGTTTCTTTAGAGCAAAGAGCCACTCGATGAAATTTTTAGGAAAACATATTAAACCATACCTGATAATTATATTTCTGAAAAAATATATTATGATAGATTTTAACAAACTTCAATATATTTTATTTCAATAACAGTTTTATGATATTTTAGTGAATTTAAAAAAAGTAGGTTTAAAAGGAAAAATAACTACAAATTGATATGTTACCACATTACTCAATAAAATAAATTTTACTTAGTAGAAAAAAGTAAAAATTTGCAAAACACAAAAGTTGTGTATATTTAAGTATATACATATAAATTTTATTACATATTGTAGTACTATATATTACTAAACTATTAATTAATAATACTATTAAAATATATGTTTTATCAATAAAGTTGAAACATATTATTTCACTTATCTAACATAAAATAAGCATTACCACTTATAATTGAACTGATACTGAACCGCTCAAATTAATTTTTTTTGTCAAATAGTAGGACCGAATTTAAGTACAAATACTGGACATGATATTGGAACAGAGTAAGAAAAAACGTATAAATGCAGAAAGGTTGAGGTTTATTTACCCACTGAGTACCCGCTGAGGGATTTACTTCAGAGACAGCGTCCAATGGTGATAATCTAAGATACTCTCAATTTATACTTCGCGAGTCACAGTTTAAAAACAAACCCACTACTACTAATTTTGGTTGCAAATTGAAATCGAAATCCAAGGATCTTGCTTGTGAAAATGATGGTTGTACAGATCCTGAAAATTCTTGCTTAGTAACTGAGATTATAAAAATTTAGGATAAGGCTGGTTTTGGCATAAAATTTGTGATTTCTGGGTACAATATAAAAACCAAAATCATTAAACTTATTTTAAAGTCAAGAAATCTTTTAAACTGTCTTCTCTAAATTAGGACGCCAGTGTTGATAAGCAATCAAAGTTAGAGAAAGATTTTATCACAGAATCCTATCAGCTTTTTGACATCTCGACTAAGAATTTTATAAAAGATATTCTTGCTGATAGATTGAGAACAGATGATGCCAAGCTGGAAGATTTAAAGTAATTTTAATAAGTAACACTTTTTTGAGTTGTGAGATTTTCTTTCTGATTTAAAGTAACTTATGTAATAACATATTATTTCCTTTCCAATATTTACGTTTAACTCTTTCCATGGTTTGGTCATCTTTCAAGAAAAAATAGTACAATTATTAATTTATTTATAAATGTCATAACAGATTTAAATAATTTATAGTTTTTATGAAGACCAGAAATTGAATAGTATGTGAACAAAAAATAATGGAAACTACAGTAGGAGAGTACTGGATGCATATAAGAGAAAGAACTATCTAGATAAATTGAGAGATAAAGAATTAGAGAAACAGAAAAACTTAAAAGATATAAATTATGTTTTGTTGCCACATTACTTTATGACAGATTCAATTCAGCAATGAGGAAGAAAAATTAGCGAGGAACAAGATTTCCTGGGTAACAGCTGGAAACGCAGGTATAGTATTATTTTAATAACAAAGTTGTAATTTTCACAAAGTAAAGCTGTTTTTTAAAAGTATATAATTATAAATAAGTAAAAAAATAATAGAAAATGATACCTAGGTAAAATTCTGGCGATAGGATAAATCTAGCAGTGAATGTTGAAAAGCTCATTAAATTTACTGCTACTCCAGAAACAAGGTTCAATGTTGGTGTATGACCTCATCTGGCAATTTTAAGTGAAGTATTTAAAGCTGAAGGTATAGAAATTAACGATATACCGCTTTCACGACGCACTTTTCATAGAAAAAAGTTATATGTAGAACTTGAAGAATACTTGGAGTGGTTTCAATAACAAATCATCTTAATGGCTAACGGCTTATTCTTCATTTTGATACCAAACTGTTGAAACAAAATACCACTAGGCTTAAAATTATTCAAAAAATTGAGCAACTTGCAGTCTCAGCGAGCTTCCTGGAAGACAATATGAAAAGGAAGACCATCTTTTAGATGTTGTTCAATGTACCTCATCAAAGAGAGTTGACCAAGTAGAACAATTGCACAACCTTTTAGAGCATTATGGATTTAAAGAGCAGATCATTGGTATATTCTGTGATACAACTGCAAACAATACACGCGGAGTCAATGGAGCAGTCAAAATTCTTATAGATATTTTGAAACTACCAATGTTGTGGAAAATGTGTAGGAGACACATATATAAAGTACATCTATCTCACTATATGGCTGCTCTTACTGAAAAACTCTTTATGTCAAGCTAAAGAACAAGTGGCCTGAAATCTGTGAGAAAGTTAATGAAGTAAAAAATTTATGTAAATTGGAGTGGTAAAGAGATGATCTGGAGACTGGCTCTGTTCTTCGCACTGTTGTAGAGGAAGTTAAGATATTTTTGACTATTGCAACAACTGATATGGCTTTTTCAAGGAATGATTATGGTATAACTTGCCTCCTTCTTCCTTGAAGCAGAAGTACAAGGTTTTAAGTTCTTTTAACCTGGCGCCCGCCATGAGCAAGGTTTTTAGCAGATGCGATCTACATCCTGACTTTTTATACGATCAAAGATATTAGTAATATTCTGACAGGAAAAGAAGTGCTGCAGTTGAAGGATGCAAGTTTGTTTATTACAATTTACTGTGCTCCATGGTTTTTGAAAAGTTTTTTAGGATTGACAATAATTTGAAACCTATCCAGACAGCTTATGCATTAAGAAAGGTTAGTACGAAAATTGAAAATCCTTGCTTCTCAGCATGGAGCGCCATACGTGTTACTTAACTCCGCAACTCTGTGTTTTATACTTTAGGGATATAGAAGTTCCTTATGAAACAAAGCTATAAATGCTGTTAGCTCTGATTGAGTTTGAAGAGCTAAATGAATTTTAGCAATGTAAACCATCAAATGTACTAATAGGAGAGGCCACAGAGCTACCTGAGTTGATTTCCGAGCAAAGTTACTTTCTCTTTAATCATTTTAAATATCAAGAGCAGTTATAAAAGAATGGCTTAATAATAGTCTTAATACTATAGATTTTTGTAACCATCCTCAGTTGCTAGATTTTATTGTATAGATCAAAAACATATCTGTTGTAAATGATGGTGCAGAAAGAAACATTAGGCTCAGTAAAGATTTTATTTCAGTTACTAGATATAAAGATCACCTTCAAAATGTATTTTTTTTAGTTAAAAAGTCTAGAAAAAATATGACTTATAGTATGACCAAAAAGGAACTTGGGAACAGTTCAAAAAGTTGTATTTTTTGAAAAATTGTTTCACCGCAACAAAATCTTAATTTTGCTAATAAAAATTAGTTTTTATGTATTTTTTTTGTATTTTCATATTTATAAGTATGAACTATCAATTTATATAGCAGCAAAAACAATTGGAAATGATTTATACGCATCTAAATTGCTTTAATTTTCTAAAATGTAATTTTTTCTTTTCCATTAATGTTATACCAGCTTAACATTAAAACCGTAAAGCTTTCTGTCAAAATTTAACCGTCAAGTTTTTTTTAGGACTTATTTAGATAACATAAAATGGAAATCAATAAAGAGCTTTTTTTATTTGGGACACCCTAATATATATATATATATATATATATATATATATATATATATATATATATATATATATATATATATATATATATATATATATATATATATATATATATATATATATATATATATATATATACATATATATATATAAATATATATACACACACATAATAGATAGTTACTAATTTCATCTTTTTAGATAAGATTTGTTATTTGTTATGTATGCTAAACATTTTAAATATGAATTTTCAATTTATTGCAAACATCTTCACAATACTTCACAAAACTTCCTTTATACGACTAAGGCAAGTGTTTCGCTGTCAAATTTAAACAAGGATCTAATCGGTACTGAAGTTTTCGTACAGAAAGATAATATTGAGTATAAGTTATAATTACCAATATTTATATGAAATAAATTATTATCTCAGATATTAAATACTATCATAATGCCGTTTTGCTCCTTGTTTAAATGTCATACTTAAAAATTTGCTTTAGTTTTGTGTAAAAAGTAGAACGATTGGGTGCCTTATGGTTAAAATGCAATGATTAGTTCATGAGCTCTCAAATAATAATAATATTTTAATCAGCTTAAATAATTGGCGACCTTTGAAATGTAATAATTAAATCATAGGCTCTCAAACAAGACTAAGATTGTGTTATTATGTAAAACATGATGAATTTGTAGTCAAGTACAAATAAATTTTTACTTAAGTACTTATTTAACAATTGTTAAATAAATGAGGATTATGTAAGTTCAAAAAAGCCTTATATTACACAAAATCTAACAAACGAAGGTTTAAACAGAAAGCCCATCAAAACGCATACATTTATACGTTTAAAAATTAAAAAAAAAAAACGTTGGGTAAATTTCTGTTATCGTTATTCTGTGTTTGAGGTGAACGTTCAAGAACTATCAAAATAAGGTTCGTAGTGAACGCTAAGTAAAAGTTTGCTGTGTGTTATTTAAACGTTCTTATTGAACGTTTAAGAACTGTAAATCGGAATAAAAAGTAACGTTTGCAGCAAACATTAAGCAAACCAAAATGAACATTATGGCAACGTTTTTTAAACGTTATATTTTAACTGCATAAATTTAATTTTTAAGAACATTTATGGAACGTTTATAGAACGTGCTTGAACGTTTTGTGTTAGCTTAAGTAAATGTTTGATAGCAAAGTTTAACTTTGTGGATCATTGTGTACAACTCTTCCCTATCATTAAACTGGTTTCCAAAATTACATAAATTCATTTTTAATGCAAAATTACTTTGAAATTACATTTAAATTTAAATGCAAAATAAAAGACTCATGAAAATTGAACTTAATTTGGTTGCATTAATTAATGCAACCAACTTAAATATTATGGCAACTAAAAATTGAACTGTCTTTAGTTTCTTTTATATAACTTTTTTTTATGTGAAGGATAGTTTTTGTTACTCTTAAAATAATTGTCATTTGTAACCTATTTTCTAATTTTAAAAATGTTTTATTAAGTTGAAATGTTTTATTAAATTGAGATCATGTTTTAATTTGAGAATAATAATTTGGAGGTAGTTTTGGTAAAACATTTAGCTATTTTTATTACCAGGCTCCAATCATCGTAATTTTTTTCTAAGCATTCTTATTTGACATAAGTATCATCATATAAATGTATGGGGTTTGCTCCATGTCCGAAAGTTAGCTACCTCAAATAACAGCTGCATCCGCCCCTGATCTTACCGAATGTATACTTACACGGCAAAAAAAAAAATTGTTTCATTTTATTAGCATACTTTCTTAACAGTATAAAATACAGTAAATTCTGAGATATATGGTAGTCTATCCTGGATAAATTGACATGAATTACTCTAATCCAATAGAAACTGGCTACAGCTAAAACTTAACTACAGAACATATTTTTTTTATTTGACAAAATTTTTCAACAAAAATTATGATCGGAACAAAATTTTTTATTAGCTTTAACTGTACAGACTTTTGCTAGTAAAAGTGAAAAATTCACGTAAGTAGAGTAAAAAAGAACTTTTACAATTTACATTAGCTTAAAACAGCTTACTTAGTGCTGACAAAATTAACAATAACAACAATAACAACACAACAACAACAACAAAAAAACTTCACTCTATAAATTATCAAAGATATATTAGCATAAAAGCCACTTAGAAGTTTGGAGTATAATGTAAATAAATAGTTATTGCTAAAGAAAAGTATCATTCTATTTAGATATGGATCCAAAGTTAAAATTCATTTTGATTGAAAACCTTTCGCCGGAATGGAAAAAATTTGCTTATGGTACTGGAATAAATTCAGCTGTTGTTGATTATGTTGATCTGGATGATAGGAGTTATCAAGACAAATTGGAAACCTTTCTTAATGAACTGGTTAAACGAAATGCAACTAATTTTGTTTCAATGATTGAAAAGTCTTTAAAGGATTTAGGGAACATGCGTGTCTTAAATGAAGTAAATACTTTTTGTAAGTATAAATACAACTTTAAAATTTCTTGACTTTCAAATTCCTTCACTTTACTTTTTTTTTGCATTCATAATGCTACTTTTACAGCGGTTCATTAAAATAAGGTGAGTTTTAATAAAAAAACTTTTTCAATTGTCAGCTAAATTTAAATTCATTGAGAGATTACAATTTTTATTCATTAACCTCTTGGTGTTCCAGATTTATGACCATATAAAGTTTATGTTTTTCCGAATTTATTAAGTTTCAAACCTCTATGGCAACGTCTATTAACAAATTAGATTATGAATAACTGAGAGTATGAATAATTTAGAAAATGCATAATGGAGATCATCCATATGTGGATGATCTCCAAGCTCTTTTTAAAAAATATATTATTAATCAAATTTATTATTAAACATACTACAAGCTCTTTTTAAAAAATATATTATTAAACAAATAACAACGGCAATTATAAATAGAATTATTTACAAGATAAGAATAATCTTGTTTTATCACTACTTTTTGAAAAATTTAAGTTATTAGTTATGTTATATGTCTTAGAATATTGTTTATAATACTGTTTCAAAATCTATCTTATAAATAAAAAAGTTTGGGAGAAAACTTTATATCTCTTTCCCTGAAATTTTCATTTAAAATTATTTTCTCTCAAAATTCAAAAATTTTGTTATAAAACAAAATAACTCTTTTTCTACTAATATTAAAGTAACAATGGCAATCATAATGTTTGGTTGAACAATGGCATACAAATCATAAATTAAAGTTTGGTTGAACAATGCTATATAAATCATAAATTAAAGTTCGGTTGAACAATGTCATGCAAATCATAAATTAAAGTTTACTTGAACAATGGCATGCAAATCATAAATTATAGTTTGCTTGAAAAATGGCATGCAAATCATAAAATTAAAGTTTGCTTGAACATTGGCATGCAAATTATAAATTAAAGTTTGCATGAATAATGGCATGCAAATCATAAATTAAAGTTTGCTTGAACAATGGCATGCAAACCATGAATTAAAGTTTGATTGAACAATGGCATGCAAATCATAAAGGAAATTGGTGTAAATGGCTTAAAACTTATTTCACAAAGCATTAACTGTTTTTTTTGGCATACAATATCGAAGGTAGCTCAAAAGTTATTCAAAGGTTTTTTTTTATAAAAGTTTGGGGTGAATCTTGATAATGCTATTTTTGTATTTAAGTTTAATATTAACTTTTTACAAACCGGAAGTGTTTTTAAGGAAGGAACTGGATTAAAAAGATGTACCAACTTAAGATCAATCTCATGTTTTATTCCTTAAATTTTTCTCTTTTCTCACATCCATTCTCTTAGCTTCTTTTCGCATACTTTTACATTACTTGTGTTTTTTTCAGTAAAACTATTGTTACCAAACATGAAACAATAAAATTTTAATTTCCAGCAATCGTTTTTTCTTTGGTAGTAACATCGTTTTTAATTCATCTGTATAGTTCAGTGTCAACGTAACAGGGTAGAAGGAAGGGTACCTGGGTACACGTGCTCCCCGCTACCTCCTCCACCATTACTTTTTTTTTTAAAGATTTTTGTTTCTTATACAAAAAAATTTCAGATATAATAGACTTTTTTTAAGAAACTGACAATTGTCTTCCTTTACTTTGAAACCCGTGTCGTCGTCTATGTAGGTCGTTTTTATACTATACTCTAAATAATTTATATTGCCTGATTAGCAAAAATGTAAACTGCTGTCAATAGTTTAAGAAAATTGTTTCTTTAAAAAGAAATATTTATTTTCTTTTGAAAAATAAAAAACACGTGGTTTGAAAAATAAAAAAACGCGTGAAAAATAAAAAACGCGTGGATGTTTGTTTCCTAAATCAAAAACTATTTATTTTTTGTTTAAAGATTTACAGCAAATTCGTAAATCCAAATTTAAGAAAGTAAATCCTTTATTTAAAAAAGTTATATCTCTTGGTTTGTAAAATTCTCTTATTTCCAGGTATATATAACCTGTTTGCAGTATGAGAAACATTTTCTCATACTGCCTTCTATTAACCTGAATATTCATTTTTTTCATCTAAAAATCTCTAATACTTCATAATTGGGCCTAAAATATAACTTCACCAAACATATTTTGAATACATAAATGTGTTCAAAATATTTATAATATATTTAGTTTATAATTATTAATAATAATAAAATTATTATAATTTATTTAATAATTCAATTCAATATATATATTTTGAAATAAGTTGTAAAATTTCATTTGTAAAATTTTCTTTTACAAATAGTACAAGTACTTATCTAAAGTAAAAACCTGCAACATTACAATAAAAGTGATCATAATAACAATGATAATAATAACAGTAATATTAGTATTGATTATAATTATAGAAATAATATTAACAATAATAATAAGATGACGATGAAGAGGAATATTATTAGTAAAAATACTAACAATAATAATAAAAATATTATACAATCAATATTAGATAATAACAATAATAATGATAACAACAACTATATAGTATAAGTAGTAAATAAACTTAAGAAAAAAATTAAAAAAAGCAATAATGTTATTATGTTTTAAATAAAAATATAAATTTACTAATAAAGATAGAAGAATATTATGAGTATCAATACTAACAATAACAACAAAAATATGAGAACAAAAAGTTAATAATAAAATTAGTAGGTATCAAGAGAGTAGTAATAATAAAAGCATAACAATATATTTCAGAGGCTTCAGGTATAATATCATGCTAAAAAATAGTTAAAAAGACAATTTTTAAAATTAGTAATCGAATCAATTAATTTTAGTGGTGAAGGTAGACTGTTCCATGATTTTATTATTTGGTATTTTATGGATTTTAGACCATAGCTATTAGCAGATCGTAGATTATAGCTATTAGCAGATCTTAGATGAGAGCGACAGCTTTCTCTAACAGTAAAAAAAATTTGTAAATGTGCTGGGTAGGCATTTTTGTTTATGATAGAAGACAAAATGGCAATTTAATAGTTGAACTAGATTATCAATTTTGAATATTTTTGATAAAGTTAGTGTCATCAGCAAAATGGTAGGAAGTTGTATATTTTAATGATAAATTAAGTTCGTTAATGAAAACAAGGAAAAGCAATGGTCCTAACACAGAGCCTTGAAGTACACCTGTAGTGCATTTTACTAAAGAAGATGTTTGACAGTAGCGAAATTGGGCGATAGTTAGTGTGTTCAGTTCTAGAGCCTTTTTTATAAAGTGGAATAACTTTAGCTATTTTAAAGACATCTGGAAAAAGTCCATTTTTCAAAAGAGCTATTTATCATTGTACAGAGAGGCTTTGAGATGATATGGGAAACAAGTTTGAGAAGAAACGTGGGAATACTATTGATACCTAAATTTTTTTTACTTTATAAACTTTTTATAAGATTTGATATTTTATTTTTAGTAACTGGATCTATAAAAAAAGAGTTAACATTTGGGTTATTTAAATAGTCTGAAAAATTACATTTAGGTGAAACAATTTTTGTTAACAGTGTTTGTTGAGTATTTACAAAGTAATTATTAAATATGTTTGATACAGTTTTGCTGTCTGAAATTGTATTGCCATTAAATTTGAGATTAATATATTTACTGGAAAAGCAAGGTTTGATATTAATAATTTCTTTTACACCTTTCCAAGTATTTTTTGCATTTTAAAGATTATTGTTAAAAAAGTTGAAGTAATATGATTTTTTAGAAAGTTTTAGTAAATTGCAAATGTTATTTTTCTACCATTCAAATTTATTAAAAATAGGAATTTTAATGTTATGATTTTTTTATATACGGTTTTTATAGTTTGTTTTTAATAGAAATTGATTTTAGAATTCCATTGGTGTTCCAAGGTTTTGATTAAAGTTTAATTTGTTTAGTTTGTTTAGCAGTTAGTTTTTTATAGGGTGCATGTTGATCAAGAATTTTAAAAAAAGTTTTAAAAAAATAATGCAATGATTCATTGACATTATTGTTATTTGTAATTTGTATTTGCCGGTCTGAATTAGAGATATCCTGAATAAATTTTTTATTATCGAAATTTTGGAAAGTCCGTTTGAATATTATTTCCTTGGTTTTTTTGGAAGATGGACAAGGAATGCAGATAAACTGCGCCATATGATCAGAAATCGATATTGTAAGATTGCCTGAAATTAAATTAGGAGTTAGGAAGTTTAAAAAGATATTCTCAATGAGTGTCTTAAATGTAGCAGTTATACGTGTAGGTTGAATTATAGAAGGGAAAAAAGAATAAGAACATAATGTATCAAGATAACTAGAGATAACTATGGATTCATTATAGTTTAACAAGTATTAAAATCACCCAAAAGGGCAACTTGTTTATTTTCTAAACTAAGCCTCTCAAGCAAGGGATTAAAATGATCAGTAATGAATTCATTAGAGTTCATTGATGGATGTCGATATATAGTGCCAACAGTAATGTTTTGTTTATGGGAATTGACGATTTCAACAAAGATAGATTCCAGGTATTTCGGAGAGTATACTATTAGATCACTACGAATAAAATAGTTCAAGTTTGAGCGTAAATATAGAAGAGCACCACCTTTTTTTGCCTCAGTAGGACTATGCTCAATAGTTAAACCATTTATATTAACATCATTTTTACTGGAATCGTTAATATTTAGTCTTGATTCAGAGATACCAATTATTATTGGAAGACTGGTAAAAGAGCTTTTAAGACTGTTAAAAAAATTAGTTGAAGTATATCCCAAGGATATAAATCATTATTTGTTTTACTGCTACATTCGTTAATTAACTAGTTATATTCAAACATTTAAAATATTTCTAATGTTTCAAAAGATGTTAACAATAATATATTGATGCTTGCAATCACATTACCTGAAAACAAAATTGAAATTTGGTTAAATAAACGTGAATGCTTGAAAAGAAAATAGTTAAAATCAAATGAATTATAAAAGTGATGCTTTAGATGCACTTTTATATTAATTATATAAATGTACTCTCTACCAAAAATCAGACAGGCATTACAAAAATCATTTAAAGCGTATTTATAAAGATTAAAAAAATATATATATCAATGTGCATCATAAATTTGGTTGGCAGTAGATAAACCTCGACTCAATGATGGTTAAATGACCGCTAACATATACATGTATATATATATATATATATATATATATATATATATATATATATATATATATATATATATATATACATATATATATATGTATATATATATATATATATATATATATATATATATATATATATATATATATATATATATATATATATATGTATATATCTATATCTATCTATCTATATATATATATATATATATATATATATATATATATATATATATATATATATATATATATATATATATATATATATATATATATATATATATGAAGAGTGTATTTTCAAAATGCGGTATATCCATTTTTGTGGTATTGAGATAATTGACTTTTTTCGCCACACCAACATGTCTCGTATATTTGGAAAAATTATTGTTTCTTAATGTATATATACATAAAGTATATTATATAATGTTAATAAATAAAATATTATTAAATAAATTTTTTTTTTTTTTTTTGTTAATAAGTTTGCATTTATTTTCAAAATACTGTATATCCAATTAAAGCTTGTTAGCAAAATGCGGTATATCTATTTGATAAAGATGTTATGGAAAGTTTTTAAACTTTAAAAGACCAGAATAAGTTTTAATGATTAATTTTAGTTAACATATTGAACATGTATGTGTATTTAATGTTTGGCCATTATATTTTACTGATAATGTGAATGTAAACAATGTTTTATTAAAGTAATGTAAACTATTACATTTCACAATTCGCAATTGTAAATTTATATTTGTTTCGGTAAGTTAAATATGGACAATAAACAATAATATTTTTTTAGTGTTATGTAGTTGTAACAATGATGATCACTATTTTTAAGTCTCCATAGAACTAATGGACAATTAATATAACATAAAAGTCATCGTTATATTTTTGAACGAAATAAAATTTTAAAAATGAAATACTGCAATAGCATCATTTTATTTGCAACAAAGCAATTGTCGGTTTAACAAAAAATAAAAAGGAAGTATTATTATTGAATGCTTTTCATTAAAAAGCAGGTAACAAATATATTTAAACTTATTAATTTAAGTTGCCTTTTTAATATATTTTCTATCATTATTCCATAATTCGTTCAGTTAAACAAACAAAGCATGGTAGTTTAAACGAACACTAGAATTAAAAAATGCTTTTCTTTTCTTTTGTTTCATACATCATATCTTTTTTTCTATGTGAAATAGGATATTAGGTAACGCATTAATTTTGTCCATCGCAATCCGCCATTTCTTTAACGCAACTTTAAAATATTTGCGCTTGCGCAGAAGTAATATACATTTGCCACGGATTGATCAAAATTAAATATCGCATTTTGAAAATAAATAAAAAATTTTATACCGCGTTTTGAAAATAAATGTTTTTTAGAAGTAAAAAAATATTGAATTATACTTCGTTTAGCATATATTCGGACACAATGTCTGCTAGGTCGTTATAAACTAAAAATAAACCACACAATTTCTAAAAAATTTTTAAAATGGCGTTTACCGCGTTTTGAAAATAAACTCTTCATATACAGTAGCTTTCATAAATTTAGACGCATTCATTTTTTTTTTCATATATGTAAGAAAATACTCAAAATAAAAATAAAATAAAAGTGCTACCGCTATGTTTGATATATAATTTAAAAGAGGAAATGAAACTCTATTATAGAGTACCTTAATTTTTTTTTACAGGGTGTTTATTACTCATTTTATACCGATTAACACAAAAAAGTTAATTGATAAACTTGATTTTATTTTGTTCATAAATTTAGACGCACAATTAAAAAAGTCTTATATCTTGTTAATTGATAGTTAATTAGTAGTTTTTTTCTTATAATTTTCATTAATAGGCCTAAATTAATTGATTTTGTCAAAAAACCTTATATAAATATGACTTACCTGGAATTATTTAATCATTATTTAATAAATAAACAAAAGTTAAGTTAGTTTTGCACTAAAAAAACGTAAAAAATGGGCAAAAAACGTAGCACTCAAGGTGAAAGATGGCAAATTATTGCGAATTATTGCAGTCGGCAAAAGTTGTAATGGCACCCCCCACGGGACACCTTCTCGCACCGGCCCTTTATAGAAAGTTCATTTTTGTAAAATACAGTGACAATAAAAATAACGAAATGTTGGCTGTTTTATTTAATCTAACCAAACAATATTGGTTTAAAATAAAAAAAGAACCTAGAAAGCAAAAACAATATAATAAAAAATAATTTAGAAATTTAAGAAAAATTAAATAATAAAAAATAGTCTTTTTACTATTAAAAATTATGACCTACTATTTTTGCACAATTTTTAAAAGACTACTTATAGCAATTTTTAAAAGTTTACTTATATTTAGCAAACTCTATCGTTATGTAAGATTAGTAATAGTCCATACTAAATAAAAGCTAAATAAATTGAGTACTTTTTTATTGTGAATACGGTTTTAAGTAAATTGGTCAACGTCGTGATTAAAATTCCTTGACCTGATTGATCAGATCTCATACATCTGCATAAAATTTTATTTTAAATACATATTCAAAATATAAAAAACTTGCTTTTATTTTTTAAAGATTATGCTTGTGATAAAACTACTAAGGGGTAAATCCAAAGAATATTTTTAAAAAATTATAATAAAAACTTTATGGGCACTACATTTTAATCGCAAGAAGATTAAAAAGAAAGAAATGTAAGTTTTAGTTTTAAAAAACAATGTTCATGAAACAAATTTGGTAATCTTGCTTTTAGAGGATGACCAAAACAATTGTTTCAGCATTGATTAATTTGTTAAACGAATTTGATATATGGGAGGTAGCAGTAATGATTATTTGTGACACAACAAACATAGATACTATAGCAAAAGGTGGTGTTTTAGCATATATAGAAAAAGAGTTTATATCCAGGAATTTGGATGTTGCATAATATATTGGTTGCTAGCATCATCTGTTTGATTTGTAATTGAAGCATGTCATGGATAAAATTTTGGAGGCAAAACATTATCAATGTAAATTGTTTTTTTTTTTTTTGTTAATGAACTAACACAAAATAATGATGTCTAGGTTAAAAACTTCATTTAGTTAACGTTAATCATCATTATACAAGATTTTTCTAAAACTAATTTTAAGGCTCTTCCAAATATTAGTAACTCTAAATGGAATTCAAGAGGAATTACAGCATTACTGGCATTTATTCTATTGAAAAAACTTCGGCAGTAACTGCAACGAGCATGAAATTTTAGTATTGGTGAATGGATGAGTATCTGGTTTTTCAATCACTATTATAATACAAAAAAAACTATGAAGTTTTATTAGATTCAGTTAATCAGTATGCAAAAGCAAAAAAATCTTTTTTAAGACGATGGTGTAATTAAGAAACTGTTTTAAACACTGCAAGATCCAATATTTGTGCACAAATATTGGATCTTGCAGTGTTTATTACAGTTTCTTAATTACACCATTGTCTTAAAAAAGATTTTTTTGCTTTTGCGTACTGATTAACTGAATCTAATAAAACTTCATAGTTTTTTTTGTAGTAAAAAGTGCAAGAAATTATGGTTTATGCAAAAACTGAAAAAGCAATCAATAAAAAACTAATTTTTTGAATTAAAATTTAAAAGTTATACTGGTACTAACATTTTAAGTATTTAGAATTTATTAGCAATACATGACTATATATTGAAAAGCCCTAAAATCATTAAAAACATTTTTTTGCTTTTTGGAAAACGTTTTTTAATTTTTTTCAAATTACAATTAAGATATTTTTTTATTTTTAGTCTTTTTACTCATTGTGTCGCCAATACCCTTAAAACACAATAAAGAAAATGTTGAATATAAATGATATACCGTAATATAAAATGAAAATAAATTTTTACTAATAACCCTGTAAGAAACATCTGTTGCTTATTCTTTATTTCTAAATTGCTAATAAAAATTATGTTTTTTTATTAGTTCTACATTTCAATGTATTAAACAAAAATTAAATGCGCAACAAAAGATGACCTTGCCTGCTAAAAGGTTATAAAATTTTTTCACACGTCAATAGTTGTCAAGAATAAAAAAAAAAAAAGTTTCTCACTTTTTTATTTGATAACGAGAAATACGTTAAAAGTAATAATATTAGAATTTAAATTTGATACCTCATGCCTGATTGCGAGATATTTAAAGTAGCAAGCTCTCTATAAATATAAACAAGCAATATATAAACTTTATTGCAACTAACATAAAAATATTGTGAGTAAATAAAAAATAAAACAGTTTTATAACTAATTTAAACTCAGTGTGATATAGCGTGACAGGTGTCTAAAATTACAAGTTATAAAAGCATATACAAACTTAAATATACAAATTATAACAATCTATATATAAATTTAGCTGTAACTAGCCTAAACAAATACCCATAAAAAAAATGCAAGCAAACATTTTACAACTGATTTATTTCTCAACTGATGAAACTTACGGTGTGATATTGCATGCCACGTGTCTAAAGTTGCAAATTATAAAAACATATAAACTAGGTATATGTAAACATAGCTGCAACTAACCTAAATAATGATACCAATCAAAAGTAATGTTAACATTTTTAATTTTACAACTGATTTAAATTTATATTGTAATTTACTACATGTCACGTCTTAAGTAAAAAATTATACAAGAATATATACAAGTCATATAGCCTATATTATAGAAATAATTGTTCAACTAACCTTTTAGTTTATCATATAAAAAAATTAAAAATATACTCAATGCTTTATATAGAAAATTTAAAATTAAAATGATAAATTTTGCGGTACCATAAAATATAAATGTTTGTAGAGAAAAAAATTATTAAAGACCGAACAATCTTTATTGGTTTAATTATTTTGTGTATATATATATATATATATATATATATATATATATATATATATATATATATATATATATATGTATATATATATATATATATATATATATATATATATATATATATATATATAATAAGATTAAAAATAACATTTTTTAGGTAAAATAAACATTATAGTTCGATAATCTGTTTCGATCATTTATTGGCAATTTTTCTTAATTTTAAGCTCGTTTTTGGTCGGAATTCTAGAATTTTTGGTGAAAATTGATAAAATTATTGTATTTTGACATTTATTTATAGTTAATATACGTCGGAACCGATTAGAACTAGGACCTATAGTGTGAAGGCACTTTTTCAAAAGAATTTAACCAAGTTCATGTTAACGCCGATGAGCGAAATTGATCTAAAGACTCAAAATGGTGTTCTTTAAACTCACTATTAGAGGAAGTAAAAAAGTTTCAAAAATTATATAAAAAATAGCAAAGTTTTTTTAAATATTATAAGAACCTAAAGCAAAAAAAAATGTTATCACAGCGAAAGCTCTTGTTTGGACATAATATGCTGATAAAATCATGCTAATCCCAAATAAAAGAATTCGAATAATTTGTTAATTGTCATATCTACACCAATCACAATTTACTTTTTTAAATATTTTTTACGGTCTTTTTAATTCAAAAAATTGGCAAATGTAGTTCTTCCTTTTTTTTCTCACAGATTTATAACTTTTACTAAGCTATTTCAATTTCAGTTTCTTGGGTGATGCTAACTTTTTTCTTTTAAAAAAGATTTGATTTTTAATTAAGTTTCATTCTATGTTTTCGAACCACCTTCAACTAATCCATCAAACCTGAAGTTGTTGCGCCTACTTCTATCTTCGGCTTATCATTTGTTGCTTTATTAATAATGTAGCTAGGTACTTAGATAGATAATATTCAGGTGAAACTCTTGGTAGAGAAACTTTTCTCAGTAAAGCGGGACGGGATAAATAACGCATGTAATTGCTGTCAAGTATTTCTGCCTCGTCCTGGCAAAACCGGTCAAAATTCTTCATATAATCAGCCCCTTACTTATGATTCTATTCTCGATAACCTAAAGTCTCTTACTAGTCTTCGTCATGAGACTTGTTGTTTTCAGTGGGCTGGTTTTCTAACGAGGGCCGTTTTATTACAGACAAGATTTAAAAGCGCGTCGAATACACTGGAAAAAAAATTGTGTAGAAATGCTACACAAATTTGTGTTATGAGGTACACAATAAATGTGTAGTTACATATTTCTACACAAAATTGTGTGAAAAGTATACACATTGATTGTATAGCTTGCACACATTTTTGTGTATACAAACTACACATTATAGTGTGTACTTTAGTTCAAAAAATGTGTAGTTTTCACACATTGTTTTTGTGCATAGTAGCACATTTTTTGTGTTATTTATTACACATTTTTGGTGTTTTTCTTCTACTCTGTATTATAACTACATAATAAATGTATTTGAAGTAAAATTGCAATTAACTGGTCTACATGTATAATTAAATACAAAGCAAACGTCATTTTGCAATACAAAGCAGAATTTTTCCCTCTTGAGTGCTATAGTCAAAACAATATCTGCAAAAATTCAAATATACAAGTCTTTATTCTAAAATATTCAAATAACATAATAGCTTATGTGTGATTGAAATAATTCTTCATCAAATAGGCTATACATCAACACAAACTAACCAAAATAGTATATAATAATTTCACATTTAGCACCGAAGAGGTAAAAAAAATTGAAAATGTGTTTATGAGCATATGAAATGATGTAAAAGTATACAATCATATACCATACACATTCAAGTGCGTGTATGTGTAATGCCTATACATGTTTGCAAAATACTCAATTCTTTAAGCACACAACACATTATTGCTAAACACTGCATCATCTTAATATGCATAAACATGTCAATAAACAAATTATTAAGCACATTGAAAGCACAATATGAATTCAAATGCAACAATGTACAAAAAACACTAAAAATGAATTACTTAGTAATTTAAAAAAATGACAGTTAGCACCAATTGTCATTTTGACTAGACATTGTCTAACTGCATTACATCTTTATCATTACATCTTTCACTGAGCATAAAATATAAGCACATTGAAAGGAACTATATAATATTGCACGCTATGAATTCATAGTGTACAATTTCTAGTGTACAAGAAACACAAAAAATGAAGTTAACAATAAGAGCTATGTAAAATCTTTTCCATATTAGCCTATTAATAACCAGGAGTGCATTAACATACTCCTGTTATGACTCATATCACCTAATTGCAATAATTTTTTGAAGTTCATAAAAATAAAGTGGTTATGACACCGTACTTAAACCTTGTGATAAAAAAACTAAGCAATTTTTATGATACAGACAAATCGTTAAGTAACGTAGTTGCTTTGGCAGAGAGTTTGCTTTTCATTTCAAACATATATACCTCAAGAAAATTATAAAATGACATAAGCTGAGATGGATATCTGACATTAAAAACAAAAAACGTTGAAAATAAATCTGAAAGAGCATTGGCAGCTTTCGATGGCTTCACTAACAAGGCACGACCATCACAGATAATTTAATAGAATGCTTCCTCAGTGGCACCCGTTTTTAAAATGTACAACTGAAACCTTTCGAGCTTTTTGTTCTCTTGCTGGCAAGATTCCAAGTATGCTTCCAAACTATCACCGATCTGGTAAAAAAAGATTAACAAATAATGTTTTGAATCCTACTTTAAGAAAAACCAATTAGTGGTTTTTATAAAATTGATAGCAAATAAGCTAAAACCATTGTTTTAGTTTATCATATAAAATGCATTTAAACTATTATTATTATTACTACATGCAAACGATAATATACAATGATCATTAACATCGACTTACTTTTATCTCGTCGATGAAATATTGGCGGGCATTTTTAGCTGATGTGCAATGCTTTCCCATGGTAGGTAGCATGTCCAGCAAACATAGCATCGCATTGTGACTCGTTGCATCTAATAAAAAATAAATAGGTTTTTTTTACATACTTTTACAATAATTTAAAGTGCTTACACACAAGTACAATCCTGAATAATTAAATGTTGTACCTGCGGTGAAATTTTCAAAGTTCTGCGTTAATCAAGGGATTTGCCTTGACCAACACAGTAACGAAGCACTTTGAGAGCGAGGTTGCTTTCGAAAAACGAAGCACTTTGAGAGCGAGGTTGCTTTCGAAAAACGAAGCAGTTTGAGATCGAGGTTGCTTTCAAAAAACGAAGCAGTTTGAGAGCGAGGTTGCTTTCAAAAAACGAAGCAGTTTGAGAGTGAGGTTGCTTTCAAAAAACAAAGCAGTTTGAGAGCGAGGTTGCTTTCAAAAAACGAAGCAGTTTGAGAGCGAGGTTGCTTTTAAAAAACAAAGCAGTTTGAGAGCGAGGTTGCTTTCAAAGTATGCTGCTGGATCTTCTCTTGGACTAGCAGCCATATTTTTGAAATCTTGTTGTACCTTAAAATCAAATGATTGATTATTTTACAGAAACCAACAGTTGAAACTGTTTTTGTTTATATGAAACTAGTTTCGCTTATATGTATGCAGACAAATAGTAAAATGAACATTAATATATATCAACACTAAGCATTCTTTTAGTGCTTTTATTAGGCGACAATAATGAAAGTTGTATGTAGGATTTTGCATAGCTATAATAGAATACTTGAAATAAATGTAAAAAGAAATTCTTCGAAAGAAACGAAAATAATTTTGGATATTATTAAGTTTATTTATTATTTTATTGGGTGTATATCTCGAAAATTAAGCTATGTATGAGTTATTTTTTGCTTTTCAATGTTCTTGAACACAGAAACTTACTAAGCCAGGCACATCTCTAAAACGAGGGTATTTCTGAAGGATCTGTGCTATTGAAGGTCCAGCAGAACCTCCAACCCCTTTTATCCAACTCTGCCGATAACTCTGCACGTTTCAGCCATTAACGTATAGATTTTGTCTACGTTGGCCGATAATGGTACCAAATTCTAAAGCATGACCGTTTTAGTTCGGCATCCTCGCCAAACACCTCTATAAATTGGTCAGCCGCTTGAACCATACTATCATTGAATGCTGTACATAAAAATAAATGCAATAAAACAGGCTGATAAAATAGATCAAACGCTGCATATTTAGCTATAGATTTACTTAATAGATTAACAGCTGCACATGTATCTATAACTTACTCAAGTCTAATTTGTTCACTAACGCAATCGTACACTTAATTATAAGAAAACAATGACATACATAGTTTGTATCTTTGGCGATATTTTCGTTGCTGTTCAGGCAGTTGGCGTTGATTCTGCCTAAACCGGTTTTGTATAAAACCTGTCCCATCTGATGAGTAATAATGTTCCTTGATAAAAAAACAACAGTTTACTGCTTAAATTTGTATTGAATGTACAAAAACAACAATTTTGACTTACTTTTCAGATTCTGATGACAAAGTTGGTTATCATACAAGACTGTTATATAGAGCAAGTATGGCATATTCATATATACTCGGTTAAACACATAACAATAAAATGCATGCACATACATATACTTTTAGGCAATTATCAGTATTCAAATAAATACATAATCAGTATTCAAATAAATGCATTCTCACATATCCTTCGCCGAAACTTGATTTTTGGTTAGGAAAAGCTTCTATGATGCTTTTTGCCATCAGCACTTTCTTTTCTATTGGTAAATAACTAAACAAAAAATAAATTAAATGCTTTCTTGCACTACAATGTAAATAATTGTAAAAGGTAACACATCGAAAACAAATCATTCTACCATTTCGCACAAAACTATAACTCTAACTGATCTGCCAACCCATCATCAATTGTATTTAACATAACAATGATTAAAATGCACATTGTTTTAATTTATCCATTACTTTAATGATTAAATATTAGTTTTCTTATAATTTTTATCATTATTGTTATTGTTATTAAAATTATTACTATAAGCTTAACATTAAACAAGCTTGATTATTATTGTTAATACTTAATATTAGCATAATTGTTACCGTATTGTTATTTCCGCTATTATTGTCGAGTTTATCTATTTCTCAATTTGAGTTTAAACAAGCTAACATTATATAAAATGTAAAAATACATACTCTCCAAATAAGTCAATGAGATGACTACATGCTGCCTTGACCATTGCCAAACAAGCTTCACGTGCCATTACGGCTTTGTTACCCTCTTCTACTATCCACTTTTCTTTTGGATGCTTCTTTAATACCACAATAATTAAAACGTCTATAGATATTTAAAAATAATAATCATTATAGTTATAATATAAAAATAATAATCATTATAGTTTACTCAAATGCATTATGTATACACTATTTTTATTTTACACATCAAATTGATTTATAATATTTGAAGCAGAATTTTAGTGGCACCTTAAGATTCTTGCATGAGAACATACGTGTTTTGGCACATGTGTATTAATCCGTGATGCCGATTAATTTTTTTTTTTAATCGATTAATCGGCAACGCGGTATATTAATTAATCGATTAATAATCGATTAAAAACAAATGCCTATGACGTCTACGTTAATAAGAGTTAGGGGGTTTAAATGGTATGTACTTTATACTTGCCTATTCCAGCATACGCTGCAATACTCATATTTTAGATTTTGATAAAATTTATGCAATTTGGGAAAAAAATAACCAAAAACTAAAAAATTATTCGATTAAAGGTTTGGCCGATTATTCGGACAATTAATCAATTAAACATCAAACCCTTACTAAGTTGTATTCAAGTGTGCATGTATGTGAATGTGAATGTACACTTGCCCATACATACAAGCACACATATACAAATACACTTACAGTTACATATATACATTTTTGTAGTAACATATTTGAAATAGATTTTTACTATAAGATATAATACTGTAATATATGCCGTTATTACTTGAAATCACAGTAACAGGCACGTCCCTTGGTCGTTTACGCACAACTTGCTTGCTCGTGCTTGGCTGTTCCTCTTCCATGTCTTCCATTTGATGCACATCTGCAGCTGAAGTTATGCTAGTCATGCTGGTTTCTGGTGTAGAAGTCTGCAATGGTAGATAATATTGTTGCCAAGCTTCTGATAGCTTCATCAGCATTTAAAGCATAGACTATTGCACCTGGAATTAAATATTGCACAATTTCATCATCATCGATATCTGTACCATCATCCATTTTGAACAAAGCGTTATCAAAACCAAGCTTTTGGGCAGCTACATAAAGAAACTTTACATAGCCTAATAATAAAAAAGTGAAATGAACAAAATTGAAATTACAGAAATCGGATTCATAATTGTCAGACTTTTTAACACAAGCAGGATAATGAACTAAATTTAGGTGTCAATAGTTTTGTTGAAAATAATTCCCTGTACATTGTGTGGTGATTGAGTATAAGTTGATCTAAATATGAAATCATGCCATGCAATGTCTTAGGACACAAAATAATGTCTATAATCTCCATTAAAAGAGTGACCAACCGCCAATAAGTATTTTCACAGTCTATAAGATCTCCAAGTATTAAACCAATAAGTCTACTTAAACACAGATATTGAGCAGCACGCTGACCCAGAAGATTATCACCTGACTTCAATTTTTCTAAAGTTATACAAGACGGCTTATCTCTCTTTTCATGTGTGGCATAACAAAATGCTTTCAGTCAAGAATTGAGCTGATTACATATAAAAATTTTATCGACAATAATAAGCTGGTATAAAACTGATTTTAACACATAAGAAAAAACGCCTTCAAATATATCGTGCATAACATCCACACAATAGTTGTCAGTAACTTTAAAATAATGCAAATCATTAAAGGGTGATTGTCGCTTTAAACCAGTATTTCTTGTGTTGCAGTCTTGCACATCTTTTTCATGCTGTTCAGCAGTTCTTTGTTCAAAATCTCTGGCTCGGTGGTGATCTTGAATGCTTTCAACAGTTGCGCAACACAACCGACATATGCAACCAAAAGTAAAACTCTCTTGGAAACCTAACATTCCATGAGCACCTAAATTGTCAGCCAAAAACAAAACAGCAGTCCCCTTAACTGTCTGACATGCTTTACTGAGCACAATTTCAATACTCTTTATTTCTAATGTTTTAATATCCTTAATCATTTCTTCAAGAACTGGTTCATATCCACGCGCAGTTTTTGTATCTTCTGTATAAAAAAGATATACCAGATGAATATGCATGAGGCGGGAGTTTAAATAGGATGGCAAGTTCCGTATCATCATATAGACTGCACCTAGTTTGTGAATTTTTATTTTCGAGCCTAACGGATTAACAGTTTCAAAATCGTCGAAATATAAATGTAACTGTAAGGCATCCGAATTTTCTATAAGCAGTTGACATTCTTTGAAACGAGAAGCATCGCTAAAGTCACTTATAAAATTATTTGTGTTCCTTTGTTGTTTTTGTCATACATATAGATATGTATATATAGCATGTACACATATGTATAGTATGTATAGTATGTGTATAGTTATGATTATAGCTATGTATAGTATGTATATGTACATATAGCTATGTATAGTATGTACATATAGCTATGTATAGTATATATCATACATATAGCTATGAACAAATCTAATTGTCTGATGAATTGGTATATACTGGTATGTATTAGGAATAAGATATTGACATATTTTGCCAGTTTCCTTATCCAAACGGGATTCATAACGAACAGATATTGGACGTCCAACCGGCTCAACAAATTTTATATGATTTTTAAAATGTTTCAATTGCTGCTCAAAGTTTCCTACTTCTTTCAAAATTGGCTTAATACTGTCGATTTCTTAAATTACTGATTCAAGTTGAGTTTTGGTTGTGGATATATGAACTGCATCTAAATTATTTGCAACATTCTTTAATTTATCAGAAAACATTTGACACAGCCCCTCTAATAAATTTGTAAATCCCTCTTGTATAATATCTAAGCACCCATACTTAGCATAAACTTTAAACAGTAGCTGTCTTAGCTGTTTCGTAAAGCCGGTAACTTTATTTTTTTCAGGCTCTTCTACTTGCTCACTCATTTCATTTTCATCACACAGATTTTCTGGTTCATTATCAACTGTTTTTTGTTCCATGGACCTTGCTTTCTACGTAAATGAGTCGATAATGAGCTTAAGCTAACAAAATATAACCCTAACCCTAACCCTGACAGCCATCTTGTCCACAATGAAGTGCTACTTTATCATATTTAGCTAAGCTAAGTCTCAAGTGAAAATGTGTTAAGAAGTTCTTAATTTTAAAAGCATCAATACTTTTTCTACATACTCAGCAGTAATAGCCAATTGTTTCGTGTAGAAGAAACCTAGTTGTTTGCACCTTTTATTTGAGATGACCACTTATAAGAAAAGTTATGAATAACAATACTCAATGATTATTACCTTTGGTTTTCAATTCAGCCAAATTACTTCATACCACAGCTGCTTTTACCGTACCGTCTAGAGTCCAAACTTTCAACAATTTATTAGACATTAACAAGCAAATAACTATTTACAACTAGAAACACAAGATTATATTAATTAAATCATATTATAAGATGCATCAACAACAAGTTATATTAAAATAATACAGTAAAATCAATTAAAACCATAATTTCATACAAAATATAATAAGTTATTTAAAATATAGGTTAATAATAATAATTATTATTGTTATATACCACTAAAATAAAAGAAACTTAAAAACCATAGCTTAATAACAGGAAGTAATGTGTTCAGTAACAACAAATACATCAAACTGATAAACTTAAAAGCTACTTGCTTGTAATTGAATGAAAAGTTACAACAATTACGGACAAAATTTAAAATATGTCATTAAAGTACGTCATGCTAGTATTTATGCATTAAATTACAATAAAAATAAATTTATTTTCCTTATTACTCTATTTAGTGATTACAATTATAATTGCAATGTATAGAGTGATAATAGAGTTAAACTTCTTCTTAACAATTATTGCAACTATTAAACTAATTTGACAAAAATACAAATTTAAGCATTAATTTTAAATAAAATTATTAATTTTAAATAAAATTATTAATTTTAAATAAAATTATTAATTTTATTTAAAATTAATGCAACTATTAAACTAATTTGACAAAAATACAAATTAAAACATGACTTATCTAATGGTTTTGAAGTAATACGATGCACAATGAAAGTAAACAAAAATATTAGAAAGACTTGCTACTTATGACAGTATTCATTAGCAACACAAATTCTAATATCTGATTTAAAATGTAATTAAATATAAATTAGTATTTGACCAAGAGCTATTTTACAGTTTATATACTAACACTAATTATCGCTCATGCAAAAACATTACTAGAAATCAAATAAGTTTATATATTTAATTAGCATCAAATACAATGTATTACGCAAATATTTGAATAATCATTTACATTTGCCTTAGTTACATTTACACCATTGTATCTATTATATTTGTGCACCTATTAATGCAGCATGTATATTGAGTGAAAGTATATAAATGTGAATAAAGAACAGCAATTAAAAACAAAAGATTTAACTACTCTTTTATATTATAACACCAAGGTGTTATTTTTAAACATATTGTAACAAAAAATGCTTCTTACCGAAAAAAACAAAAGTATTTCTTTTCTTCTCTTTGTTCCAACTTCGAAATCAATTTCCCTCCAAAACGAAACCGCTAACACGCACGTGTCATTAAAATGGCGGCTACACAATATTGTGTTAATTCTACTTTGTGTGAAAATAAAACTACCCAAATTTTTGTGTATCAAAACTACGCGTTTATTTTTCCAGTGTATTCTCTGGACCTATTGTAAGTGCTGGGCACTTACAATAGGTCATGCTAAATGGCCTTGCTAAATCAATAACATCTCCATGAAAGTACTAAATCAAACTTCTCAATGAAACAAATATCAAAAAAAAATTCTTTTTTCACACCTCTTTTCTTACCAAATATAGTCAAAGCCGGTTTTCAATCATGGACCTCCAGTTCTGAAGCCTAAACTTTAACCAGTATAACACGGCTGTTTTTCGCTAAATCTAATTTAAACTGATTTTTATTTCTTACCTCAAAAGCTCTTTTTTATGGAATAGTTTTGTCTAATTATGATTTCTCAAATACACCTTTCTTTTTCTTTCGAACTTAAATTAAAAGATATTTTTTTTTAATAAAAAATATATTTCATATACCTTATTCATTTTCTAGTTTATGTAGATTTGTTTTTATTTGTTTTTTTTAATTTATCTTATTATATTTAATATTGTAAAGGGCTTCAAGATAAGGTTACATAATTTTCTAGAAGTCCTGCCTATCATCTTTTTAAGTTAATTTGTTCAGTAATAGTTATTTACTAGTATAAATAGATATATAAATACATACCTTGAATGCCGTGATAGAATAGTAATTTTCATAAATATTGCAATGACGTTCTAATAAAACTAAAGTTTACAACTAATTAAAATGAAATATTTTCACTCTTAACAAACTTTGTTAAAACCTCCAAACATTAGACAACTAAAATAAATGATAACTTGGTTACACAATTACATGATTATCAACGTGTTAAGACATCAATTAATTGCACAGACTGTCTCACTGTGATTCACAGAGTATTCTGTCTAACTGTGATTCACAGTGTATTCTGTCTCACTGTGATTCACAGAGTATTCTGTCTAACTGTGATTCACAGTGTATTCTGTCTCACTGTGATTAGCAGAGTATTCTGTCTAACTGTGATTCACAGAGTATTCTGTCTAACTGTGATTATTTAAAGTTTTTGGATACTGCTCTAAGCAAACGTATTAAAAACAAATCAAAAGTAAAAAGTTAAAGTTTACTGAGCTAACTCTTAATAAAAAAATTGCATTTTATAACTTTCCTGAATTCAACAAATCAAAAAGTTAGATTTTATTACTTTCCTAAATTCAACGAATCATAAAGTTACATTTTATAACTTTCCTCAATTCAACAAATTATAAAGTTACATTTTATAACTTTCCTCAATTCAACAAATCATAAAAATATATTTTCAACTCACTTTTATGTTTTAAAAAAAATATTTGACACACTATTAATTTCATTAATTAACTAATTTGTTGAAATTTTTTAAAAACTATTATTAATTTTTAATTAATTCTTGTTTAGTTGCTGTTAGAAGATTGAAACTACATTATATTACAACTTATGGTGATTTTAATCAACAAATCAATCATCTTTTCACAAACCATTTTGATTTGGTTACTGTGGATGAAATTGATTATAAAAACTCTCTAGAAAAAAATGAGTGGGAAGATTTTATTGAAAAACAAAACGGTTATGAAACAATAACATTTGATGAGGTGTTTGCACATGAAAAACCACTAATTTTGATTTCTGGTGTTGCCGGTATTGGAAAAACTTATTTTCTTGAAAAATGTATTTATCGTTGGGCTGAAGGACAAGTTTTAAAAAATGTAGATTTTTTTTTTTATTTCAAAATAAAAAAGTTAAATGATTTTCAGAACATTTCAAGTTTGAATGAACTAATAAAGAAGTTTTATGGAAATATATTGAAAGTTTCAGAAATTTCCAATCAATGGTCAGTTGCACTGATATTTGATGGATTAGATAAATTTGTTCACCTCGACAAATTTTTTAGTCATAAATTAGGTAAATATTCCGATATGCCATTAATCAATACATTAGAGGATGTACTTAGCATGAAAAGAATCAAGTGTATTTTTGCAGGAAGAGTTCAAGCTATAGCGAAGTTCTCAAGAACTAGCAAAGAAAGTAATAAAATAAGAAACATTAATATAATGGGATTGAGCTGTCATGGTATTAAATTCTACATGGAAACCACTTCACTAAGTAATACTCTAAAAAATGATTTGAATGAAATTTTGTCATCTTCAATTGAAGGAAAGTCATTACTCTCTGTTCCTCTTTATCTAAAAGCGGTATGCGAAGCTGTTATAAAATTGTTTCTTGTATCTGTAAAAACATTCACTGAACTCCAAATATTAATTTTGTATCACTTTATCCAAAATACCAAACCTGAAATCCCATTATTTGATAAACTAATGCAAAATAAAAATATTTTTTTAGAAATTTGCAAAGTTGCATTTGTTTTGATTAAAAAGAAAAGTTTTTATATGTTGCAAGAAGAAATCCACCATATCAATAACAAACACGGTTTTGAAACAATTGGTCTTATTGAAATTTCACAAGTTAACAAACAGTACGAATTCACTCATTCTATATTAATGAAATTGTGCGCATCTATTTATATGTATTTGAGTGTAAGTCCTCATATAGCACTTCAAGATATACTACTTCACGAATGTATACCTTCTGTATGTGGCTTGGCGTACAGCAGAGAAAAAGTATTTTTTAGTTTATTCAGAAACTTTGAAAAACCCGGTTTCGAAAAAAAGTCTTGGCTTCAAGATATCTTTCGTAAGTCAGATGATTCTTTTTACCTTAGAGCTAAGTATATATACATACATACATATATATATATATATATATATATATATATATATATATATATATATATATATATATATATATATATATATATATATATATATATATATGGATATATATATATATATATATATATATATATATATATATATATATATATATATATATATATATATATGTATATATATATATATACGCATATATATATATATATGCATATATATATATATATATATATATATATTATATATATATATACACATATATATAAATATATATATATATATATATATACATATATATATATATATATATATATTTATATATATATATATATATATATATATATATATATATATATATATATATATATATATATATATATATATATATATATATATATATATATATATATATATATATATATATATATATATGTATATATATATATATATATATATATAATATATATATATATATATATATATATATATATATATATATATATATATATATATATATATATATATATATATATATATATATTATTTACAGGGGCGGATCCAGCATTTTTTTGTCTTTGAGATTGCTAACTTCCAGACATGGAGCAAACTTCAAACTTTTAAATGTTTATACTTATGTCAAATAATGTTTTTTCAAAAAATTGCGATGATTGGAGGTTGGGAACAAAAAAGCCCCAAAATTTGCGCCTTCACTCCCCCAAACGTGAGAGCAACAAGTTGATGAAATAATGTTTATACTATTTTTAACTAGACTTATATTTATCGATAAAATTGAAACTTCATAGTAAAATAATTTAGCATTCAAAAACTATGACCATATAAAATTTGCAACCTCCTCAAATTGAAGGGGTTGCAAATTACACTTGGCGGATTTTGCTGATTTGTTAAAATAAAAGGTTTAATACGTCATCGTAGAAGTATTATATTATTCCCTTTATTAAAATTAGAAAGGAATTATGCCAGATAGAACTGAGATTTCATGACGAAATAGTACTTATTTTTAATACATAGATTACTTTATAACGATATTAAACATCTGATACAAGCAAGTACAACTTAAAGAAATAACATGATTGGGAGAGTTTTCTTCAGCAAGCTTTAAAAACGCCTTTAACTATTAATATGAAAACAATAACAATAAAAATTTTAAAATTTAAAAAATATATAAAAAGTTTTTAATATATACTTTTTTAATACAGATTTTATAATCAAGGTCAAAAAACATTTTTATAAAAAACACATACTTGCATACAATTGTTACTATACTAGGTTTCAATTTTTAATACTGTTGTAAATTCGTGCGCATTTCAATTCCACTAACTTGTTTTCGATTCCTTATAGATAAACAAACCTTAAAACACAATAAAGAAAACATTAAATATAAATGATATACCATAATATAAAATAAAAATAAATTTTTACTAATGACTCTATAAGAAACGTTTGTTGTTAATTCTTTATTTCTAAATTGCTAATAAAAGTTAAGTTATTTATTCTACATTTCGTTATATTGAAGAAAAATTAAATGCGCTACAGGAGATAACCTTACCTGATAGCTGAAAAGTTCTAAGATTTTTACACACAACAATGTTTATTATTATTCATCTTTTTGTTTAATAATATACACGTTAAAATTAGAAGTATCATAATAGTGTTAACATTATTTTTTGACATTATGAACTTAAACAAATTTTCTTAGAACTTAAACAAATTTTTGTCATAATAATGTCTCGGCCAATGTCACGTCTATTTTCAAAAACGGCACTTAACTAAATACAGGAAACTACCGGCCAGTATTGCTGACGTCAATTGCGTACAAGACTCAACCTTAGTTAACGAGTGGTTATCAAAGGCATTACAACAGGATTGAAAGTAGCCACTAGTGGCGCTGCTCGTTTTTGGCTCCATTCCTCTTTGTAATCTTCATAAATGATTTGTCGGCTTCATTACTCATTATACAAAGCTGCATGCATGAAAATGATTCGAACTGTATCAATCTTAATCATTGACAAAGCAATGGTCGCCTATTTGGCTCATGCATTTTAACGTTAAAGAATGTAAAGTAATGCATTCTGGCCGCGCATATAACAAATCAGCGTGTTAAGTTAAATGATCAAAATTTGTTATCAAAAAATAAAAAAAAAAGGACCAAATAGAGAACTGTGAGATACACCATATGCAACGGATTTGTTACTAGATTTTTAACCATTATTACTTATAGATTGTTTGCAATTTGAAAGATATGATCAAAACCGGTCATTTACAACATCACGAACATTGTAATATTTTAGTTTAAAAATCAAACTTTTTTGATCAACACTGTCAAAAGCATTTTTTAAATCAATAAAAAGAACACAAACAAACAACGCAAAACAAAACAACGCAAAGCAACACAAACAAAATTATTAAGAGCTTTTTAGACTTTCTTTAGTTATCGATGCGCAGCAAATACAATTATTTGATTGAAAATTAAATTGAAACTCGTATAAAAAGTTTAAAGTGCTTAGAAAGTTTAAACTCAAAAAAACAAAAGTTTTTTTTAAAATATACTAATGTTAGATAATAACACAAAAACATACTAATGTTAGATAATAGAGAAATATGTTTATAGTTATTGCATCAAAACAGCTTCAAGTTCTTATCACTTAATATAAATTACATAAAAAAAATCACTCATTAGATCTTTTAATCTTAACATTTTTGGAGTAGATTTTTAATAAAAATAGAGTTTTTGCGTTTTTTTATTAAACAATAATATTTCTTTTAAAATCAATGGCTTAAATAGACCTTTGAAGCTCTCATTAAAAGGGACATGGGATCTAAATTGGAGTATTAAATCTAAAATCCTTTATTTTCAGTAATAAAATTTTAGAAACAAGAGTTATCATTATTATATAAGAGTTTTTATTATTATAATACTATTGTTATCAATGTTATTATGACATCATCACAGTCATTTGAAAAATTTGTTTTTTTCTACAGTTTCGTTTGTTTCTGTTTTTTAAAAGAAGTTTTTTCATATTACTATAAAATTAATATTTTTATTTTTTGGGAATATTTTTTCTTATGTAGTAAAGGGGGCTTCAATAATCCCTTATCCTATGCACGCCACTGTTTATGGCAATGTAAAAAAAGGACACGGTCTGTTCTAAGTAAATTGAATTTTTGTTTTTTAAAAAAACAAGGTTTCTAAATTGAGCAAATAAAGCAGATTTTTCCATACATGGATACATGCATACACTCAGATGCATTTGAATTAAGAATGTTTTTAAATTTTTGAAATATTTATTGACACCGAAAATTTTTTAATGTTTCACAAATAATTTCATCTTTAGAGTTCAACGACAGAAGATTGTTTATTCGATGTCTTTATGAATCCCAAACCTCGTTTAATGACATTTTGAACGTATCTATGGAGAAAATAATAGGGTGGTATCAAAACCATTCCCTTGCAGAAATAATGGCAGAAAAATACTTTATAAAAAAAACTGTAGAACTTCAAAAACAAATGGATATGAAAGATGGATATGATATAAAAGTTCGCCTCAAGGGAATATTAAAGCAAATAGTAGAAGCAATACAAAATGTTAGTCGCTATAGCAACAAAATTAACGATAATGAAAATATTCTTAAAAAAGTAGAAAATATACAAAAAGATATTTTAGGAGAGAAACATGAGGACACACTTGCTACACAATTTTTGATAGCTATGTGTTTATATAATAAAAAAGTATTTAGTAACGCGGAAAATTTGTTTCGGGAAGTGGAAAACAGGCAAATAGAAATATTAGGAGATAGAAAAGAACCCTTAATAAAAACTAAATACATGATTGCAATGTGTTTATATAACAAAAATCAATTTAGTAATGCTGAGTATTTATTGAGGGAAGTAAAAAATATGCAAGAAGAAGTTTTTGGAACAAAAAACGAGGATACAATAAATACTAACTACTGGATTGCAATATGCTTGTTTGATAAAAGACAATTTGAAAATGCAGAAAAAATATTTAAAGAAGTAGAAGGTTTGCAAAACGAAATTTTTGGGGAAAAACATCAAAAAACTCTAAAAACTCGTTACTGGATTGCAATGTGTTTGTATGATAAAAAAAAGTTTGATGCTGCAGAAAAGTCTTTAAGAGAAGTTGAAAACATGCAGTATAAATATTTAGGAGAAAAACACGAAGATACATTGACTACTAAACATTGGATTGCAAGATGTTTATACGAAAAAAAAAAAATTGAAGAAGCAGAAAAACTCTTTAGAGAAGTGGAGATTTTGCGAAAAGAAGTTTTAGGAGAAACACACGTTGATACATTGAATACAAAACGCTGGATTGGAAGTTGTGTCAGTAAAAAATGAAAAAAAAAAAAAACTTCGATTACAAATAGAAATTAGATCAATGATTATTTTTAAATCAATGATTATTTTTAAATATTTTTTGAGTTTAAAATGTTATTATAGTAAAGTGATTGAAAATAGTTTAATTTATTTTAGAAATCGGCTAATTAGTTTTACTTTTATTTGTTATATTTAGTTTAATTTGTTTTTTCTATTTCAGTGTTTTATACAATTACTAATTTAGTGTTTAAAACGCGAAGGCAATCATTTTTTTATTGATGTTTACGATGCTGCCGTAATTTTTTTTTTGTATTAGTTTAAAATCGGTTATAGATAAATTGCATACTGTTTCTTTGCAAATTTAGTTGCATATAAACATAAACTTAGGGCTATGTGTTTTTTATTAATTTATATATATATATATATATATATATATATATATATATATATATATATATATATATATATATATATATATATATATATATATATATATATATATATATATATATATATATATATATATATATATATATATATGTTTTACTATGTTCATTGTATTTATAAAATATATATTGTTAATACGCTTTACTATGTTTATCTGTTTATATGCTTTGTTTATTTACTATGTACAAGGCACTAATCTTTTACCCCTAATGTTTCTAACTATTGTAATTTATATTTAGCTATCTTCACACATATCCAATTTTGGTCTTTTCGCTGATGAAAATAATCTTTTTTACACCCATTCTAATATAAAAATAGAAAAATAATTTTATAAAATATATAAAATATAAAATAATTTTATAAAATATGTAAAATATAAAATAATTTTATAAAATATATAAAATATAAAATAATTTTATAATATATAAAATATAAAATAATTTCATAAAATATATAAAATATAAAACAATTTTATAAAATATATAAAATATAAAATTATTTTAAAAAATATATAAAATATAAAATAATTTAAAAAAATATATAAAATATAAAATAATTTTATAAATTATATAAAATATAAATTAATTTTATAAAATATTATCAAAATAAGTTCTTTATCGTAAACTGTGAACTGGAGAACCAACTAGTTCAAATCAAACTCTCATTTTAAATCTAAAATCTCTCTTTAAATAATAGCAAAACTAAATTTACTTCATCGCTAATTCATTGAGTTCTAATGACTTGCTTCTTTTACTTTCTCAGCTAAGTCTAAATAACATTATAGTTAACCTAGCTTTACCTAAAATGTTAGATATATTATTTGATGATTATCAAAATTTAAAAATCATATTATGCTTATTGAAAATGAAGTTTCAAACAATTGTCATTATCCAATAAACAAAATACCTAATAAAGAAAAAATTTAAAAAGATATATATACACACACACATATATATATATACATACACACACACATATATACTCCTAAAATTCATTAATATAAGAAAATTAAAAAATTAAAAAAAACTTCTAAAAATAAGTTATGACAACAAAGTAACGAAACTCTAGGTTAGCAAAACTTTTACATTTTGCAAGTGGGTGGGGCAAAACGGGACAGTTAAAAAGCAGCAGATATTCGTCAATTTTAAAGCTTTAAAAATGATGAAAAATGAAGGCTATCTATCGCGTAAATATGTTTTATTTTTTATTTTTATTTATTTATTTATTTATTTTGTCATAAAATGAATAATATTTTACAATGTTTTTTTACAACATAAAAATTATAAGATTAAAGTTTCGACCGGAGCTGGCAGAAGACATGATCTTATCATCCAGCCCTGTTAATATAACTAAAAAATTCAGCCGATAAAAATGGAAAAGGAAAAAAGAAACTAAAGCAAGAACTGATTTTAAGAAGAAAAGAACTTAAAAATCAAATTATTATTTACAGAAAGAGAAAAAAAATAATTATTATTATTTCTTCTCATTATTATTATTTTTTTTAATTCTCTATTTTATTCTACTTTTATTTTTATTATACACGCACGCACACACACATACGCACACGTACACACAAATATATGTCCGTTCACATATACATACAAATCAAATAAATCAGTATTACATTCCATCTACAAATTGCGTAAGATATAATAAATATTGCATTTACAAATTACGTTATTATTGTAAAATAAAATAATATCGTACATGTTCTAAGTACCATACAATATAATTGTGATGTTGAGTCAATTTATAAGACATTAAATAACTAAGATTACCAAAAGTTTTTAATAATACGATAGTAATTGCTTTGTGTCAAAACCAAATAAGTGTTGTTTTGTTGCACGTTTAAAATGTTGAGTTGAATTTAAAGTTTTTATATTACTTGTTAAAAGCAAGTTCCATAACCGCGGCCCTCGGCAAGATATCGAAAAATAAGCTTGTTTTGATAATGTTTTTGGTATAATAAAATTATTTGTTGAATATTTAGTTTCGTATTTGTGGTTTAAAGAAAAAAAATAAGTTTGGAAAATGCTTGGTAGCATACCATTTTTAAACTTAAACATGAAAATAAGTATATTAAGAATATTTATTTCATAGACATTAGGCACTCCAATTTCTCTTAGTAGTGGTCTGGCACTAGCGTATTTATTTGCATTTAATATCAAGCGAATTGCTCGTTTTTGTATTTTGTAGATCATATTTAACTTTGAAGGATAAGTACTTGCCCAGATAATGTTGTAGTAGCTGATGCAGCTATGAATAAATGCAAAATAAATATTTTTTAAACAGTTTGTGTTTAGGAGATGTTTTGTTTTATACATAATACCAATAATTTTTGATATCTTGTTTTCTATTACTTTGATATGATTACTCCAGCTAAGATGTTCATTAAGAATTACGCCTAAAAATTTAATTGAGTATTCTCGTTTAAGTTTAGTTTTATCAATTAGTAAATGTTCAGACATTAAATCAATTAGTAGCTGTTCTAATTCTAAGTTTCTGTTTACTCACAACTAAAACTGAGTTTCATCCCGTTTTGGATGATTGATCTTTCTTATATAATTTCCTACCTTTTTTGCTACATTAAACACAATTATTAATCGAAGTTAAGTTATAAAAATAAATATTAAAAGAATTTATTTGAGTTTATTGATAAAACTGATTTTATAAATAAAAACAAAATTTTAGATTAAAAATAAAATTATTAAACTGTAAGGAGCATTGCGAAATGTAGTAATATACTCAATTATATAAATATTTTTGTTGTCTCGAAATGTTGTTTCGATATGCCCCACAAAGTCAGTTTACTGAAATTGATACTGTTCAAAAAGTTCCAAATCTTTTTTTAAAACCAGATTCTAAAAAAGGATAAAAAATACTGTCTGAAAAATATAAACTTTTTTACGTATATTTTATAAATAAAGTAAATTCGCAAGAGTTCAAAATGAATTTTTCGTTGCTGTATCGCTTAAGAAAATAAACAAATTTTAATTTTCGCTTACTTACTAATGCCTTTTGGTACTTTTAAGACATTTTTTTTATTTCTAAAATTAATTTTTTTTCAATAATGAAGCACAAGAAATTAAAATGTTGTATAAAAACAATTTTTTGAAAAACAATTATTTGTAGTTAAGGCTCCAGGCATAATTGTCCCGTTTTGCCTCGCTCTACCGTATATATATTTTAATTTTTTTTGTTCTTTGTTACAATTAAGATACAAATACAAATATATATATACAAAAAAATTACAAGTGAAAGAATAAAGAATGCAGATACTCAAAGAAGACCATTAAATCTTTTTACAAAGAACCGCCATTAAAGAAATTAGAAAGAATTTTTAAACATATCATTTGTTGTGGTGTTTGCGACTTGCCTCAAATAAACTAATGACTTACAATAAAAAATGCATAAGTTCAAATGACTTGCATAAAGTCTTTTGAACCGCTGACACAAGTGAACAATAACAACTTTCAATTACTTTTTATTTAAAAAAAAATTTTCTATAGTTTTTTAAATATCACTTCAAGCGCCCAATAAACCTTATTTATTAAATAGAATCTCTGAAAAACTTATTATCAAATACATTAATAAAAGTTTTGGACTAAGATACTTCTAAATACGCTTGGTTGTTTAAGGGTAATTCCATGTCAAAACAACAACAAAAGTTCAAAAAAATAACCCACTATCTCTAAATGACTTAATTTTTGCAACAAAGATACCTAACTAGGCTAAAAAGAATTCCCCAAAGTTGTTTTAAACAAATCGGAATATTTTAGAAGTTATGCTCGTTTAAAATTTAAAACTTAGTAACATTTTTACTCATGATGCTCCCCTAGCAACGTCCTTAGTAACAAGTAAATGCTAATACATACGTTGTTACCTCAAATATATTGTTTTATAATTTGAAATTTTCCACATATTATTAGATGCTAAACTATAAAATTATACCAAGAAATAATATTTTTATTTATTTATTAATAAGTCAATAAGAGTAAATCGGCGTTTTTAATAAAATTGAAAAGTAAACATGCTTACTATAAAAAGAATTACAGAAAAGGTTGTGATCTATATATTTCCAAACTTCATAATCTTAAAGTATATATAAACATCTAAAAAAAACAAACAAAACTGAGCTGTTTTTTGACTTACTAATCTAAACAATTTAATTTTTATTTTTGATTGAAAGTATATTGAGATTGAGACAGAAGATTGATTGGTACTTATGTTTAGGCACAACCAGAAAGTAAGAATTCTTACTTATGTGTAAAACTACAATATGCATATTTAATAAACTCAATTAAAAATATTTAAATACTAAAAACAGGTGTTTTTACTCAAAGCTAGTCAAAAAATAAGAGGTATTTTCACTTAGGTATAAAACTGCAATATCCATGACATGTCCATAAATAAACTTTAAATATCAAAACGCATTAACTCTTTGAATTGTTTGTGCTTTTATGAATTGATAAATTTTTATACAAATTATTGAACTTCAAATATTCCTTTGTTTTTCTTTGGACTGTAAAACAAAACAAAATTAGGTAACATTTTTTAATAAATGCAAAATATTGTCATATACATATCATAGACATAAGCAAACTGTCGATTCGAAGTAATAATTGATAAAAGGAAGCAAGAAAATGTCTTTAAAATTCAAGGCCATGTTGGTGCATAAATTAAAATTCCATGTCAACTTTGCACATCATTTTGCATCTTGCAATTTTTAAACTTGTAGGTCAAGATAGGGATAGTGTCATCACTGCAGTATTTCATCTTAACTTCATTATGACATACAGGAATAAATTCATGAAAGTCTCTTGTTCCTGGTATTGTTTTTACATTTTTAAATTGTTCAGATTGTAATAATCTTGTTTCTATCAAACTTTCACTTGAAATAAAAATAAAGTTTATACCTTTGATGTTGTTAGTGCAATATGTAAACATATCACGTGAGTTTAATATTTGATTTGTAGAAATTCTCTGCAAACTTGCATTAGCTACAAGCCGTTTAACTGTTCCTCCTATACCATCACAAGGTTGTTTTCCATGGCTGGTTGCAAAGAAAACCCATTTTGCATCTATTCCAAAGTCTGATTTATGCTGACATAGGTTAAATATATTTTTGCAGTTTTTATATTGAGATGAACAGCCATCAGAAAAGTAGACCACGTTTACAATGCTGGGTATTTTTTGCTTCAGATTATTGATAATTGATTTTTGTACCTCGTAAACCATTGGTACATCATGAGTGTTATCATCTAATATAATGCAATATGAAGTGGAATGCAACACTTGATTTTCTTTATAGTACACAATCACTGGATGAAGTGTGCATTGAAGATTATTCCAATGGAAACCTTGTACTTCATCCTGAACCACAAAACTATAGTTTTCTGCAAAATCTTCTAGAATTATTGCGCTACCTGATGACAGTTCTTCTTTAAGATTTTTTAAATTTTTAGATTGGCATTTAGAAATATATGAATGCGTTGTTAGCTTGACTAGTTTTTCCATCACCATATTTACATAATCTGGTATGGTTACAAGCTGTATAACTAAATCTGATCTATCAGTAGTAACCCATTGGTTAAATTCGATAGTATCTTCTTACTCAAACTGCCCTATTAGTTTGAATAGCTTTTCTTCTAATTTAGATGTATTTTTCGGACATAATGTACATCGATGTAACATGCATTCTTTGTTTTGCATATCACAAACAGTAAATTTTTATAGTTCGTGATAATCAATTTTAATGGGTAGGAGAATTAACTTCATGTTTTGATGGTAGATACAAACGCACACAGAATGGGTTCCTGATGAGTTTGGCAAAACACACCATTTAGGTCTTAGAACACAAAACTTGGAAAAACCTAACTTTACATGTGGATATAGAATTTTAAATGAGACAAATAACTCTTTTAAGCTTGACAAAAGTAGTCGCTTTTGCATATGGACTTTCCGACTAACACCTACAAAATCCTTTTGAACAGGCATCTAGCGAGAGTTTTTATCATTTTCATAAAAAATTTTCACTAAAGTATTTATTTGATCAGGGAGCATTTTACCTCGCTTAGTTTGTGGAACTGCAAGAACTCCTTCCTTCTTTGCTAAAGATCTAGATTTTATTATTAGATAATTTGAAACACTAAAATACTCACTAGTTGCTTTAATTGACCATTCTTGTGGGCACAAAGTCAATACTTGAATTTTGTCCCTAAATGAAAGTAGTTAGGAAATGCCGATTCTAGCTCATTTTTATTATCATTTCTCCCTCATTTTCATTTTCAACCATATTTTCAACCATATATTTTAAAAAATATAGGGTTCATTTCTAACCATGATGTGAATAATTATTACAACTAAGAAATAATTTTTCAAATTTATATAAATTTGAAAAAATCAATTTTTAAAAATCAGAGTCAATTTCATTTCTTGCTGTGACGTCACGTGACTTTTTCTAATAATAAATATTATTTTCTGTTTTTAACTTTTCTTCTTCTAATCTTTCCTTTTCTAACGTTTCAGCATGTAATTTAAATTGTTTTTGCAAATAACGAGCTAAACTTAATCTTCTTTTATAACTTGTTAATTTAATATCTACATCTTTACTTGTACAATATATTTTGTAATTTATGTAAAGAAATTTAACTTATTTTCAATTTTTTATTTTTTATGTAAAATGTACAATTTTTTTCTTGTGCGCTAATTGATCTTTCAGATCTGTGCGCATGCGCTATTTTTAATGAAATCTGGATCTCTTTGAGATCTATGCATAGTAGAAACATTGTCCTATCAGTGCAGCATAGCTCCCAGATTGTCCAATTTGTGCATCACCAGAGTTGAGTGTCACTACCATTCTTCTACCTCTACCAACGCTAGGCATACTTTCAGATGAATTAAAGTTTCTATAAAATGAAATTGTAGTTGTTGGATCAATTGTACTAGTTGATTGATTCAACAATCCTGATACTTCATTATTAAATGAGCTTACATTAGATCCATTCCATGAAGAGAGATAAAAATCTTCTAAACCTGATGAAGCGTAGATGCATCGACTGTTAACATCATATCCAGAAAATGTAGTATATCCATTATTATTATAAGGTGTCCAAGGTTGAATGACAGAGTTAGTATTGGTAGGAGCACCATATCCATCATAGATGCGAATTCTAGATTCCCACCAGTTTCCAGATCCTCCAATGACATGCATTCTAATGTATTTCAAATACACTCCGTTTCCATTATCCATAACATTTATTAGCATATATTCACTACCATAAGTTGTATTTACATATCTAAATGTTGTTGAGTACAACTTAATAGATGAGATAGATCGAGGTATTAGAGGATTAATACTTGTTCATGTTTGTTGTAACGATGAAGTTCTTGTGATAAAAGGTTGCAACCAATAGGTCACTGAATTGCCTGTTCTATTGTATAATTGTATATTCAAACTTGATGTAAAAGGAAGATCAAATGTAAAATATCCTCCTAATGCACTTGTACTAAATACATTACACCCTTGTAAAGAGTTTGCATAATAGGAACCTCCAAGTGGTGCAATTAATAAATCAAAAGCTAAAGCTGTATTATTAATACCTACCCCATCTGTTACAATAGAATCATTACCTATGCAAAGTACATTGTCAGCATATATTTTTAAAAACAAGTTACCTGGTACAGTATTAGGTGCAATAGTAGTTCCTGTAAATGCAATCCACAGTTTTCTTAGAATTCCTGAACTACCACTATAGCTAAAAATAGTATATGATCCTGGAGTTGCATAGAATGCTTGAGATTTTTGTCCAAAGCATATTAAACTTGTATTGGGAATGATATCTAAACTTTGATTTTGCATATCGTCAACATAGCTCTTTGTTACTGCATCCTGTGCATCAGTAGGATTAGCTACATTGATGAGTTTGTTTGTATTTAAATTTATATTAGCAGTTGCAGGATTATAACCATCAGTTCTTAGATACATACTGCTAGAAATCTGATTATTATCTACATAATGTTTTGTAGCTGCATCCTGTGCATTAGTAGGATCAACTACATTGATCAATTTATGTGAATTCAAATTTATATTAGCACTCATACTATTAGTTCCATCTTGTTTTAGACATGCACTGCTAGAAGTTTGATTATTATCTACATAATTCTTTGTAGCTGCATCTTGTGCATTAGTAGGATCAGCTACATTGATCAATTTATGTGAATTCAAATCAACATCAGTAGTGGCTGTATTGCCAACATTAATGTTGATATTTAATCCATCTGTTATGTAACCATATAATGAATTACTACCAGCTATATTCATACTCATTTTTTATATACTATATATATTTTTTTAATTCAATATAATGAATTTTCAATACTTTGAAAATCAACACCTTCATCAAGCTTTTTTAATACATAGAGACACAAGTGTCCGCAAAAGGAAGTGTCTCCAAACTGAATTCTTTTACTATTATAATAAACAGGACTGTGTAAATATTGAACAAGTTCAACTGGAGGTGGTAATGCATAAGAGTCAAAACTTAACTTTTCTTCTCCATCTTTATACCAACAAATCCAATGAAATCCACTCGTACTTGAATCTCCAGTATTTAATATTCCACATTCTTTGTTTTGTGTATTTTTAGGTAATTCATCTCTTACAAATACACCTCTAAAATTTTTAATTTTTAATTTTTTGCTGCTTTTATTAATTGAAAGTTTGTTAAGGGCTCATTTGGTAATATAATTCCTTCAACATTGATATGTTTGTCCATTTTTATTACTTCGTTAGATTTTTTTAGATCTCTTTAGATATAAAAAAGTTACTTACCTGCTTACCTACCTACCTGCCTGTTTATTTTAGTTCATTTTATGAACTCATAGGAACTAATTTATAATGTCCATATGATAATGTGTGAATACCATCTTCTTGAATTACTCTTTTATCATCTTCTGCACTTAATGCTATTTTGTTTATTTCTTCAGTATAAACATCATGGCAATGAGATCTTATGACATTCATTTTTCTCATTTGATCTTTTCTATTCATAAGGCAATCTTTATAATCTTCATGTGTAATATAATTTTTTACTACATTTCTCTTTACTCCTTTACATCTCTTTTTATCTTCTTCATCTATTTTGTAAGAGTACAATTTTGATCTGAGTCCTATAAATTCTGTAATTTGTTTTCCTGCTGACTCATCTTTAAACATTCCTATTACTTTCTTATTTACACCTACTTTAAATCCATTTTGAACAGCTGGATGATCTTTATTAAATTCACTTGTATCAAATTTACTTTCAATATCGTTTGCAATATCTGCATAAAAGTCTTTTGTTTTTATTTCATAGATTAATGAATCTGTATCTGTATATAATAGTTTAGCTTTATCTCCATATTTATTTTTTATGTAATCATAATGAAATTCGTACATTAAAGTCTTGCTCAAATCTAAAATACACATACCTAAATAAATAAGCTTATTATATACAAGTTTTGTTCTTTTCATATGAATAGCTATTAAATTTTCATCAAATATCGTTCTACTTTCATAATTTGGTTTTGATGCTAATTTAATAGCTTCTTCTCTTTTAGAAACTAATCTCACATCAACTCTGTTTTCAATGTTCTCCATTGTCTTTCCAAATACTGAATTGTTCATAAGTTTGAAAAAGTCCTTTTCAAAATCATTTGTTGCTTTTGTTCTTAGATCTGTATTGAGATTAATGTACTTACTTAGCCATGCACTTTCTTCAAACTTTATTCCTCTATGAATTTTAGTTAATTTCATTCCTAATCTTTCATACAGTTTTAAGTTTTCATAGTGAATGATATAATTTTTCTTATGATTTAGATTAGTTACTAATTTTTCAACTTTGTCTATTTTTAATCTTTCAGGAGCAAGTGGATAATCATTATGCAAATCATGTAAATGATCAGTATATTCTAAATCTACTTCTAATATACAAGAAATGGATTTCCAATTTTTTATTTCTTCTTCATTCATCCATTTAAACCCATGTGTAGGAAGTGGTTTGCTCATTGCCCATCCGTATAAATTGTTAGCATCTAAATATTGTATGTAAGTAGATTCTTTACTTTCATCATAATTTTCCATATATTTATTGTTAGCAGTTCCTAACCTGTTAGGAACCATACTAATTCCACCTCTTATTCCTTCTTTTATCATTAAGATCATATCATAATCACTTAATAATTCTAATTTTACTTCTGTTATTTTCAACGCAGCATCCCAAGCTAATCCTGGTGCTGTATAGTACCAAGCAGGATCTAATCTATAATTTTTTATACATACATCTCTAAAATTTTCAAAGACATCAGCTAGTAATAATACATCAGATTCGTTATATAAATTATGATAATCTATGAATGTTTCACAATTAAACTCTTTCCACACCTTTTGAGCATGTAAATAATCTTCATCACTTATTCCTTCATTATTTAATCTTGAATAAAATGGTTCTTTTGGTGTTAATTGTGTTTCATTTAATTTATCAATAGAGTCAACCCATTCATAAGGATAAACACCTTTTCTTAACAATAAATTGAGTTCATTTCCAGAATAGTATCTACTATTATTTTTATATTGATCTTTTGACAAACTTTTAGTTAAACTATCTAAACTAACAGCCATAAATTTAAAACTATCTAGAAAACGTAGATACAGTTTAAACTCAACTTTTTTACCTTCTCTATTCATAAATTCATTTACTTTAAGTTCTTTAGAAAAGCTAATATATTTTTCTTCATTGTTGGGTATACAATTTATATTTCCTCCTTTTGACAATTTCTTTATGAACAAGTGAGAGTCATAACCAGATAAATTGTGAAATAGTACTGGAATGAATTTTGGAATTTTAAATTGTGAATTACACTCATTATGTGCAGCACCTCTATATTTTCCAGTAATATGACAATGATCTCGTACTCTATCTTCATTAAGATCTTTTTCACAAATATGACATATTTTTGCATTATCAAAATTATTTTTGTCTTTCATAGTAAATATCATCTTTTTTGGAAATTTTAAATAATCGTTGTAAATCTTTTTTACATCCTCTTCTAGCATATTAACAAATTTTTGTGCTACATCTTCATTACTTGCAGTGAATGTAACTAGTTTACTTTGATATATTTTTTCATCAAAGCATTTAATATAGTAACAAAATGAACTAGGTGTATGCTTTTGGTATTGCTTTGTATAAGATTCATTTGGATTAGGTGAGCAAGTGTTGATTGGTTTTATAAAACTTTCAAAGTCTGCATAGACTACAAAGGGCACTCTCATAGACTTGTTATAATTTTTAAACTTAATCATTGTATTTGGTTTTGGAAGTTCAATTCGTACTGAATCATGAGTATCACAATACAATTTATGCTTTGACAAAGATTCTTCAGTATCAAATCCTAATAAACAATTTCTACAATAAACTACTTCATGACCATGTTTTGATGTTTGTGATGAAAGTAATCTACATAAACTTTTTATTAAACAATAATGATTGGTTTCATCATTAGAAATGAGTAACAAGTCAATTTGATGTTGTCTGTTAATATTTTTAGATATGTGTAAAGGGTAAACAGAATTTTCATATCCATAGACATTAACACTGATGTCTTGATTATTTTTCTCAAATTGAGTAATCTGTTGTAGTGATACTGGGAATTTTATTTTTTCCCAATTTAATTTCTCAGATTGTTCTTTTAAATCATTATCTATTCTTTCAGAATTTTTTTCTTTAGGATTTAAAAATCTAGCAACACACCACTTAAAACATTCGTTGTCTTCATTCTTCATATTAATAATTGCTTTTTTAGCTGTCAACTCTTGAAGAGGAATGTAAGATTTACCTTTAATAGGCTTATATTCAATGATATTAATGTCCATTTTTTTAACTGAAAAAAATCTCCAACTTGATCCTAATTGTTGAAATGTTGACAAGGATTCTAAAATTTTCTGTTCAGCTCTTTCATAAAAGTCATTTAAATCTGTTGACTCTAATACGACTTCTGCTTTTGTTGAAAATAATGCAATAGTTGTTATAGTTTCTCCTGTTTTAAGATCAGTACGCTCCATTTCACATGAAAGAACAATATAGATCTTTGATCCTTTATTTCTGTTTAGTATTTTAATGACATTATTTTTAGCTGATTTAATAAAGGACAAAGCATCATATTCTTTAACACCTTCAGCTGAAAATTGTTTAGTTACATTTTTAAGAGATGATTGTGATAATTTAAATTCTATTGGTTTCTTTTCTCTCTTTTCTATCTTTTTTTCTTTTTTAGATTCTATAGGTTCACTTTTAAATCTAAAGAAATTAGAAATAGATGATTTTATTGATGTAAGTTTTTCATTTGCAGCCTTTTTAATGTGTTCAGGAACATAGGACATAATCCAATCAGCAAATGAATTCACTTTATTATTAACAATATTAATATAATTACTTGGAACATACTGAGTAGATGTTAGAGCATTTTGTGTAGTGTGTTCTGGAATAGGTCTATCTAATGTAGGAGTTGCATGCTCAATTGCTCTAATGAGATCTGCTTTTTTCATTCTATAATAGTACTTTATTTTTCGCTCTCTTGCGATTTGTTTTAATTCTTTTACGTTTCTATTTTCCATTTTTATATACACAAGAAAATTATTTATATCATTTTCAATTTTTATTTTTTATGTAAAGAAAATTAAATAATACAAAAAACGCTTTCTTTTTATATTTTTATAGAAAAAAGTCTATAAAAATAAATTATTTTTTATTATCTATTTTATTTTTGTGATAATGCATCTTTTTCTTTACTTGCTCTTATTATTTCGATTTTTACTCCATCTATAATTTTCCCATTTCTATTAAAAATATATGTTTTAGAGTGCTTTTCTTTTTTATTATAGTCATAAAATGATTTGTAATTTTTAACTTCACCAGTTTCCATATTAGTAAGTTTAATTCCCCATGGATCTGTTCTAATTTTTGTGAGATAATCATATTTAGGATCTCTTTCTTTTTTTTCTTTTGTTGGAAGAAATTTTGGTCTTCCAGCAGATTTTTTTTCTTTTACTATTTTTTCTTTTTTAACTCTTTTAACTCTTTCAATCTTTGGTTTTTTTTGTTTTTTAGTAATGATATTTGTTTTTACAGAATCTTTATCAATTAAATTATGATCCATAGCAATCATAACTAATGCCATAGGATCTTTAGATGTTTGTTGTATATTATTATCTTTTAGTAAATTTAATAAATACTTTTTTGTATATTTTATTTTCTCACTCATTCTTTTATATATAAAGAAAATTTATTTAAATTATTTTCAAATAATTTAAATAATAGTATTTTTTTTTATGGCATATATATATATTTTTTTAAAATAATTAATTTTCTTTTACTATCTTTTAACATCTGACTTGGATCACTTCGTGATCTAATATTTAAATCTTATTCTATCTCCATTAGAAGTAATTTTTGCTATTCTATCTGAAATGATGAGAGCATATATTACAGTATTTGCTGGAACAGGTGTATTAAATTCTGCTTTAAGTATAATACTTGTTGTGTTATTTTTCATGACTTCTGATTGTTTACTTACATCAAAATACATAATAGGATATAAATCTCTATAGTCTGAAGGAGTGATACCACATAGACTAATAAGATTAGACATATTATAATAATCTTCAGCAAAATTTGATGCATGTCTATATGCTCTAGTAATTTTCATATTTGGAAATGATAAATTATAATTAGTAGCAGGATATCTTTCTTCATTAAGTTCAATCCACATGGTTTTCAAATCACAATGATCAAATATTGAAGAATTTTGTTCTTGATTTCCATCCCTATTTGTTTGAAAACCAACAAGTATATATCTTGGTTTTTCAGTTGTTCTTAATCCTAATCTCCAGTCAAATGTTGTTCTTTGTTCAACATTAGTTCTATCTAAGTACCTTGATCTAAAACCTATATCAAGTGTTTCTTTTGATTTAATTATTCTAGTAAGTTCTAAATCTGCTACAAGAGATGGAGTTGCTTTTCTCATCATTAATGATATTCTAGTAATATTTACTTTTCCTGCAGCTACACCAGCAGCTTTAAAAATTGAATTATCGTCACTTCTTCTTAGCAGAAAAAGTTCATGCTTTAATCCATAAAAAATTTTATCATAGTCATCACAAAATCCAAAAATATGTCCTAATGGAATACTAAGTTCAAATGAACCTTTTGTAGTTGGTTTTTGAATGATAAATTGCTGTCTTGCTATAAATCCTGCATTATTAACTAAACTTGCTGTTGCTGTAGTATCTTTATTCCACAATTGATTCATTGCTTTTGATTGTTGAAAGTCATTTGAATATTTTAACATTCCAAGCATTGTAGTTGCTATACCTGGATAATTAATTGATTCAACGACTGTATCAGAGAACTTATATTCAATTCTTTCAAATAAATGCATAAGTCCATTGTGTGTTAGTGTTATTGCAGAATCATCTGCATATGCAGTTCCATCTGCTTTTACAAGCCTTCCTTCAATTTCTAAATAGGATTCATGTGGATGAAACAAAGAATCGCTGTTTTCAATAAAAATTCTTATTTCTCCTGAATTTAAATTAGAATTAACAGAGGGTGTAAATTCATATTCTTCATATTTTTTAATCTCCTCATCAAATCTCAATTTATCAGTAATATTAAATATATCAGATTTTACCATTTTTATATATGCAATATAATTTTTTTAAATCACTTTTCGCTATTTATAAAATTATATTATTCTAAGCCCATCGCCTTTATGTTTTTTAACTAAATCTTGTATTCTAACAGGTTTACTTTTTATTGATGATCCAAACATGATATTATTAATATCTGGCACTGCTTCATTTAATTTACTATCTAAAGTATTTATTAAATTTTTAAGTTTTTGTTTATTTTCAGGTGTTAACTTAGATGATTTATTTACATTTTCTATTAATTTTTTACCTTTATTTATTACAATTTCTTCAGCAGTAGATATTGCAGAAGTTGCAAGTTCTTTCCCTGCTGACTTTGCTGCATCTACAGCAGTTTTTCCCAAGTCTGTAGCAGCTGCTCTACTAGCAAAAATACGAGATGTATTAAGTGCATTACTTAGTGCTTGCTTATTAAACATATTTATAAAAGGTGTAAATAGTCCACTTCCACCTACTTCATACTTGTGTGTATATCCTTTATTATTTATAACTAACATTTTATTTACTATATATTTTTTTTAAATCACTCTGTGATCTGGGCTTTGCCAAATCGCTTGCATGAATCTGAGTCTCAAAGAGACTTATTTTATTATCGGTCCATTTTTATTAAAATGATTAGTTAACATTGTTTTCATACCAGATAATGCTCTAAAAAAATCAGAAGATTTTGCCTGATTATACATATTATTTATATCTGTAAATACTCCACTTCCACCTACTACATACTTGTGAGTATATGCTTTTTTATTTATATCTAACATTTTATTTACTATATATATTTTTTTAATTCACTTTGGGATTATCTTAATTGTTTTTTTAAAAGTTCATTTTGTTCTTCTAAAAGATATACTTGTCTTTCTAAAAGATGTTCTGATTTACATTTTGACACAATTTCTTTTATTTCATATTCAATACTTATCGACTCTCCTTGTAAAGTAAGTATATGCCCATCTTGATCCATTATTGTTGTTTTCATATCCCAAATTTTTTTTGATAATAATCTATAATAAGTTGGATTATTTGGTACTTCTACAATTTTCCAACCCACTGGCGCAGATGGATAAAATGAATATATAACATTTGAATATGCACCATCTATAATTGATCCTGTTACAAGGCTATTTGTTACACGAATAGTATTAACATGATTTATATCCATTATTTTATCTGAAATGTATAATTTTGATGAGTCAAATGTTATAAGATTACCATCACGATCTCTATTATTAAAACCTAATCGATCTTTTATGGAATCATCATCAAATTGTATTCTAATATTGCTACTTCTATTAATAATAATCTGTGATTTTTCAGTATTAAAATTTGCTTCAAATATAATAGATGTTCGATCAAGTTTTATACTATTATATACATCTCTTGCAGCTTTACCTTCTGTTGTTGTAGCATTTTTATAAAGTTCTTTATATCTAGCAAGTTGATCTTTAAGAGTAGTCATTACATAATCACCTACAAATTTATTTATACTTGCAAGTTCATATGATCCTGTTGGGATCTTAATTTGTTGAAAACTAGGACTATCACTAGCTTCTATAGTAATATTTATAGTATTGTTTACTCCTTCAATAATATTTGGAAAACTATTATAAGTCATTAATTTTTTTAAAGCTATTCCATACTCTTTATCTACATCTAGTTCAATAGGAACTACCATATTAGTATTTATAACAGTATCGTTTGAAGTTATATGTATTGTTTTTGACATTTTTATATATGTAATAATTTTTTATATCGTTTTAAATATAAAAAATTTATATATTAGTTCTTTTAGAATCTACTTTTTTCTCTCTCTTATATGAAATTCTATGGTATAACTTTCATTAAAATCTATAGGTTTATTAAAGTTATCAATGATATCAATTTTCATTTCTGAAATAGAGTTTGTTTTTAAAGGAAAATATTTTTTAGATAAGGGTTGTTCATTAATAACTGAATTTTTAGAAACAATAATAGGTATAAATGAATACATTACAGTTGTTTTCTTAGCATTGCCATTATTAGATACAATTTTTCCATCTACAAGATTATTTAATATGTATACTTTTTTGTTTTTAGTTGAATCACTATAGAGAATAGTTTGAAATCTATCAAGTGCCATTTCATACTCTTTATTTTCATCAAGTTTAATAATATCATCAAATTTAATTGCAGTTGGATTTTGTTTATTTTTTTCTATTTCAATATACATTTTTATATTTATAATAATTATTTAATTCACTCTGTGAATCTCATTTTATATATTATTTGCTAATATATAAAATTAATATTTACTCTTCATCTTCGCTTTCTAAGTCTACATCTTTAATATAAAATCTTTCTATCTTATACTCATTTTTAGATACAACTGCATCTAATAATTTTACTTGAATAGATTGAATCATTGATCCTATATATATACCTTCAATTGCTAAGCATCCAACAACATCACATCTTTTTTTAATAAGACTTTCTCCTAAAATATCGCCATTTTTATTTCTGAATACTTGATCCATCTTTTTACTTTTATAATCTGTTGGTATTTTTCCATATATAACTGGAGGTGCATTAAAATCATCATTTCTATACTTTAAAATATTCAAGTTGTTAATATTTAAGCTTTTCATACCCCCTTTTTTTAACGTTGCTTCATTTTCAATAACTTTATTTCTACAAAATTTTTCAATAGCTTCAATAATTGCGATAAATATATCATTTTCACATACAAAAGGAATTGAGTATCCTGTAAGTTCTTTTGTTTTCATGTCTCTATTTTCACAAACTCCATATAATAACGATTTTGGAGTTTTTACTCTTAAAGGTTCTGAAAAGTTAGAGTATTTGTATTCAATTACTATTTTTTGATATTGAACAGGTTTATTAAATTTTTTTATTTCTTTTACATATAAATTTGCTTCATCAAAATTTTCAATATCTACATATGACATTCTTTTTATATATAAAAGAAAATTATTTAACTCATTTTAAAAAATTATTTTAATTTTCTTGTAAAAATATATAAATTTTATCTTACATCATTTGCTATAGTTGTAATTTGAAGTTGTTGTTGTTACAGTAGTATTTGTATTAGCATTACCAGAAGTAGCTGTTACACATATATTCACATTTACGTTTGAGTTGTTCATTTTTTTAATAGTAAAAAATTATTTAATTCACTATGTGAATCTGGATCCCAAAGGGATCTAAATATTTGTCAATTCTGTATTATCAACCCATGAGTTAAAAGTATCAGGATACCCATACCACTTTACAAATGATTTATTTCCTTGTTTACGAATAACCTTTTCAATGCTAAATATCTCTTGACTTGTTTTTTGAAGTTCTTGTTCATAAAAAGTACCTTGTATTTCTTCATTATTATAATCAGTTATTTTATAAGTAGGTGGATCTGTGTACAGCCAAACTATATTCTCGTTCTTTTTATTGCTTGCTTCAACTGGAGTCATTTTAATTTAAGAATGCTTTGTGTTGTTGTATTGTTTTACCATTTCATCTAAAACATCAATGTATTTTCTAGTAGAATTAGCAGAAAAGTATTTAAACATTTTTTCTTTCATTGTTCTATTCCATCGTTCAACTACACAGCTTTTTTCTTCATTTTCAGTTGAATAGAGATGAATACCTAATGCTTTAACATGCTTGTTATAAAATTCTAAGCCTTTATCTACCCATAATTTAGCACACTTTCTATCTTTAAATATTTTATTAAATGCATCAGCAACTTCAATACCTGTCTTACTTTTCAATGGGATAATCCATCCATACTTTGAAAATATATCAATAACCATTAATAAGTATTTTATACCATTATTAAATTTAGAATAAGCTTGCATGTCAACTAAATCAGCAGCCCATATTTCATCTATTCCATTTGCAATTACTTTTCTTTTTCTAAAATGTTTTATAACAGGTTTATGAAGTTCATTTGCAAGTTCATCAGTCCACTTCAAGTTTTTTGCTTTTTTGTTGAGCGCTTGCAGTTTTTTTGACATAATTCTTTAATACTCATTGACTCTTTATTTCCCATACCAAACCTTACTTTAGCAGATATGATAGGTTTTATAATCTTTCTTTCTAATTTTTCACGAGGTGTAGGATTAGGTATAGCATCCATTTGTTCAAGCATCATTTTATCAGCTAAATTTCTATGCTCTTTGTCTGGATAATGCTTATAAGCAAGATCATGAATATAAGCTGTTTTATCAACTCTATCTACAGGCATACTCCATTCTTTAGGCATCTCAGTAGAAGTTAATATTTCATCTAAATTAGTACCAGGTCCTGCAAAGTTCATACCTGGTATATGCATTTCACCTGGAAACTTTTGCAAAGGTAATTTTCTATTACTTGTAAATTTATTAATAGATTCTACCAAATCACCTCCTTTTTTAGCTCTTTCAGTTCCTTTTGTAAATTGACATTTTCTTGTTCCACAGATTGCACAATTTCCACATATCATATTTCTTTTGTTTTTACTCACAGCATGTTGTAAGTTGAGTGTATCTGTTTTGTTTTTACATTTAACGCAGTACATTTTTTATATATGTATTTTAATTTATTTAACACAAATCTATTTAAAAAATACTTTTCATAAATAAAAAATGGAAATTATAGATTTATCATGGAATGTAAATAAAAGTAAACGCCATAATAATGAGTTATTACCTAAAAGTATAAGAGGTATTATTGTTGGAAAATCAGGTTGTGGAAAGACAACATTATTATTAAACTTGCTCTTAAGACCTGGTTGGTTAGACTATAATAATTTACAAGTTTTTGGAAAGTCACTTTTTCAACCTGAATACAAAATATTAAAAAATTCTTTTGAAAATAAATTACCAAAAGAAGTTATTCTTAAACTATTTGAGTTGCAAGATCAAATAAATAAAAACAATGTAAGTCCAGAGTTTATTATTAAAAACATTTCAAGAGATTTAAAAGATAAAACAGATATAGAGTGTCAATTTTTTGAAACAGCAGAGGATGTTCCAGAACCTGAAAGTCTTAACTCTATTAAAATAATTTAATGATATTTGATGATTTACAATTAACAAAACAAAACAAGTGTGAAAAAGTACTATATAAGAGGAAGACATAGCAATGTAGATTGTTTCTACTTGGCACAAAATTATTTTGAGTTGCCTAGGAGAACGATAAGAGAAAATGCAAATTTTATATGCTTGTTTAAACAAGATTCTAAAAATGTAAATCATATTTATAATGACCATGTTTCAAATGATATGAAATTAGATGAGTTTAAAAAGTTTTGTAATGAAGCTTGGTCAAAAAAGCATGGATTTGTTGTTATAGATTTGTCTTCTGATTTATTAAATGGAAAGTATAGAAGTGGATTAGATTTATTTTATTATCCAACTTCATTGTGGAATCGATAAATATATATTTTTTAAAAAATATATATTATAAGATAGCATGGGTCACTTCGTGACCTAAAGAAGAAGACCTAATAATGGTTTATTCTTAAATGGAGAATTTTCTCCTAATAACAAACCTCTACCTACTGATGAATATTCATTTCCATTTTTAGAATAATATCCATCTAAATAATTATAACTACCATTCCATGAGTTTAAAAATACTCCTTTTCCTACTTTTCTAATTTTAAATCCATAACCATTCTTTTTTCCAGCAATTTTATTAACTATAGTACTTCCAGCAGCTGCAGCTGTTCCAGTCAATAATCCTGTTGCTATAGCCGGAACAACTTTTGATGCAATTACACTTCCAATTAATCCTAGTAGAGGTAGAAATCCACCTTTTTTTTTAGCATTATGTTTAAGTTGTGCTTTACTCAGTGAAAGTGTTATACCCTTATTTTTTAAATAGGCTGCTTTCATTCTGTTTCTTTGTGACTCTGTTAAAGCTATTTTGTGTTCACCATTTAAATCTTCGTATGATTTATACTAGCATTAGTATCAGATTCAATTGCTTTTTTTATTTTTTCTTTCTGACTATCTGAAAGATTGATAAGAGTATCATAGTATTTTGTCATTTTTATATATAAAATAATTTTTTTAATTCATTTTAAGTTATTGCTTTCTGTAATGCTTTATAGTCATCATCATCTATTTGACCCTGTCGTAACAACTCATCACAAATAGCAACAATCTCATTTCTTGTTCCAGTATTTCCTGCTTGTAAACCAGCTAAGCGTAATTTAAGCATCTCAAATAGTGCATTTAGATCACTAGGAAGAATGACAACTCCTTTTCCAGACTTTCCAATCATCTCTTCCCAAATAGGTTTTATTACATTAGTGTACTTATAACTTCTAGATGATTTTGGTTTAGCTAAATTTAAATTAGAGCGAATTGCATCTGTTTGATCTAAAATTTCTTTATACTTATTACGATCATCGTTAGTATATCTAACAGGATGAGATTTTACTATAATCTCCCAAAGACCTGGTGTGCCAATGTATTTTTTACCTTCAATAGTTATATCATCACCTTCAATAGTTATTGGTTTTTTACCAATGTAAAATTTTTTATCACCTTCATTGTAATGTATACCAAATATGTCATCTGATACTTTTTTACTATTTTTAGTAGTATATAACTTTAAATATTCTGTTGCGATAGGTCCTAACGACAATTTATCTACAACTTCAGGTGGCATGATTGCTTTAGTTTCAGAATCTAGTAAAGCAGGATAGCTTGAAAAAGTATTAGCTATTTGATTAGCTTTATTTTCTAATTTAGATATACCTTCTTTTATTCCAGATTGGCTATCTATTATTGGTTTGTACAATTTTTCCAAGTTAGTCTGTAAAGCATCATAACCTAACTTTTCATTAATAGAATCTTGATATACACTTTTCTTTAGCCCCTCAAGTTCTTTTGTTTTTTTTAATCTTGTATCAATATCTGTAGCTTTTGCATACATTTTTATATATGCAATAATTTTTTTTAAATCACAATGTGATTCTCAGATCCCTAAAGGGATTAAATCAACATATATTATGTTAGTAATACATAATATTTGTTCAATTAATACAAAATATATGTTCAATTAATACAAAATATATGTTTTTTTATTTAATTCTTAAGAGTATTATTCATCACTCCTATATTCTGGTTTTTGTTAAATCTCATATTTAACACTTCAATGACATCACTTTTGCCTTTTTCTATTCCTTTATTAAATATTGACTCTTTAGTCTGCTCATCTATATCATTTTTAGATTTTGTTCTAATTTGCTCAGTCATAGTTTGAAACTTTTCAAGTTCTGAAAGTATCATATTAAATTCTACATCATCAATATATTGATCTGATATAGCTTTAGAAATAAGACTACTTATTGTATTTAGTTTTGCATCAGCTAGTACTTTAATCTTTTCATGCTTTTCTGCTTTTATCGTTAATTTTTTAATAGCTTGTGATCCTATTAATGATAATACACCCATACCTAATGCTGCAATTTCACAACCAATAGCTACTGGTGTTCCAACTATTGTTGTTAAAAAACCAATACCAACAGCTCCAAGTGCCATTGTGCTAGCTAGTAATGTATTATCAACTGCTGAAACTATTCTTAAAGATTTGTGATATTTTTTACTTAAGATCTCTCTTCTATTTCTTTCACATTCTATCATATTTTGAATTTCATTTATTTTAACTAATCTAAAATTCTGATCAGATAGTGGTGGTGCAGATGGATTTTCTGAAAACTGGTTAAGATCTGGATAAAGCTGTTTACATTCATTATTACATTGCATTTATTTTTTCTATAAAGAAAAATTTGTTTTAAATCACTTTTTACCAAAATCAAATAGAGCATTGTCAGATTTATCTATACTAGGTTTTTCTTCATCACATATAGTTTCTTTAATTATTCCCCCTATACTTGATAATAAAGATTTTACAGATTCTTTATCACTTTGTGATCTAGCTTCTAATTTTTTATCAGGTTCTAGAGCAGCTCTATGTGATATATGATTTGTATTAAAAACACCATTATAAGATGAAATACAGCATAACAAATCTCCTTTTTTAATGTTTATATCTTTTTTATCGTTATTATATAAAGTTATTTTAATATCATCAGTAGACTCTATTACAACAGAATTTAGTAAATTTAGTGTTGGTTTATAATTTTCTGCAAGTGAAATCATTACATGTCCTTTATCTATTTTAACTCCACACATTAAAGAAATACTATTATATGAATTTGATTTTACTGTAAAATTTTCTTGTGCAAATACTTTAATATGTCTATCATTTATTGCTCTATGTTCTAAATCTGAATTAATATTAAAAGTTATTGTATATTTTTCATGCTTTTCATAATCTAAAAACATTCTTCTCTTATACATTTTTTAAATGTAAAGATTTTTTTAGATCACTATAAATATAATACTTTTAAAGTATGATATTTTTTCATTTTTTTAAAGTTCTAACAATATAATTTAAAATACTTTCACCTTGATGTAAAAAATAACATGTTTTATCACTGTTATTTTTATATATTGTTTCTATTTCTCCTTTTTTATTTTTATTTAATTTACTCTCTACTAATTTACATGGAGTATAATGACAAATTTCTACATTTTCTTCAATTTCTTTTTTAGAATGAGCATATTTGCAATTTATATTTTTACATTCTTTTTTATCAAGAATATATTTGCATAATTTAGTTTTAGCTTTTCTTAATTTAGATAATTCTGACTTTTTAGGATGAAATAATACACACTCTTTATTCCTACATTTAGGATAATCATAGCAAATATGAATATGCCTATATTGACATGAAGATTTAGTGCATATTAGTCTTTCCTTTACAGTATTACAATAAGGAATATCATGATTGTATTTACATTTCTTCCAAAAGGGCAGAAATTATCAATTAAAATATTTTTACAGAAAATGGGTAGTTTCTCTACAAAATGAATTGTTGAAGGTTTTCCATCTTCAGTAAAATTAATATCAACATTAAATGGTTTTTCAGAACTAAATTTTCTATTTTTGTTATGTTTTTTAAAAGAAGTATTATCTATAGCAGGATAATCATCATTAATAACATTATAAGTTGGAACATAATTAATCCATTTCAGCTTATCTTTATGCAGTTCCATGATTTGAACTGTTTTTAAAGGAATTGGAACTATAAGTTTTTCTTTAACTTCATCTTCATCATCAGATGTAAAATAAGTAGCTTCATCAGATGTATAATAAGTGTCATCTTCAGAATCTGATTCTTCAAATTCAAATTTTAATATTTCTTCAAAAAGTTTAAATTCTTTTTGAAATTCAGATATTTCATTAATCTCATCATCATTCATTTTTATTTTTATTATTTGTAATAATATTTTAAATCAAAAAATTAAAAAATGAGTTAAATAATTTTCTTATGTGTATAAAAAGAATGGAAAATAAGCTTGAAGAATTATTAAAATTAATAGATGAAAGATTAAGATTAATAGAAGAAAAATTAAATATTATTGATACTCATGATATTGAAATGACTGAAGATTCTGAAGTTACTACAGTTACTACTACTGAAGTTACTGAAATTACAGAAACTACTGAATATAGTGATGATAATGATATTGAAATGACTGAAGACAATGATGATGAAGAAGTTACTACAGTAGTAGTAACTACTGAAATTACAGAAACTACTGAATATGATAATGAAGATGATGAAGATGAGGTTGTTGTATTTGATTATGAGACTACACAGAATTAACAATCTTTTATTATTTTATTTTTTTTACAAAAATAAAAAAATTGAAAATGAGTTAAATAATTTTCTTGTGTATATAAAAAGAATGGAATTAGAAAATAATTTTGAGAATAATAAATTTTTAATAAAACCTTCAACTCTAGTATGTTATATTACTCGATTATTAAAAAAGTATAAATATGAAAATTGGTATAATAAAGTTGACTTTGCTGCAAGTATAGGGAAAATTGATCTAATTAAATTATTAATTAAATTGGGAGAAAAAGGTACAGAATGGGCAATTAATTATGCTGCTAAAAATGGACATCTTGAAGTACTTAAATATTTACATTCAATAGGATATAAAGGTACAGAATGGGCAATTAATTATGCTGCTAAAAATGGACATCTTGAAGTACTTAAATATTTACATTCAATAGGATATAAAGGTACAGAATGGGCAATTAATTATGCTGCTAAAAATGGACATCTTGAAGTACTTAAATATTTACATTCAATAGGATATAAAGGTACAGAATGGGCAATTAATTATGCTGCTAAAAATGGACATCTTGAAGTACTTAAATATTTACATTCAATAGGATATAAAGGTACAGAATGGGCAATTAATTATGCTGCTAAAAATGGACATCTTGAAGTACTTAAATATTTACATTCAATAGGATATAAAGGTACAGAATGGGCAATTAATTATGCTGCTAAAAATGGACATCTTGAAGTACTTAAATATTTACATTCAATAGGATATAAAGGTACAGAATGTCTAATTAATATTGCTTTTGAAAATGCTGCTGAAAATGGACATCTTGAAGTACTTAAATATTTACATTCAATAGGATATAAAGGTGCAAATTTTGCAATTGATCATGCTGCAGAAAATGGATATCTTGAAGACATCTTTTATAAAAAATGGACATCTTGAAGTACTTGAATATTTACATTAAAAAATTAGGTGCATGCGCATTAAAACAAGAAAAATGAGTTAAATAATTTTCTTGTGTATATAAAAAAGAATGGAAAACGAAATGCAATAAGAAATTAATCCAGCATATTTAAACTTAAAAAAAAGAATAGAAGTAATGAGTAAAGATTTAAAATTAAAATCTGAACTAGAATCAGAATTAGAATACATAAAGATAATAATAAAAAATATATACAATTATGTTGATAAAAAAGAATTATTAGAATTAATAAAACCAGAATTATTAATATTAGATAGTGAAATGATATCAACAAGAGATATGTTGTTAAAAATATGTGATGATGAAAATGTAGAAATATTAAAGTTAAAAGCAGATTATTTAATAGAAATAATAAAGTATTTAATAGATATAATAAATTATTTCTAAATCCCAGCGCATGCGCACAAGATCAATCTGTGATAGAAAGAAACAGCAAGAAAAGTCATATGACGTCACAGCAAGAAATGAAATTGACTCTGATTTTTAAAAATTGATTTTTTCAAATTTATATAAATTTGAAAAATTATTTCTTAGTTGTAATAATTATTCACATCATGGTTAGAAATGAACCCTATATTTTTTAAAATATATGGTTGAAAATATGGTTGAAAATGAAAATGAGGGAGAAATGATAATAAAAATGAGCTAGAATCGGCATTTTCCTAACTACTAATGAACTGCATTTTTCAAGTTTATCTTTGATCAAAACTAACATTTTTTCGAACTGAACAACTTTTTTTTTTAAATCAAGAACATATTCATTATCAAAAACTTCAACTTCTGTCAATGGAATTTTTAAAGAACTTGATAACTTTTCTTTGAAAACTTTTGCAATAGTTATAATTTTTTTTTCCCAATACTCATACGATTTGCAAATGGCTTTCCGTGAAGCTTGACTGGTGACACACCAATTATACTGAGACAATCAGAAAGTTCTGGTCTGTTTTTATTTATATCAGCTTCTTGTTTAACACTAAATATGTTTTCTTTATTTATACTTTCATTTGTGTAATCATCAGCAATATTAATGTTATCAGTATTAATTTCAGTGGAAGCTTTTAATCTGACTAAGCAGTTTGTGCAAATTTTTTGACCAGGTACAATATTGATCCTGTTGTTTAAAGCTATGGTTCTTAACGTGACTTCTCTGAGAGATGCTAAATTAAAAAATATAACTTAATAAAGTAAAATGTGCCTACTATTAACAAAAATAAAGAACTTAAAATTATGACAAATTTACTATTATAAAATTTATGACAAGCTTTACTAACCTTTGCACGGTCTTTTGTGAACTAACAGTGGATCACAGCATTTATTCTGAAACACAGGGAACTTCTCAAGATAGAACTTTTGATGATGAAAACATAAGTCAATAATCAAAATAGAAGAAACACCAGACCTTAGCGCAACTAAATTTTGCTCATCTGGAGCTAAATCTTGAAAAAAGTTTATTCCAATGTGGTTTGTAAATGTCAACTTGTGACAATTTGATTTTAAAATCAATCCAACTGAGCATTGTGATGCTCCATCCATTATAAAAATATTTAATTTTAACATTTTATTTTTCTAAAACTATTATTAAATAAATAATAAATTCTCGCATGAGTATTATAATCAAAATTCAAATGTTAGAATCAATTGCTCCATTTAATTTATACAAGAAGAAATCAGAAATTCATTTTTATTTTAAACTAAATAAGTGTAATCATATGATTAGACTTATTTAGTTTAAAATAAAAATGAATTTCTGGGTTTCTTGTTTAATTAATTAAACGGAGCAACTGGTTCTAACATTTAAGTATAACACTTATGCGAGAAATCATTATTTTTTTTGTGAGAAATTATTTTAGTTATAATGGAGATTATAACCAAAACGTTAAATAAAAATGCAAAAATAAAATTGCAAAAATAAAACAATAGTAAAATAGATATGTGCATCAAAAAACAATGAAATAATTTTTGCATCTTACAGGTATTTATATATAAACTATTTTTGTAAAGATTTAAAGTGAATAGATCAATTTTCTGAAATTAATCTTAAACTAGACATGTTTACTAAAAGATTATTGTTAAAAACCCGGTTTGCATTGCAAAGTTTTTAATCAAATATAAGATCTAATAACTTTAAGTAATGATTTTTGATTTCTTTATTCAAAAGTTTCAATACCTATTAAATTTTGTAAACGAATGGTTAATGTAACTGTGTATACTTTAACATTTTAGTGTTGCTATAGACGTTGCTAAGAGAGCGGAGAATAAAAAAATTTTAAAATTCTTAAACTTCAAAGACCCATAACTCTTAAAAAAATGAAATTGACTCCAAATTATTTATGATTATTACTAACAACATTATTAACTGCATTTGTGCCAAAAATCAAGTATTTCTGAGATGGTGGATTATTTCGACTTAATGTTTTGACATGGAATTACCCTTACACCAAGTTATAAAACTTTGCTGCGTTTACGCTCACGCTGAAAAAATCTCCGAACCACTGCTAAAAGATAATTTACCTCCAAATGTAACATGAACTTGCATTTAAAGCTACACGTCCATTCACATCTAAACATTCATTGTTATTGTTACGCAATTTTTTTATATACATTTTTATTGACATAGTAAGTACTATGTCAATAAAAAAGTATATAAAAAAACAATTATAAATAAAATGAAACGCGTATACAATCATTAAAAAAAAATTCCGTTTAAACGAAATATATACGACAAATCAAGATAATGGTAGTTAAATGAAATTTCTCACATTTTAACTTTGTATTGTATAAAACTTAAACATAATTGTCTATATCGAAACTGGGTATAATTTTAAAGTATATATGTATACCTTCATTTTATACTTCTTCATGTATACTTTTTTTAGTTTTCTTTACGCTTACGATAGGGGCTCAAAGACAAAATGTCTGTTTTCTATTAGCCTTGTCGTCCTTTTGTTTTAAATATTTATTGTCGATGAAACATGTAAATTAAGGACATTGTAAAATGTTTAAAAATGACGAGACAAGTAATAGTAATAAATAATAATAAAATAGTAATAACAATAATAACTGTGCCATATAACCGTGACTGTACAGCGGCACCCTGGTGGAGATTTTAATTTCTTTTTTCGTGAAACACTCGCTTTAAAACTCCCGTTTATCAAATTTTTTAAAAGTAGTTTTATCTTTGTGAAGAATCACAAAAACTTTGTCATAATTTAATTTTTTTGTGTCTCTAAAGTGGTTTGATTTCGTTCATAGAGCAATACGTTTGTGTATTGTAAAAAATGTTAATAATAAATGATGATGATCTTTATTTTTATCTTTTCTTTTTAATGAATTTGTTAAAAACGGCTATGAGAGAAAAAATCTAGAAATACTAACCAAATCTACAAATAAAACTGTCAAAAAAGTTTTCACGAGAGAGCAATGTTTCTTAACGTCTCCGAAAAGTTTTGTATTTTTAGCCTGGATCCCTGGATCCAGTTTTACAGGGTTATTCATTCTTATATGCCCATCTAATCATTTTTTTATGCGCCTTTATTCATTCTTATATGCGCATTTATTCATTTTTAAATGCGTCTTTATTCATTCTTATATGCGCATTTATTCATTCTTGTATGTGCATTTATTCATTTTTATATGCGCCTTTATTCATTCTAATATGGGTTTTACAAAAGCAATTGTAAAAAAGCAATTTGAACAAAAAAAAATCATTTTACTTATTTATAATTATCATTAATATCAAATTATACATCCCTATGGATGGAATAGAAAATAGCATTACCAAACGTAAAACAAGGAAAAATGTTACAAAAGAGCACTTTCAACAAAATGCTTAAGCATTTAGTTGAAAGAAATCAATCTACAACAAGAATTTCCACTTCTCTTAGTTTATCGAAGCGCGCAGTTCAAAATTTTGTCGTTAAGTTAAACAGAGGATAATTCGACGACATGACTGCATTCAAGTCGTTTTCTGATAAAAAACGAGATAAAAGACCTATAAACTCTCAAGTAAAAAATATTAAAGAGTTATGCGTAAACAATCTTTGCACGCAAGAAGCAATAAAAAAATATCATTCTGCAGCAGGCTTCAACATGTCTCAGTCTACTATTTCAAGAAAACTCAAACGCTCAGATTTATCAAGAAAACGTGTTGTGCATGTGCCAAAGAACGAAACTCAACACCAGTTATTAATGCATGCTATGCATTTGCAAGAGAAATAAACGGAACTTCAGGTGAAAAACTTATTTATTTGAATAAAACTGGATTTAATGTGCTCACTAACAGCACATATGGTTGTTTGCTAAGAGGTACGCCAGCAATTTTACAGTCACCTGCAAATCGTGGTAAGAATGTTAGTTTAATTTGTGCTGTTTCAACAATGGGAGTGTTTGCTTATGAAATAAAAACTGGAGGCTAGAATGCAGATTCATTTTGTACTTTCATAACTACAATGATGGCACCAGCGATTATTATTGCAAAAGTTGACGCGCCGGTGCTTGTTATGGGCAATTGTAAATTCCACTGGTCTCTTTCTATTAGGCAAACACTAGCCTCTCATGGTATAGCTATTAAGTATTATATTACATGGTATAGCTATTAAGTATTACAGCTATTAAGTATTGATATTAATAATAATTATAAACAATTAAATTTAAATCTAGATAAATAAATAATTAGATCAATAATAACTTAATCAATCAAGCAATTTAATAATAAAATTACAAAGAACTAATACTAAATTAAATAAACTATCATCGAAAACAAAGAACTAATACTAAATTAAATAAACCATCGTCGAATGTAAAAAGTCTTCGTTTTAAGTATTTTTAACCTCGTTTACCTAGAAATAAGAAAAATTTATTTTGAAAAATTAAGCTGTTTTTTCAAAACAAATTGCTTAAATGATTTTTTTTTTGTTCAAATTGCGTTTTTACAATTGCTTTTGTAAAACGCATTTAAGAATGAATAAAGGCGCATATAAAAATGAATAAATGAGCATAAGAGAATGAATAAATGCGCATATAAGAATGAATATAGGCGCATATAAAAATGAATAAATGCGCATATAAGAATGAATAAACGCGCATATAAAAATGAATAGACGCGCATATAAGAATGAATAACCCTGTAAGTTAAGAATAGTTTTTGAAAAAGCAAGATAGTCACAAGTGTTTAAGTCTGCAACACCTAATTAGCACCAAAAATAAGCGTGAACTACCAGTTAATTTATATCACAAAGTTTATAATTTAGTGAGCTCTTGCAGCAAATGTTATTTTATTGAAACATTAAACAAATGTTCAACAAAGTAGAGATATTTTTGCTGTAGATAAGCATTTAAAAACTTGTCAATGAAATTTCTGCTGGAACAATCAAAATACTTTAAAGGAAGGCATGATTAGTCAAAACAGCAAATTTAAATAGCCGCATTGCAGTAATAAGAGTTCTGGCTTAAGAACTGGATGCATCATAAGTATAAAAGGAGGTATTAATATACAGGTTAAATGTAAAATATTGTAAAATTAAAAATAAATGTAAAATTGTGTTAGAAATACTTGGAGCACCTAAATAACTAATTTAAAAAAAAGTTTGTGAAGCGTTAGAAAGACAACTCTTTTAACTGGAAACATGGCGAATGTGTGACGATTTCATTTTGGAAACCAATTTTCCGTCTATTACGTTGCAAAAAACATTCTTGGGTATTGTGGTTCATCCTTTTCGGCTAATTGCCAAGCGATGGCCATATACAAAGAATCGCAGAAGTCAAGTTCAGCTCACTAAACAAGATCATTACCCACTTCAATGGACCAACAGTAATTATGTTTTGATTAGAATTAATTAAATTAATAAATGTAAAAGGAAGATGTATTCTCGTGAATGGTTTACGGCAAGTTTGAAATGAAACGCATTTAGTATAATCGTAGCGTGTATATTTGATTACGAGCAGTTTTATTGGCAATTAGATAAAATAAACACATTTTTTATTTTACTTATTTGCCATTAAAACTAAAAAAGAATAAAAATTTACTCTTTTTTTTCTTATCTACTTGCGAATAAAATTGCTGCCTCTATACATAGCAAACTCTCCATGCTTGGTCCACGCATGGCCCATCATCAGTGGTATGACCGGTCCACCATCGGCAGACAAGCATGTGCCAAGCCAAGTGATGCTCACCGTTTAATGCCCGGTCTATGCTTTGCATTAGTTTGTTGGCCGGCGTTTAGCTGTTGTTTTGTCATTTTTATGTTGCTTTTAGTTCATTTTGTTTATTTTTTACGTTGTTTTTAACAATGGTTAATACTTAAACAAAACCGAGAATTTAAATTAAAAGACTTTATAAAAAGCCGGAAGAACAAAATGAAATAAGTTTACTAACTTAAGAAAAAGGAACACAAATGATAAAAATAGAATGTACTAATACTATTTTAAACTATAATATCTCCGTCAGTTTAGCAAGCAATTTAATTAATAAATAACTTGCATTTCAATAAAAATTCATTAGAGTACACTTATCATAAATAACATATATTGTTCATATACAACACAAAAAGTTTAAGACCAGCAAAATGTCAAAGCTTGACCATTATTTCCATTCGATGATGCTAAAGTTTGATATTTTTTGACTTACAAACTTTTTTGCCTGTCTTTGAACTGCATTCACAATTACGTATGATCAGTTTCTCATTGTTGCCACTAATTAACACAAACATTTAGCTTTTTTTTGATAATAAAATGAATAAAAAAACTATTAAGTTATGATGAGGAAGATGATAATAGT